>CM052901.1:46144750-46160488 GCA_028534135.1 Potos flavus
TGTGGAAAGAGCCAAGATGCCCTTCAACAGATGAATGGATAAAGAAGATATGTTCCATTATACAATGGAATATTATGCCTCCATCAGAAAGGATGAATACCCAACTTTTGTATCAACATGGATGGGACTGGAAGAGATTATGCTGAGTGAAATAAGTCAAGCAGAGAGAGTCAATTATCATATGGTTTCATTTACGTGTAGAGCATAAGGAAAAACATGGAGGACATTGTGAGAAGGAAAGGAAGGGTGAATTGGGAGAAATCGGAGGGGGAGATGTACCATGAGAGACTGTGGACTCTGAGCAACAAACTGAAGGTTTTGGAAGGGAGAGGAGTGGGGATTTGGGTGAGCCTGGTGGTGGGTATTGAGGAGGGCACATATTGCATGGAGCACTGGGTGTGGTACATTAACAATGAAATGAACCTTGGAACACTGAAAAAATAAAATAAAAGTAATTGGAAAAAAATTTAAAAATAGAAGAATTAATAGTATTTATAACACACTTTAAGTAGAGCTATTAAATTTATGTTTTTTAATTTATAATCCGATCACACAGAAAGATTAAGATTAAGTGGAAAAAGTGCTTATAAATTTCAAAGATTTTTAATTAGTCTCTTTTTATCCTAATCTGCATATTATATAAGGTTCAAAATACTATTCTCAAACAGAAGTCATAGCTATATACACACACAGCTACATCTAAACACTACATATTTAAGAGCAAAGGGAGGTTGCTCTATCTCCATCAACTCTTTATTTTAGCTATTTTGAAAGTAATAATATGTAGAATGTCTTATACAATATTAACGACTCAATAATATGGACTAATAAATGTGATCTACAGTTAACGATTGTTCAACCCGGCATACTATAATTTATGATAGTATCTGAAATATGTTTAAGAATTATGCTTGAAGTTTAAGACATTAATTTTCAAACCACGTATATTTTTCTCTCTCGTATATGACAAACTGAAGACATTGTAATATAATAGCAGTATTTTTATAATTAAAGATAAATGCCTTTCTTCTTTACATATGGTGATTTTCTGTTAAACAATGAACACTTATTAGAAAAATGTGAATAATGTGCATCAAATTATGATTTAAACCTTCCCCCATTTCTTTCTCAAGATAGCAGCCAAAAACTGGAAAAAGTCAGGGTGCCTTTGAGGATATTTAATTAAAATCTAATCCCACATTCTTAAAAGCTCACATAAATTAAGCTGTCATTCAGGAGATTTATGCATTCACATTTGCATATTACATACAATTCATCAATTACTCATGTTTGAAAGCAATGCCTTTCCCAGGGTGCTGAACTGCCAACAGTGCCAACAGGCACAAGCAACCCACAAAACCATACCAACTTGTACCTTGGAGAAAGCCATTTCCATATGGCCTTTCGTTCGCACATTCACAGAGTTCCAAGCATGCTTAGAAAACTATGACTACAGTTTGATGGATTCCATTGAGCTGAATTTGTTTGAAAGAGACAATTGTTCTACTTAATCTTAGTGCAACTGCTTAGTAGTAGCAATTCAACAGCCCTTCTTGCATTTATGGCAAGTTTTAAAATTACACTAAAGATACAGAATGATTCCTGAGCTTCAGCATAGTCAGACAAAACAGTTAAGTTAAAAATATTCTCTTCAAGTTCATATAAGGTAACTGTTTATTTAGCATGGCCTATTTGAATAAAGTAAAAAAAAAAGCAAAAAATATATACTTGTGTATGTGTATACATACATTAATACATGTATACACATACATTAGGAGGGGGGAGGTGAAAATATCAAAGTGCAATGGCTCATTCAGAACACTTGGAAAGCTTTAAGATATGGCAAAAATAAAATGCCCATAACTTTTCCAAATTGCAGTTTTTCCTAAAGACTATTTTTGGGAAGAAAATGGCAAGTTTTTAATAGTATCATATCTACAAACAAATAGATGCAAAGATACATTCTATGCGCTATAAGCTGTTACAAAATACCTTTAACTTTTTATCATACTGAGAAGAGAGGTCACTCCAGTTGTTGCAAAGGGAAAATGGTATGCTGATAAGACACCACATATAAGAAAAAGAAGGAAGCAATCTAAATGACATAACAGGGTAAGGTATTTCCAGCACAGATCAATAACTGCCACAATATTTTGCATGAGTGTGTATCTTAATGTTTAAATATTTGTTTTAGAATTCCAAACAACCCCTGGCTCTAAAAAGTGACCCTTGAACCCAGGGATATTTCCCATTTCATACAATCTCTTCCCCTCTCTTTCTAAAATTTGCCACCAATCTCTTTATCAATTGGACATCCAGAAAACTCCCAAAACCTATAGCAACTGGAAAATTTAAATGATCTTCTCACATTATTTTATATGTTATAAGCCTGTGTATTAGTGTGAATGTATACTGCAGTAATAGTCAGCAAATGATTTGTAGAAATTCAAGTCCGTAAAGATGTTTTGAGTGCCCACTTTTATAAGGAATTGTGTTAGATGTTGTGAGACATATAAAGTATATTATACATAGTCAGAGCTCAAAGTCTAATAAGAATGATACACATGTATACTAATGACTAAAATACTGACATAAATAATGCATTTGGAGCACAAAAGAGAACTATTCAACCTGAGGAGATCAAAGGAGGTGGCATTCGATCTGGTCTTTAAGGATGAGTAGGATAAATATGAAAACTGTTTTATAAATGTACATGCCTTGTAGAGGGACCATGCAAATTTTTCTTTATATCATTCCAATTTCAGTATGTGTGTTGCTGGAAAAATCATAAAATCAAAACTAGCTTGAGAATCTCCCAATGGTCAAAGCAGAAAACAAGACCAATAAGTATATGTGAGATAAACATTGTATTTCTAGTTATCTACTATTTTCCGTGGTATACAGATAGTTTAGTATGAACTTCTTGTGTGTGTATATATGATCAATATTATATATAATATTAATATTCATTATTAATATTCATTATATTAATATTAATATGCAGCCAATCCTGAAGTCTATTGGGTATTAGTTTGTTGCTGGACATTAGCTAGAATATTAAGATGGCAGTAACAGTGGGTTTATTCTATAAGAAAATAGTATTTGCCTTTTATTTCAACTTGAAAATCCTGCTTTCCTCCTAACAGATAATACTAATAGGTTTATATTACTTTTGTCATATGAGTTTAATGCAAAACCTTAGGCAGAATTTTTACTATCTGGAATGGGAGTAAATAGTACTATAGAACAAAATATTAAGTGTGCATGTGTAATGTTACTCTCCTGGCTATAATTTAACCCTGAGGAAAAATATTTGAGCTTGGTTCTGCACAAAAGAATCTCTCACAGATTATCAATTTCAATTAACAGTGTTAGCAAAACAACTGATATTCCATGTGTCCAATGTTCCAGCATTCAGTGTTAAGTTCTTCAAGTCTTCCTCAAATCTTCCACTTCTAAACCCTATTAAACCTACATGAGTTTTAATTATGATCGAGAAGCTAACTGTAGCTGTATTATAGTCAGAAAAAATGTATAGACAGATTTTCAGAATAATTATTCATTATAACAAACTGATTAAATAATACCTAAAATACTTTATTTTAAATAATGCAGTGTAATAGGGACACATACAACATAAGGTTATTGTACCCGAATAGCTAGTGACCATTTACCACTATAATGCTTTTGCCTTACACAACACAGGTCTTAAATCATAACTGCTATTTACAACTAAAAATTGTCTTATCTTATCTTTCCCTAAGTGAAGAATAATGTATTATACCTGCCAAATGTCTCTCTTCAAGAAAGACATATTTCTCCTTTCAGGAAAAAAAATGTTAAATGTTATACCCCCAATAACTTTTTTTGTTGTTTTTTATTTTTCAGAGGCACACAGTCCTAATATTGAATAAGGTTTTATTGAATGATTATAAAACAGTTTGTCATTTCTTATGCTTACTGCGGTAAGCTCCTAATTTCTTAAAGAAAGGAAAATGTTTCCTTGGTGAAAAACCATAGCAGAATTCAAACCAAAGAGAATTCAAGTTCTGTTAATAATAAAACTGCCATAATTCAAATAACAAGACTGACATTTTACCAGATATAGATCAATTTATTCTAAGTTACTCATTACTCTAAACATTAATTAAAACCATCAAAATCCTAGAGAACACAGGCAGTAACCTCTTTGACATCAGCTGTAGCAACTGTAACTGGATATGTCTTCTGAGGCAAAGAAACAAAAGCAAAAATAAACTACTGGACTTCATCAAGATAAAAAGCTGAACAACGAAGAAACCAATCAACAAAACTAGAAGGCAACCTTTTGAATGGGATAAGATATTTGCAAATGACATATCTGATAAAGGGTTATTATCTAAAATATATAAAGAATTTATAAAACTCAACATCCAAAAAACAAATAATCCAGTTAAATGGGCAGAAGACATAAATGGACATTTTTCCCAAGAAAACATACAGATGGCCAACAACATGTGGAAAGAAGCTCAGTATCACTCATCATCAGGGAAATACAAATGAAAACTACAATGAGCTATCACTCCACACTTGTCAGAATGGCTAAAATTAACACAGGAAACAACAGATGTTGGCGAGGTTGTGGAGAAAGGGGAACCCTCTTGCACTCGTGGTGGGAATGCAAACTGGAGTAGCCACTCCAGAAAAACAGTATGGAGGTTACTCAAAAAGTTAAAAATAGAACAACACTATGACCCAGCAATTGCACTTCTAGGTATTTACCCAAAGGATACAAAATACTGAATCAAAGTGAGACATGCATCCCAATGTTTGTAGCAGCATTATCAACAATAGCCAAATTATGGAAAGAGTCCAAATGTCAACCCATTGATGAATGGATAAAGAATCTGTGGTGTGTGTGTGTGTGTGTGTGTGTGTGCGTGCGTGTGTATTTACTCAACCATAAAAAAGAATGAAATCTTTCCATTTGCAATGATGTGGATGGAACTAGACAGTATTATGCTACGTGAAATAAGTCATTCAGAGAAAGACAAATATTGTATGATTTCACTCATATGTTGAATTTAAGAAACAAAACAGATGAACATGGGGGAAAAAGAAAGGCAAACCATAAAAGAGACTCTTAAATATAGAGAACAAACTGAGGGTTGCTGGAGGAGCGGTGGGTGGGGGGATGGGTTAAATGGGTGATGGATATTAAGGAGGGCGCTTGTGATGAGCACTGGGTGTCATATGTAAGTGATGAATCACTAGATTCCACACTTGAAACTAATGTCACACTGTGTGTTAACTAATCAGAATTTAAATAAAAACTTTTTAAAATGTAACTAGTGAATTAAAAGCTATTGTAAGTCAGAAATAAAAAGGAAAAAATGTCTCTCAAACATTCATTATAAATAAATTATTAAGGTGGAAAAACTCACAATGTTTTCAGCATTCTGAGTTTATTTTTAAAGATTTTATTTATTTGAGAGAGAGTGACAGAGATAGTGAAAGAGAGTACAAGCCAAGAGGATAGGGAGAAGCAGGCTCCTGCTGAACGGGGTGCCTGACGTAGGCTGGGACCTGACCTGGGATCATGATCTAGGACCTAGGACCCTGGGATCATGACCTGAGCTGAAGGCAGACACTTAACCAACTGAGCCACCCAAGTGCTCCTATTTTTAAACATACCTTAAGGATAGAGATAGTGCAAAATATTTTATGCTAAGAATGTATGAACTGAATGAGATATCTGCTCAGTTTAGAGAATATTTTATATACTAGTTTTGTTCTAGTTCCAGTTATAGAAAAAAATCTATAAATTCAATTCCAATTCTAACCACATCATTGGATAAAAAAAAAACTAGCTCAGCTTGTGGTTTAGTAAAATAATAACAATAATAACATGGAGGATTGGATCCTACAAATTAGTAAGGCTTACCGAGTTTTTACATAATGATTTGGCTTAGGTCAAATCCTTATTTTAGATAAAAACAAAGGGTTAAACTAATGACTAAATTATAGCACTGTGCAAAAATATCTTGTCTTTTCATATATAACATGCACTTTAGGCAGAACATCCTTCCACACTGTATTTTCATTTTATTTCTTCTCTATATTTTATATCTAACAAAAGTGTCCTAAAATTAACTTATGCAGTATACTGTATGATATTTGTCTTCCAGAATATGATGACCTTATATGACATATCACTAGCTGTACAACTTCTGTGTTGGAAAAGACATCACCTAATAAGAAAGATAAATGCTCTATCCATGGTGAAACTCTATCATATGTTGTTTAGGCAAGAAGATAATTGAAAATGACAAGAAGTATGTCAATCAAAATATAGAGATATTAAAAGTGCTCAGATACATCTATTGATAATCCACACTGTGCTAAAAGAAGCACAATAAGCAAAGTATTTTTCTAAATTATAACTTTAAAGAAGGTCATAATTCTTTCCCCAGGCACAACTAAATATGAAACCTTTTTACCACTTTTTTGGCAACAGTCTCACCATAAGCACCCATCAATTTTACTGTCCACAACTCTGTTTCAATCAAAATAAGATTAACAGTGTTACATCAGAATATCTATTAAATCTCTAACTTACTGAGAGCATCTGTCAGGATAGAAAGAGACAGAAATTAGGTAGGAAACTGATATTGTTAAATTCCCATTGTCAAAATTGGAGGATAAGGCGGTAAAAATCTCAATTCATTTATTCGATATGACAAATATTTACTGAATTATTAATGTTTGCTGTTGATTAACACTCAGTATAGATATAGTACAATTTGGAAACTTATACACACACACATGCACACACAAATAATATGTATATACACGCATTTCCACATCAGCAGAGCCTAGTAGAATGCATGGCACGTGGTAAGCAAATGAACATAGACGAGGGGAAGGAAAAATAAAATAGGATAAAAACAGAAAGGGAGACAAATCATAAGAGACTCTTAACTCTAGAGAACAAACTGAGGGTTGCTGGAGAGGAGGTATGTGGGGGATAGGGTAATTGGATGATGGGAAATAAGGAGAGCACTTGATGTAATGAGCACTGGGTGCTATACACAACTGATGACTCACTAAATTCTACACTGAAATTAATAATACATGATATGTTAACTAACTTAAACTTAATAAAAAAAAACTGGAATAAAGACAAATGTTAGATGGTATGCCAAGAAATAATAACAAAAAAATAAGATGAATAAAATGGAGAATATTTTACAAAGTGTCAACTATAGCTAAATAAAGAGGAAAGAACCCTAAATGATATTTAAGTATACAGAACCTTACTGTAGTCAGGAATACTCCAACACAAAAATTTAAATTAGTGCCTTTGTGCATTTCCTAGTATTTTGCCTATACTCTATTCTACTTCATTATCCAAGCACTGATGAACTTGACCCATAACCTTTCAACAATTACTGTACATTTTTAGATTGAAGATACTGTCCAAATAAGAATGCAGTAACCATGGGCGCCTGGGTGGCTCAGTGGGTTAAAGCCTCTGCCTTCAGCTCAGGTCATGATCTCAGGGTCCTGGAATCAAGCCCCACATCAGGCTCTCTGCTCGGCGGGGAGCCGGCTTCCCCCTCTCTCTCTGCCTGCCTTTCTGCCTGCTTGTGATCTCTCTCTCTCTGTGTCAAATAAATAAATAAAATCTTTAAAAAAAAGTATAAAAAAAAAAAAGAATGCAGTAACCAAAGGTCGCTCTGGTAATTCTTTCACATTTTTCTTTTTTTTTTTCTTTGAGTATAATTTACATAAAATGTTACATTATTTCAGGGGTAAGACTTAGTGATTTGACAAGTTTATACATTATACTGTTTAACACAAGTGTAGCTACCATCTGTCCTGTTACATCACTATTACAGTGTCATTGACTGTATTCCTTATGCTGTGTTTTTATTCCTGTGACTTTTTCATTCCGTAACTGAAAGTCTGTATCTCCCTTGCCCCAACACCTGCCCCCTTACCCTCTTACAACCATCAGTTTGTTCTCTGTACTTATAGGTCTGATTCTGTTTTTCTTTTCTTATTTTTTTAGATTTCACATATGAGTGCAATCATATGGTTTTTGTACTTCTCAGTCTGACTTATTTCACTTAGCATAACACCTTAGATCCATCTATGTTGTCCCAATGGCACAATCTTATCTTCTCTATGGCTACATAATATTCCACTATGTATATATTACACATTTTCTTTATCCATCCACCTATTGATGGACACTTAGGTTGCATCCGTAAATAATGCTGCAATAAGCATAAGAGTGCATATATATTTTTGAATTAGTGTTTTCATTTTCTTTTTTTTTTTTAAAGATTTTATTTATTTATTTGACAAAGAGAGAGAGATCACAAGTAGGCAGAGAGGCAGGCAGAGAGAGAGGGGGAAGCAGGCTCCCCACTGAGCAGAAAGCCTGATGCGGGGCTCGATCCCAGGACCCTGAGATCATGACCTGAGCCGAAGGCAGAGGCTTTAACCCACTGTGCCACCCAGGCGCCCTCGTGTTTTCATTTTCTATGGGTAACTACTCAATAGTGGAATTATTGGATCATATGGCATTTCTATTTTTAATTTTTTGAGAAACCTCCATATTGTTTTCCACAGTGGCTGTACCAATTTACATCCCTACCAACACTGCACAAGTGTTTCTTTTTCCCCACATCCTTGTCAACACTTGTTATTTCTTGTCATTTTGATTTTAGTCATTCTAACTGGTGTAAGGTGATATCCCATTGTGGTTTTGATTTGCATTTTCCTGATGATTAGTGATGTTGAGCATTTTTTCATGTGTTTGTTGGCCATCTCTCTATCCTCTTTGGAAAAATCTCTGTTCGGGTCTTCTGCTCATTTCTTGATTGTTTGCTTTCTTGGTGTTAAGTTGTATAAGTTCTTTATATAATTTGGATATGAACCCTTTATCAGTTATATAATTTGCAAATATCTTCTCCCATTGAGTACATTGCCTTATAGTTTTGCTGATTTTGCTTCACCATGCAAAAGCTTTTTTTTAAATTTAAATTCAATTAGCCAAGGTAACATCATTAGTGTTTCATATTAATGTACTTCCAATATTTTATTTTTTATTTTATTTACTTGCTTAGGAAACAGATCTAGAAAAATATTTCCATGGCCCATGACAGAGAAATTACTGCCTATGCTGTCTTCCAGGATTTTTGGTTCATGTGTCACATTTAGGTTTTTAATCTATGTTGACTTTATTTTTGTGTATAGTGTTAGAAAGTGGTCCAGTTTCATTCTTTAACATATAGCTGTCCAGTTTTCTCAGCTCCCTTTATTGAAGAGACTGTCTTTTCCCATTGCATATTCTTTCCTTCTATATCATAGTTCCATTGACCATATAATCATAGGTTTATCTATGGGCTCTCTCTTCTGTTCCACTGAATGTGTCTATTTTTGTGCTAATACCATACTGTTTTGATTACTACAGATTTGTAGTATATTCTGAAATCTGGTATTGTGATACTTCCAGCTTCGTTCTTCTCTCTCAGGATTGCTATGCTATATGGGGTCTTCTGTGGTTCTATACAAATTTTACTGTTACTTGCTGTAGTTTTATGAAAAATACTGTGGCATTTTGATAGGGATTGCATTGAATCTTTGCAAATCAATCAACACCTTATACCACATCAACAAAATGAAGGATAAAAATCGGAAGGGGAGACAAAACATGAGAGACTGTGGACTCTAATAAACAAACTGAGGGTTTTAGAGGGGAGGGTGGTGGTGGGTTTGGGTGAGCCTAGTGGTGGGTATTGAGGAGGGCACATATTGCATGGAGCACTGGGTGTGGTGCATGAACAATGAATCTTGGAACACTGAAAAAATAAAGTTTAAAAAAAAGAAAAAAATCATATTATTATCTCAATAGATGAGGAAAAAGCATTTGACAAGAATCAACATCCATTCATGATAAAAAATCAACAAAGTAGGGTTAGAAGGAACATACCTCAACATAATAAAAACCATATATGAAAAACTCACAGCTAACATCATACTCAATGCCAAAAAACTAGGAGCATTCCTTCTAAGGTCAAGAACAAAACAGGAATGCCCACTCTCACCACTTTTATTCAACATTGTACTGGAAGTCCCAGCCACAGCACTCAGACAAGAAAAAGAAATAAGAGGCATCCATATTGGTAAAGAAGTTAAACTGTCACGACTTTCAGATGACATCATACTATACACAGAAAATCCTAGAGTCCATCAAAAAACTACTAGAAGTTATAAACAAGTTCAGTAAAGTTGCAGAATACAAAATTAATAGCCAGGAATCAGTAGCATTTCTATACACTAATAATGAAGTAGCAGAAAGAGAAATTAAAAAAAAAAATTACGATTGCACCAAAAGGAATAAAATACCTAAGAATAAACTTAACCAAGAGGTGAAAGACCAGTATCTGTAGTCCAAAAATCACAAAACACTGATGAAAGAAATTGAAGGTGACACAAACAAGTAGAGATATTTTATGCTTATGGATTAGAAGAATTAATGTTGTTAAAATATCATATTACCCAAAACAATCCACATTTTTCATTCTTAAGCAGAACTGGAATTTTATAATCACTTCTGTTTGCTGATAACAAGAAACAATATTAGGTATCTGATGCCAGGTTCCCCAATGTGTAAAAAGTAACATGACAACAGCTCTATGACCTTGAAGAAGGCTCATTAACTATAATCTATCATTGTAAAGTACCTACCCCACTTCTACCATCCAACAATTCACCATGCAGCCTACTATTTTTGTCTGCAATGTTAGTTTTGCATTTAGAATGTACAGCTATGGAGAACCACATAACACAGTCTGCAATCCCTCCAACCTTCTTGCCCCAAATTGGCAAAATAAAATGTGTCTCTCAAGGTCTTCATGGTTACCTTCAAGGATCATGGTATAGGAAATCAATGACATATAGGTAAAACAAATATATTATCCCATATTTGTATTCAACTCTACAGATAGCCCCAACTGCAAAGCTCTTCAGGTCATCTGTCCTGAAAAAAACACTAAAGGAATATATAAAAGCAAACCTTCTATTGGTATTAAAAGTGGAAAACTCTTTCTGAGGTAATAAGTACTCTAAACCATCTCTTAAAAACCAAAAGGAATCAAGTCAGGGCATGGAAGGCTTAATATATCAACTTTAATCCACAATATTATATACATATCTCTTCCAGGTTGTCAAAATTATGACCAATTTCATTGGATCCAGTGCCCCTTACTTCAAGGAGCCTATAGGTGTCTCAAAATCTATGGTATCTGAATGTGAACTCCACTACTTAGGAATGTCACATGTTCAAAGCCATCGTTTTGGGTGCTCCAAGCATCTAAAAATGACTAGATGGACATCGGAAGCTCCTTTCAAACCTGAGCTGCTAGGAACGTGCAAATATCCCTGTGAGTATCAGGACAGAGGGTTCACAAAGGAGGCAGATGTAGCTCCTCTCTGTTTTGGACATGAATATCCATGCAAATCTTTATCTCTACTTCTTTCCTTGAAAAGATAGAAGAGTTCCAAGTATAATCAAAATCCCCATTTAAGGTTTCTAATTTAGTGGAATTTTATAACATTATCAAATACTTTGCTATTTGTCTCTGTTAACTTTAAACTGTACTATATTTCAAGTTTTATATTTTCACTAGAGTAAAAATCAAATACTGTCATGGAAAATCCCTGAGAAAAACTATCCATATTTTTCTTGTAGAGAAAACCAGCACTATAAACTTATTAAAATTATTTAGTTTAAAAAAATTATTTAGTTTTGAATTATAATTGGTAGATAATGAGAAGCCAAGAAAATACTGAATTCAACTCTGTTCTTAATAGTATATATTTCTGGGGTGCCTGGGTGGCTCAGTTGGTTAAGCAGCTGCCTACTGCTCAGGTCATGATCCCAGGGTCCTGGGATGGAGCCCCGCATCAGGCTCGCTGCTCCATGAGGAGTCTGCTTCTCCCTCTCCCTCCACCCGCCCCCCCCGACTCTTGTGCGCGCACGCTCTCTCTCTCTCAAATAAATAAAACCTTTAAAAAATACTATATATTTCTTTTTTTATTAAGAGATTTTGACTTTCAGTCATTTCAATTCATTGTAGGTCTTCCTATTCTTAACAGCCAAAAGCTATTTGTCCCTCTATGACCTCTCTACTGCTATCCCCAATCTTTATCTATACCTGTCTTAAGGCATTTGCACTTTTTCCCTTTTATTGAAGTAACAAATACATAAAAGCATGTGTTATTTCTCCCACTAGATTCATCAAGAGGCAGGGAAGAACTAATTCTGTGCCTACATATATTCCTACAATGCCCAGTACAGTTCTTCGAGTATTATCATATACATGAAAATATAATTATAGATTTTTAATGGGCTGAAAGATAGTTAACATGTTTCTCAAAGTACAATAGGTATCAGGATGGTTCAAGGAACAGGATATTATGGTTAGTGTCTGTAAATGAGCTTTACCATCAAAATCTGCTCAAAAGTGACTATTTAAATAATTCTTAAAGTCTTATGGTTTAATATCCTTCCAAAATATGAACAATTTCCTAGTTTTGTAAATACAAGTTTATAACAAAATAGGATTTTTCTCAGATGAGCAGAAATCTTGCTATAGCTTATCATCATTACTCTGAACATAATTAACCATTGTGCCATACTGCAGATGAAGAGAACAAATAAAATTGAAATGAAATGAGTACTGATTTCAAGATATTTCTTGAATTATCTTATCATGCCATGTCTTCCTTAAAGGTAAATGGAATTCCACAGAGAAATTCGTTTAACTGAAGATTTAAAGTAGCTATTTTTCAGTTAATCATGGCTTTATTGTACCATTACCAAGCATTTCCTGCCAGCCCCAGAAATTAGCAAGATATCCAAATACCATTTAAAAATATATACTATGTAAGCATACATATGTGAGTGTGTATATATATATATAAACATATATATGCATGTATATATATAACCATTGTGATAAACAGTTTACAATGATAAATAGGCATTTTGCAATTCTTCATGAAAATTGTGGGCTTGTGCATTTATTTACAAAAAGGCATAAGGAATGTATTAATTAGGTGAACAATATGTGTGCAAACCCCCTGTCACAAAACTGTTCTCATTGCAATGGGGAAATCATATGATGCCAACTGACTTCCTAATTTCAGTTTTGTATTCTCTGTGTTCATCATCTGCACCGATTTCACCATATGCATTCTTCATTTGTGTCAATGTAATGCAAAAATATGACAACCAAAACATCACTCCCAAGGAAGGAATGTGCTCTCTTCCAAGGAAAATATTTGTTTTATACAAAAATACATCAAAGAGTCTGGAGGAGCAAGATAGTGGAAGAGTAGGAGTCTGAGATAGTGTTAGATTTCAGAAGTTCAGTTGGATAGTTATCAAACCACTCTAAACACCTACAAACTTAGCAGGAGATAGAAGAGAAGAAGAACAGCAATTCTAGGAACAGAAAATCGACCACTTTCCGGAAGGTAGGACGTGTGGAAAAGTGAATCCAAAGCGACAGGAAGATAGACTGCGGGGGGAGGGGCCGGCTCCCGGCTAGCCGCAGAGCAGCAGGGCACAAAATTGGAACTTTTAGAAATCTGCTCCACTGAGGGACATTACTCCAGAGGCTAAGTGAGGGGTGGAGCCCTTGTGGGGACAGTGTGGTTTCAGGACCCATGGGGTCACAGAAAGACCAAGGGTGTCTGAGGGTGGCAGAGCTCCCAGGGATCAGAACAAGGAAGCCAACGGCAGAGACCGAGCCGAACAGTGAGCTACCAGCTTGGGCTTACCTTGAACCGTGATCTGAGGCACAGTCAGGTCACTGCTCTTCGAGCAGAGACCCCACAAGGGGCAGATCCGGAGAGACCCCCTCCTTCTTCCTCCAGGAGGAGCGGCGTGGTAGCTCGCAGCAGGAATCTGCTGGGTTTGGATACTCCAAACGGCCATGCGCCAGAGACAGAAACGCTCAGTCACAGGCCGGGTGAGCTTGGAGTGTGGCCGGAGACCAGGGAGACAGGAGTGATTGACTGCTTTTCTCTGACGGTGAACTGAGGAGTGGGGTCCCCGAGCTCTCGGCTCCTACAGGCCGGAGATTGGGAGGCCGCCATTTTCATTCCCGTCCTCCAAAGCAGTACGGAAAGCGTTCAGGGAACAAAAGCTCCTGAGAGCGAACCTGAGCAAATTACCTAGCCTGGCCCCTGGCAAGGGTGGTGCAATTCCGCCTGGAGCAAAGACATTTGAGAATCACTGCAACAGGCCCCTCCCCCAGAAGATCAGCCAGAATATCCAGCCAAGGCCAAGTTCACGGATCAAAGAAAACGGCGGAACTCCGGAGTTAGGAAAAAGCAACACATAGAATTCATGGCTTTTTTTCCCCATGATCCTTTAGTCTTTCAGAGTTAAATTTTTTAAATTTTATTTTTTCTTATTGTATTTTTTATTTTATTTTTCCTCTTTCCTATTTTAATGTTTTTTTAACTAGTATCTAATCAATACCTTTTTAAAAATCTTTTCTAATTTTCACTGTTACATACATATTTTATCCCCTCATTGTATTTAACCTTATTTTTGTGTATACAGATAGGGTTTTTTTTTCTTTAAAATTTTGGGATACAATTTCTTCTAATAGATCAAAATATACCCTAAATCTAGCACACGGCTTGGATCTAGTCTACAGCCTGATCACATTCTTTCCTCTTTTATTCTTTTTTTTTCTTCTCTTCTTTCAACCAACCACTTCTCAATCCCTTTTTTAGAATCTTTTTTAATTTTTATCATTACACTCATATTCCTTCCCTTCATAGTGTTTACCCTTATTTTTGTATAAGTTTTTCTTTCTTTAAAATTTTGGGAGGTAGTTTCTTCTAACAGACCAAAAACATCCAAAATCAGGTATGGGGCTCTGTTCTAATCACAAGTCTAATATATATATACTTTTTTCTTTTTCCCTTTTTTATATTATTTCTTTTTTTCTTTTTTTTCCCATCCCCTCCACCCTTTTTCTTCAACCGCTGGTTTCGGCTCCCTTCTGATTTTTCTGGGGTCGTTGATACTCTTTTACTATTTCATTCTCTCATTCATCTATTCTTATGTCGATAAAATGACAAGGTGGAAAAACTCACGACAAAAAAAAGAACAAGAAGCAGTACCAATGGGACCTAAACAATACGGACATTAGTAATATGTCAGGAATAGAGTTCAAAATGACAATTATCAGGGTGCTAGCTGGGCTCGAAAAAAGCATGGAAGATATCAGAGAATCCCTGTCTGGAGAAATAAAATCCCTTTCTGGAGAAATAAAAAACTAAAATCTAAACAACTTAAAATCAAAAAAGCTATTAATGAAGTACAATAAAAAATGGAGGCTCTTACTGCTAGGATAAATGAGGCAGAAGAGAGAATTAGTGATACAGAAGACCAAATTATGGAGAATAAAGAAGCTGAGAAAAAGAGAGACAAACAATTACTGGACCACAAGGGGAGAATTCGAGAGATAAGTGATACCATAAGATGCAACAATATTAGAATAATTGGGATCCCAGAAGAAGAAGAAAAAGAGAGAGGGGTGGAAGGTATATTGGAACAAATTATTGTAGAGAATTTCCCTAATTTGGCGAAGGGAACAAGCATCAAGATCCATGAGGCACAGAGAACACCCCTCAAAATCAATAAAAATAGGTCTACACCCC
>CM052901.1:46160988-46211808 GCA_028534135.1 Potos flavus
GAGGGTATTATGCTAAGTGAAATAAGTCAATCAGAGAAAGACAGTTATCATATGATCTCCCTGCTATGAAGAATTTGAGAGGCAGGATGGGGGGTTATGGGGGGTGGGGGAGGGAAATGAAACAAGATGGGATCAGGAAGGAAACAAACCATAAGAGACTCCTAAACTCACGAAACAAACAGAGGGTGGCTGGGGAGTAGGGGCGGGTAGGGATAGAGTGGCTGGGTTATGGACATTGGGGAGGGTATGTGCTATGGTAAGTGCTGTGAAATGTGTAAGCCTGATGATTCACAGACATGTACCCTGGGGCAAATAATACATTACGTGTTAAAAAAAAAAAAAATATGGGTGTCCCAAACACTTCATGGGACATCTTGAACTAAAAAAAAAAAAAAAAAAAAATACATCTAAGAGAAATGTAAAGAAACTATTCAAATTCTCAGACGGTTGCCAGAAAGATGGCAGAGTAGGAGGACACTAAGCTCATCCCATCCTATGTTTTCAACTAAATATCACTCATATACAACTCAATAAACCAGAAAGCAATCCAAAGACTAGCAGAACAAACTCCACAAATAAATGTACAGAGGAAGCCACATCAGAGAGATTAGGAAGGACAGAAATGGTGGTCAGGAGCTGCATGCGAGAAGGAGGGAACTGCCATCCCAGAGAGGAAAAAGCACTAGGGAACCCACACAGGAAAAACAAATCCCCATAACATCTAGCCTTGAAAACCAGAAGGGCTAAATTCTGTGAGTTTTTATAACCAGTGGGGCTTGGAGGCTGGAGCTTTAAAAGTCAGTGGAATCAGCACTGGGTGAGCCATGAAGGCAAGTGTTAGCCAGGTCTCCACCATTAAGGAGACAACAGCTCAAAAAGAGACAACATAAAAGGGACATTTTGCACAATGGGAGGAAGATCTGTTTATACAGATTTCAAAGCATGTTGGAGGACTTCTCTGGGAACAAAGGAACTGGCAGTCACCATTTTTATCCCTCAACCCTCAGCATACTCACATAGCCACCTGCAGACCCAGCACTGCAGAAACTTGCTACCCAAACTGTTGGCAGAAGGCCATGCCCACAAGTCCTCCTGAAGGCTCCCCCACTCCAGGCCTGCTAGATTCAGCCCTGGGCTCAGCACAATTTTTGCTAATGCTGCACACCACACCCAGCAGCTGCACACAAATGTGGCTTTCCTCAACCACTGCACTCCATGCCCAGCTACCACACACACAGATGCCACGTGGCACAACCAGCCACCAGGTGCAGACATTGCGCCCAGCCACTGTGCCCAAAAGTCTAAGGGTCCCTGGCCTACTGTACACCATGCCCCCACATGTTGTGCTTCAGGGAATCACCTAGGACTAGCTTCATTGTGAATTTTCTTAATACTGGCACCCCCAACCCCGAGCCCTTCTACTGTCATGCCCCAACAGAGCCAGCCTGCCTGTATCTCACTAACATTGCAGAGAGCAAATACAACTCATAACAGGCAAAGTCAGTGCAGACATCTGGAGTGAAAGGAAAAGTGACTTAGACACAAGAGTACAACAAGCAACACACATGGCAAGCTCTCATGAAGTGGCACATTCTGGTCAACAGGGAATACCACATTTCGGGGCACTACAGGACCTCTTCTTTATGAAGCCACTACTTTCAAGAGCAGAAGACATAGCTAACTTCCCTAAAACAAAGAAACACACACAAAGAAGTAGACAGAATGAGGAGACAGAGGAATATTTCCCAAATGAAAGAACACAACAAAATCACAGCAGGAGATCTAACCAAAGAGAAATAAGTAATATGCCTCATGCATAATTTAAAGTAATCATCATAAAGATAGTCACTGGAACACTGAAGGAATGAGTACGCTAGGATCCTCTGGGCCCGTGAACACAACTAGATTACTATCAAACCATCCTAAGTACCCCCAGAAATCAATCTGAAGACTCACAGAACATACTCCACAATGAAAGAGAGAGAAGAGGTCACATTGAAGAGGTTAGGTAATGCAGAGATATGGTTTAGGGCAGAAATGGATCATGGGTGCTGCAGAGGGGAGGAAGCCATAGTCACTTAGAAGGGTGAGAGAGAGAGAGAGAGAGAGAGAGAGAGAGAGAGAAGCACACAGGGGAACACACAAAGGGAACATGTCCTCAAAGCTAGTGGCTTGGAAAATGAGTAGGGATGAATTTTGTGAGTTCCTGCAACCATCACGTCTTAAAGTCTAGAATTATAAAGGTCGGAAATCTTGACTGAGATACACCTGGAGGGCACTGCCCTCCTCCTAGAAAGAAAACAGGAAAACAACTCAGAGGCAGACAGTGTGGAAACAGCAATTTGAAGTACAACTGGGGTACAAAGGCAGGAGATTATTCACTCTTCTTGGAGCATGTCCCTTGGAGCATGTCCCATTTATGAAGATGCCTCTCCAAGAACAAAGCAGCTGGCTGCTTTGCATGATTTAACTCCCTTACCCCTTAGCATAAATACAGAGCCACCTGCAGGAAGCAGCTCAGCACCAACACTGGCTGCGTACTTGTTTAGACCAAGCCCTACCTTCCTAAGCTCAAGCTGGACTACCTTTCTCGGTCAAGCTTGCCTCAGTCCCAGCCCAGAGGACCCCTCCCCCAGAATACAAGCAAAAACTCTTGTCCACACCACCTCAGCCAAGCAGAGAGTTCTGAAGGCCTTAGTTTGGTGGAAGAGGTGATAAGTCTCATTTAACAAGCAGACCAGGGCTCGCCTATTTAAAACACACCACATTCATGCAAGAGATCAGAAACTATCGACAGCAAGCAATGAGGACCTCTGCAGACAACTGGCCTGAAGGAAAGAGCAGCCAAAAACACAACAGCATAGTACATGCAACACACAGTAGAGGCACTCCCTGAAGTGCCAAGTCCTGGGCACTACAGGAAATCGTCTTCCTAAGGTCATTACATTCCAGAGCAGCAGACATAACTGGCTTTTCTAACCCAGAGAAGAAAGCAGAGACTTAGACAAATGCAAAGACAGAGGAATTTATCCCAAACAAAATAAGGCCATGGCCAGAGTTCTAGGTGAAACAGATATTAGTTACAAGCAAGACGGAGAATTTAAAGCAAGAATCAGAAGGCTACTAACTGGCCTTGAGAAAAGAGTAGAAGACATGAATTAGACTCTTACCAGAGAGATAAAAACGTTTAAAAAGCATCAGTCAGAAATGAAGAATGCAATATATGAGATTAGAAACAAGCATGATACAATTAACAGGACGCTGGAATAAGCAGAGGAAAAAATTCATAAAAAGACAAAAATTCGTAAGAGACAAAATAATGGGAAATAATGAAACTGAACAAAAGAGAGAATTATGCAACATGAGAATACACTTAATGAAATCAGTAACTACATCAAATGTAATAACATTTGTATTGTAGGAGTCCAAAATGAAGAAGACAGAGAAAGTGGGGTAGAAAACGTATTTGAAGAAAAGATAGCTCAAAACTCTCCTAATCTGGGAAACAAAAAGTCATACATATCCAAAAGGAATAAAGAACTCCCATAAAAATCAACAAAAGCAGGCCAACACCAAGACATATCGTAATTAAATTTACAAAATACAGTGATAAACAACAACAACAAAAAATTAGAGCAAAAGAAAAGTCGTTAACTTACAAGGGAAAACCCGTAAGGCTGCCTGAAGATATCTCAACAGAAACTTGGAAAGAGAGAAAGGCATGATACAGTCAAAGTGCTGAAAGAGAAAAATATGCAGCCAGGAATACTCTATCCAGCAACACTATCATTCATAAAAGAAGGTGAGATAAAAAGTTTCCCAGACAAAAACTAAAGGGGTTCATGACCAGTAAAACAGCCCTGCAAGAAATATTAAAGGAAGCTCTTTGAGTGGAAAGGAGAGACCAAAATTGACAAATACAAGAAAGCATCAGAGAAAATCTCCAGAAATAATGACAAAACAAGTAACAAAATGGCACTAAATTCATATCTATCAATAATTACTTTGAATGCAAATGAACTAAATGATCCAATCAAAAGGCATTAGGTGTCAGAATGGATTAAAAAAACCAAGACCCATCCAAATTCTGCTGACAAGAGATTCATATCAGACCCAAAGACACCTGTAGATAGAAAGTGAGGAGATGAAGAAGTTTTTATCACACAAATGAATGTCAAAAGAAAGCCAGAGTAGCAATACTTACATGAGACAAACTGGACTTTAAAATGAAGACTGTAACAAGAGATAAAGAAGGGCATTACAGGGGCTCCTGGGTGGCTCAGTCATTAAGTGTCTGCTTTCAGCTCAGGTCATGATCCCAGGCTCCTGGGATCGAGCCCCGCACTAGGTTCTCTGCTTATTGGGCTCCCTGCTCAGCGGGAAGTTTGCTTCTCCCTCTCCCACTCCCCGTACTTGTATTCCCTCTCTCGCTGTCTCTCTCTCTGTGTCAAATAAATAAATAAAATTTTTAAAACCAAAAGAAAGGTACTATATCATAACAAAGTGGACAATCAAGCAAGAAGATCTAACAATTGTAAATATTTATCTCCCAAATATGGAAGCACACAAATATACAAAACAATAACAGACATTAGGGAACTAACTGAAGATAACACAATAATAGTAGGAGAGTTTAACACCCCAGTTACATCAACTGACACATCATCCAAACATAAAATCAAAAAGGAAACAATGGCTTTGAATGACACACTGGATCAGATGGACTTAATAGATATATTCAGAACACTCCAGCCTAAAACAGCAGAATACACATTCTTTTCAAGTGTGCATGGGACATTCTCCAGAATAGATCAAATGTGAGGTCATGAATTAGGCCTCAACATATACAAAAAGACTGAATATACACCATAAAATTTTCTAACCACAGCATGATGAAACTATAAGTCAACCACAAGAAAAATATTAGAAATATCACAAATACATAGATGTTAAACAACATGCTACTCAACAATGAATGACTCAACCAGGAAATCAAAGAAGTTAAAGAATACATGGACACAAATGAAAATAAATATACAATGATCCAAAACCTTTGGGATACAGCAAAAGCAGTCCTATGAGAGAAGTATAGAGCAATAAAGGGCTACCTCAAGAAGCAAGAAAAAACTCAAACATTCTCACATTGTATTTAAAGGAACTACAAAAAGAAACACAAAACCAGTAAAAGGAAGGAAGTAATAGAGTTCAGAACAGAAATAAATGATATAGAAGCTAAAAAAACAACAATAGAACAGATCAATGAAACCAGGAGCTGGTTCTTTGAAAAAAATTAATAAAACTGATAAACCTCTAGCTATAATTATTAAAAAGAAAAGATAAAGGACCCAAATAAATAAATTCACAAATGAGAGGGGAGAAATAAAACCAACACCACAAAAATACAATTATAAGGAAACATTATGAAAAACCATATGCCAACAAATTGGACAACATGGAATAAATGGATAAATTCCTAGAAGCATATAAACTACCAAAGATGAAATAGGAAGAAATAGAAAATTTGAACAGACTGATAACCACAAAGAAATTGAGTCAATAATCAAAAAACTCCCAACAAACAAAAGTTAAAGGACAGATAGCTTCAAGGGAGAAGTCTACCAATCATTTAAAGAAGATTAATACCTATTCTTCTATTCTTCTCAAAATGATCCAAAAAAATAGAAATGGAAGTAAAACTTCCAAACTCATTCTATGATGTCAGCATTACCCTGATACCAAAGCCAGATAAAGACTACATCAAAAAAGAGAACTACAGGCCAATATCCCTGATGAGCATGAATGCAAATATTCTCAATAAAATACTAGCAAAATGAAGCCAACAGTACATTAAAAGAATCATTCACCATGATCAAGTGGGATGTATTCCTGGGCTCCAAGTGTAGTTCAATATTTGCAAATCAATGTGATACATCACATTAATAAAAGAAAGGATAAGAAAGTTATGATCTTTTCAATAGATGCAGAAAAAGCATTTGGCAATGTACAACATCCATTCATGATAAAAACTGTCATACAAAATAGGGTTAGAGGGAACATACCTCAATATCATAAAGGCCATCTATGAAAAACCCATAGCTAATATCCTCAATGGGGAAAATCTGAGAGTTCTACCTCCAGGGTCAGGAAAAAGACAGAGATGTCCACTCCCACCACTGTTGTTCAACATAGTACTGGAAGTCCTAGCCACAGCAATCAGACAACAAAAAGAAATAAAAGCCATCCAAAACTCTAAAGAAAAAGTAAAACCTTCACTATTTGCAGATCACATGATATTCTATGTAGAAAATACAAAAGATAACCACAAGAAACTGCTAGAAATGATGAATGAATTCAGTAAACTCATAGGATATAAAATCAATGTACATAAATCTGTTGCAGTTCTATACACTAATAATGAAACAGCAGAAATAAAAATAAGGAATCAATTCCATTACAGTTGCACCAAAAACAATAAGATACCTAGGAAAAGGAATAAAGCCAACTAAAAAGATGAAAGAACTGTACTCTGACAACTATAAAACACTAATGAGAGAAGTTGAAAATGAAACAAAGAAATGGGAAAACGTTCCATGCTCATAAATTGGAAGAAGCAATAAAGGTAAAATGTATACTACCCAAAGCAATCTACACATTTAATGCAATCCCTATTAAAATACCACCAGCACTTTCCACAGAGCTAGAACAAACAATCCTAAAATTTATACGGAACTACAGATTATCCCAAATCAGCCAAAGCAGCCTTGAAAAAGAAAAGAGAAGTTGGATGCATTGCAATCCGAACTTCAAGTTATATTAAAAAGCTGTAATGATAAAAACAGTATGGTACTGGCACAAAAATAGACACATTTCAGTGGAAGAGAATACAAAACCCAGAATTAAACCCGCAACTATATAGTAAATTAATCTTTAACAAAGCAAGAAAGACTATCCAATGAGAAAAAGAGAGTCTCTTCAACAAATGGTGTTGGGAAAACAGGACAGCAATATGCAAAAGAATGAAACTGGACCACTTTGTTACATGATACATAAAAATAAATTCAAAATGGATGAAAGACTTAAATGTGAGACCTAAAACCATAAAAATCCAAGAGAAGAACACTGGCTGTAACCGCTTTTACATAGGCCATAGTAACTTCTTCCTAGATATGTCTCTGGAGGCAAGGGAAACAAAAGCAAAAATAAACTATTGGAATTTCATCAAAATAACAAGATTCTGCACAGTGAGGGAAAAAAAAAATCAACCAAACTCTAAGGCAACCTATAAATGGGAGAAGATATTTGCACATGACATATCTGATATAGGGTTATTATCCAAAATATAAAAAGAACTTATAAAACTCAACACCTTGAAAATGAATAATTCAATTAAAAATGTGCAGAAGATATGAATAGACATTTTTCCAATGAAGATACCCAGATGGCCAATTGACACATGAAAAGATGCTCAACTTCATTCATCATCAAGGGAATAGAAGTCAAAACTATAGTAAGGCGTCACCTCACAACTGTCAAAATGGCATAAATCAACAACACAAGAAATAAGAGGTGCCAGCGAGGATGGGGAGAAAGGGAAACCCTCTCGCACTATTAATGGGAATGCAAGCTGTTGCAGTCACTCTGTAAAAGAGTATGCAACTTCCTCAAAAAGTTAAAAATACAACTACCCTATGGCCCAGCAATTGCACTCCCACGTATCTACCCAAAGGTTAAAAAACACTGATTCAAAGGGACACATGCATACTAATGTTTATAGCATCATTATCAACAATAGTCAAATTATAGAAAGAGCCCAAATGTTGTGCACCCATGATGAATGGATAAAGAGGAAGTGGTATACACACACACACACACACACACATTAGAATATTACTCAGCCACGAAGAAAAAAAGAATGAATCTTACCATTTGCAATGACATGGATAGAAGTAGAGTATTATGCTAAGTGATAAAAGTCAATCAGAAAAAGACAAATACCATATGAAAATACTATATGATTTCAAGCATATGTGAAATTTAAGGAACAAAACAAATAAGGAAAAGGGAAAAATAAAGAGAGAGAGGCAATCCAAGAAAGAGACTCTTAAGTGTAGAAAGCAAAGTGATGGTTACCAAAAGGGAGGTGGGCAGAGAAATAGGTTAAATAGGTGATGGGGATTAAGGGGTGCACTTTTTGTGATGAGCAGTGGGTGCTTTATAGAAGGGTTAATCACTACACTGTAAGCCTAAAATTAATATTTCATTGTATGTTAACTAACTGGAATTTAAATTATAACATAAGAAAACATGGAAAAATAAAGATACTCACTGGACTTCAGTAAAGGGTGGAGGACATCAGTGAGACCCTTGACAAAGAGATAAAAAATAACATATCAGAGATGAAGAACACAATAAACGAAATTAAAAATATAATAGATGGAATAAATAATATGTGACAGGAAGCAGAGGAACATATCAATGATCTGGAAGATAGAGTAATTGAAAAGAATGAAGCTGAGCATGTGAGAGACAAACAAACACTGCATAATGAGAATAAACTTTGAGAACTGGTTCCTCCATCAAGCATAGCAATATTCAGATCCCAGAAGGAGGAGAGAGAAAGGTGGGCAGAAAATGTATTTGAAGAAACAATACCTGAAAATTTCCCAAATCTTGGGAGGGAAACAGATCCAGATTCAGGAGGCACAGAGATCATGTTAAAGATTTTAAGAGAAAGAAGAGTGTTACATACAAAAGAAACTCCATAATGATTTCAACTATTTCAGCCAAAGCTTTGCAGGGCAGAAGTGAGTGGCATGATGTATTTGAAGTGCTGAAAGGAAAAATCTGCAGCCAAGAATACTCTATTCAACAAGGATATCATTTAGAATAGGAGAGAGAGAGAGTTTCCTAGATAAACAGACTTAAAAGAATTCATGACCACTAAAACAGCCCTACAATATATGTTATGTGGGACTCTGTGAGTGAAAAACAAAAAACAGTAAGAGTAAGAAAAATTAGAAGCACAAAGTAAAAGGATGTAAAAGATGATACCAAATATCTGAACCATGGAGGGGAAAAGAGTAAAGAGTGAGTTCAAAAATAAGCAGCCATCTAGTTAATATAGACTGTTATACGCAGAAGTTATATGTAAGCTGAATGGTAACCACAAATCAAAAAACACTAATACTTCTTTTGCAGCTAGTACCAGGTGATGGGACTCTCTCAGGACAACCGGTACAAGCATCACAATACTGGGGGGCAAAAGAAAGCCCTACCACAAAAAGTAGAATTATAAGCAAGGACGCCCCACTGTCAACACTAAGATCGGCCCCTGCCACATTCATACAGTCCACATTTGGGGAGTCAACAAGAAGAGCCATGCTTTGAGGTTGGATGTGGGGAACTTTGTCTGTGGCTCTGACTGTTGTAAAACAAAGATTATTGATGTTTTCTACAGTGCATCCAACAAGGAACTAGTCCACACAAAGACCCTGGTGAAGAACTGTATCATGTTCATTGACACTGTGGGTACAGTGCTATGAGTCCTGCTATGCACCACCCCTGGGCCACAAGAAGGGGGCCAAGCTGATTCCCAAGGAGGAAGAGATATAAAAAAAAAAAAAAATCAAAAGAAATATAATGAAAGGGGAAAAAATGCCAAAATCAGCAGTTTTCTGGAGGAGCAGTTCCAGGATGGCAAGCTTCTTGCACGCATCACTTCAAAAACAGGCCAGTGTGGCCAGGCAGATGGCTATGTGCTAGAGTAGAAGGAGGTAAACTTCCATCTGAGGAAAAAAAAGCTCAGAAAGGCAAATAAATCTTCCTACTTCCTATCTTTGATCATGTAATAAAGGTGTTTATTGTTTTATTTATTTATTTATTTATTTTGGTGTTTATTGTTTTAAACAAAAGCAGTAAAGATATGCAAAAAAAATAGAGTAAGAAACCAAAATATATCATTAAAAAACCCCAGCAAACCATGAAAGAGAGAAAGAAAAGAAAGGAACACAGAAAAACTACAAAAACAACAACAAATAAAGTAACAAAATGGCAATAAATACATATCCATCAATAATTATTTTGGGGGCACCTAGATGGCTCAGTCAGTTAAGCGACCAACTCATGACTTCAGCTCAGGTTATGACCTCAGGGTTGTGAGATCAAGCCCTATGTTGGTCTCTGTGCTCAGTATGCTCAGTACGTAGTCTGCTTATCCCTCTCCATCTGCTCCTTCCCCTGCTCTCTCACCCTCTCTCTCTCTCTCTTAAGTAAATAAATAAAATCTTTAAAAAATTACTTTGAATGTAAATGGACTAAAAACATAAAAAAGAAATATGGTGACAGTGGATAAAAAAAATAAGACTCATCTATCTTCTGCCTACAAGAGACTCATTTTAGACCTAAAAATACCCGCAGATTGAAAGTGAGGGGATGGAGAAATATTTATCATAAATGGATGTCAAAAGAAAGCCACAGTAGCAACACTTATATCACATAGAATAGGCTTTAAAACAAAGTCTGTAACAAGAGACAATGAAAGACACTAAATATTCATACAGGAGAAAATCCAACAAGAAGATATGACAATTTTAAATATTTATGCACCCAAAATAGGAGTGCTCAAATACATAAAACAGCTAATAACAAATATAAAGGAACTAATCAATACTAATGCAACAATAATAGGGGCTTTGACACCCCACTTGCATTGGTGAACAGAACATCTAAACAGAAAATAAACAAGGAAACAATGGTTTTGAATGACACATTGGACCAGATGGATTTAACAGATATATGTAGATCATTCCATCCTAAAACAGCAGAATACACATTCTTTACAAGTGCACATGGAATATTTTCCAGAATATATCACATACTAGGTTGACAAATCAGGCTTCAGTGAGTACAAAAAGACTGAGATCATACCATGCATATTTTTTACTACAACAGTATGAAAGTTGAAGTCAACCACAAGAAAAAATTGGGGAATACCACAAATACATGGAAGTTAAGCAACATGCTATTAAACAATGAATCAATCAAACATGAAATCAAAGAAGAACTTTAAAAAATACATGGAAACAAATGAAAATGAAAACACAACATTCCAATATCTTTGGGATGCAGCAAACATAGTCCTAAGAGGGAAGTATATAGCGGCACAGGCCTATCTTAAAAAGCAAGAAAAATCTCAAATAAAACAACTTGACCTTACACCTAAAGGAACTAGGAAAGGAAAAAGAAGCCTAAACCAGCATAAGAAAGGAAACAATAAAGATTAGAACAGAAATAAATGACATAGAAAGCAAAAAACAAACACCAACAACAACAACAAAGAGAGAACAGATTAACGAAACCAGAAGCTAGCTCTTTGAAAGGATCCACAAAATGGATAAACCTTTAGCCAAACTCATCAAAAAGGAAAAAAAAAGAGAAAGGAACCAATAAACAAAATCACAAATGAGAGAGGAGAAATAACAACCAACGCCATACAACTACAAACAAGTACAACACCCCAGAACTACAAACAAGTATAACAGAATATTATGCAAAACTGTATGCCAACAAATTGGACAAACAAGAAGAAATGGATAAATTCCTGGGAACATACAAATTACCAAAACTGAAACAGGAAAAAATAGAAAATCTGAACAGACCAATAACCAGCAAAGAAATTGAGTCAGTAATCAAAAAACTCCACACAAACAAAATTTCAGGACCAAATGATTTCACAGACAAATTATACCAAATATTTAAGGAAGAGTTAGTACCTAGTCTTCTCAAACTATTCTAAAAATTTTTTTAAAAAGTAAAGAAAACTTCCAAATTCATTCTATGAGACAAGTATCACCCTGATACCAAAACCAGATAAAGACAGCACCAAAAAAAGGAGAACTACAGGCCAGTATCCCTGATGACTACAGATGCAAAATTCCTCAACAAAGTATTAGCAAACCAAAACCAACAATATATTTAAAAAATCACTCACCATTCCAGCTGAATCATCCCATTCAAGTGGGATTTATTCCAAGGATGCAAGGTTGGTGCAATATTCACAAATCATTCAACATGATACATTACATCAGTAAGAGAAAGGATACAAACCATATGATCATCTATATAGATGTAGGAAAACCATTTGACAAAGTACAAGAGCCATTTAGGATAAAAACCCTCATCAAAGTAGGTTTAGAGGGAACATACCTCAATATAATAAAGGCCATATAATGAAAACCCACAGTAAACATCATACTAAATGCTGAAAAACTGAGAATTTTCCCCCTAAGGTCAGGAACAAGTCAAGGGTGTCCACTCTCATCACTTTTATTTAACATAATTCTGGAAGTCCTAGCCACAACAATCAGACAACAAAAAG
Organism: Potos flavus; assembly: GCA_028534135.1. NCBI lineage: Eukaryota > Metazoa > Chordata > Mammalia > Carnivora > Procyonidae > Potos > Potos flavus. Next base: position 46,173,365 of record CM052901.1, read on the forward strand.
AACAAAAGGTAACCAAATTGGTAAGGAAAAAGTAAAATTTTCACTATTTGCAGATGCTATGATACCATATACAGAAAACCCTAAAGACTCCAACAAAAAGCTACTAGAACTGATAAATGAATTCAGAAAAGTTGCAGGACACAAAATTAATGTGAAGAATTCTGTTACATTTCTATAGACCAATAATTAGGTACTATAAATAGAAATTAATAAAACAATCCCATTTACAATTTCACCAAAACAATAAGATACTTAGGAATAAACCTAACCAAAGAGGCCAGAGACCTGTACTCTGAAATCTATAAATAATGATGAAAGAAATTAAAGATGACACAAAGAAATAGATAGATATTCCATACTCATGGATTGGTGGAACAAATATTGTTAAAATATCTATGCTACCCAAAGCCACCTACACATCTAATGCAATCCCTATCAAAATACCACCAGTATTTTTCACATAGCTAGAACAAACAATCCTAAAATTTATATGGAACCACAAAAGACCCTGAAGAGCCAAAGCAACTTTAGTAAAGAAAAGGAAAGCTGGAGACATCACAGTTCCACACTTCAAGTATTACAAAGCTGTAGTAATCAAAACAGTATGGTACGGGCATAAAAATAGACACATAGATCAATGACGCAGAACAGAAAACCCAGAAATACACCCACAATTGTATGGTTAATTAGTCTTTGACAAAGCAGGAAAAAATATCCAATGTGAAAATGACAGTCTCTTCAACAAATGGTGTTGGGAAAACTGGACAGCTACATACAAAAGAATGAAACTGGACGACTTTCTTTCTCCATAGACAAAAACAAATTTAAAATCGATTAGAGACCTAAATGTGAGACCTGAAACCATAGAAATCCTAGAAAAGAGGAGAGGCAGTAAGTTTTCTGACATTGGTCATAGCAGTATTTTTCTATATAGGTCTCCTGAGGCAAAAAAATAAATAAAAGCAAAAATAAACTATTGAGATTACATCAAAATAAAAAGCTTCTTCACAGCAAAAGAAACAATCAACAAAACTAAAAGGCAACCTATGGAATTTGAGAAGATATTTGCAAGTGACACATCCAATGAACGGTTAGTATCCAAAATATATAAAGAGCTTATAAAACTCAACACCAAAAAATAAATAATTCAATTTAAAAATGGACAGAAGACATGAACAGACATTTCTCCAAAGAAGACACCTAAATGACCAACAGGCACATAAAAAGATGCCCAATATCTCTCATCATCAGAAAAATGCAAATCAAAATTACAATGACATATCATCTCACACCTGTCAGAATGGCTAATATTAACAACACAAGAAACAACAAGAGGTGGTGAGGATGTAGAGGAAAAGGAACTCTTGTGCACTGTTGGTTAGAAGGCAAACTGGTGTATCCAATGTGGAAACCTGTATAGAGGTTCCTCAAAAAGTTAAAAATAGAACTACCTATGATCTAGTAATCACACTACTGTGTATTTACACAAAAAATATAAAAACATTAATTCACAGATATACATGCACTCTTATGTTTATAGCAACATTATTTACAATAGTCAAATTATGGGAGTAGTCCACGTGTCCATCAACTGATGAATGGATAAAGAAGATTTGGTATATATACACATTTTTTAAAGACTTAGTTATTTTTTTATTTTTTTATTGTGTTATGTTAGTCACCATAAAATGCATTGTTAGTTTTTGATGCAGTGTTCCAAAATTCATTGATTGTGTACAACACCCAGTGCTCCATGCAATACGTGCCCTCCCTAATACCAACCGCCAGGCTCACCCATCTCCCCACTCCCCTCCCCTCTAAAGCCCTCAGTTTGTTTCTCGGGAGGCCACAGTCTCTCATGGTTTGTCTCCCACTCCAATTTCCCCCAATTCACTTTTCCTTTCCTTCTCCTAATGTCCTCCATGTTGTTCCTATGTTCCACAAGTAAGTGAAACCATATGATAATTGACTTTCTCTGCTTGACTAGCTATGTATAGAAGAATGAAACTCGACCATTCACTTACACCATACACAAAGATAAACTCAAAATGGATGAAAGACCTCAATGTGAGACAGGAATCCATTAAAATCCTAGAGGAGAACATAGGCAGTATGTTCTCTTCAACATCGGCCACAGTAACTTCTCTCAAGATATGTCTCCAAAGGCAAAGGAAACAAAAGCAAAAATGAACTTTTGGGACTTCATCGAGATAAAAAGCTTCTGCACAGCAAAGGAAACAGTCAACAAAACAAAGAGACAACCCACGGAACAGGAGAAGATATTCACAAATGACACTACAGAAGGGCTTATATCCAAGATCTTTAAAGAACTTCTCAAACTCAACACCCAAAAGACAGATAATCATGTCAAAAAATGGGCAGAAGACATGAACAGACATTTCTCTAAAGAAAACATACAAATGGCTGGCAAAAACATAAAAAAATGTTCATCGTCATTATCCGTCAGGGAAAATTCAAATCAAAATCACATTGAGATATCATCTTACATGAGCTAGAATGGCAAAGATGAGCAAGGCAGGAAACAACAAATGTTGGAGAGGATGTGGAGAAAGGGGAACCCTCTTACACTGTTGGTGGGAATGCAAGTTGGTGCAGCCACTTTGGAAAACAGTGTAGAGATTCCTCAAAAAATTAAAAATAGAGCTACCCTATGACCCAGCAATTGGACTGGGTATTTACCCCAAAGACACAGATGTAGTGAAAAGAAGGAGCATATGTACCCCAATATCCATAGCAGCAATGTCCACAATCACCAAACTGTGGAAAGAGCTGAGATGCCCTTCAACAGACAAATGGATAAAGAAGATGTGGTCCATATATACAATGGAATATTACTCAGCCATCAGAAAGGATGAATACCCAACTTTTGCATCAACATGGATAGGACTGGAGGAGATTATGCTGAAAGATTTATTTATTTTAGAGAGAAAGAGAGATTAGGGGGAGGAGCAGAGGGAGATGGAGAGAAAGAATCTCATGCAGACTACCCACTGAGCATGGAGCCCAAACTGGGGCTTGACCACATGAAATTGAGATCATGACCTGAGCAGAAATCAAGAGTTGGGAGCTTAACCAACCCAGCCACCCAGGCATCCCTACATAATTTAGTATTATTCAGCCATAAGGAAGAATCAAATCTTGCCATTTGCAAAGACATGGATAGAGCTAGACAGTATAATGTTAAGTGAAATAAGTCAGAGAAAGACAAATATCATGTGATTTCACTTATATGTAGAATTTAAGACACAAACAAAAATGAACAGAGGGGGAAAAAGAGAGAGTCAAACCAAGAAACAGATTCTTAAGTGTAGAGAAGAAGCTAATGGTTAAAAAAAGGGAGGTGGGTGGGTGGGGTGGGTAAATTAGGTGATGGGGATTAAGGAGTATACTTGTCATGATGAGCACTGGTTGTGTATGAACTTGTTGAAACACTGTATTGTATATCTGAAACTAAAATAACACTGTATTTAACTATAGTGGAATTTATTTTTTTTAATTTTTATTAACATAAAATGTATTATTTGCTTCAGGGGTACAGGTCCATGAATCATCAGTCTTACACAATCACAGCACTCACCATAGCACATACCCTCCTCAATGTCCACAACCCAGCCACCCTAATCCTCCCCCCTACCCCCCAGCAACCCTCAGCTTGTTTCCTGAGATTAAGAGTCTCTTATGGTTTGTCTCCCTCACTGGTCCCATCTTGCTTCATTTTTTCCCTCCCTGCCCCCCACGACCCACTACACTGCCTCTCAAATTCCTCATATCAGAGAGATCATATGATCTCTGATTGACTTATTTCACTTAGCATAATACCCTCTAGTCAATCCACATCATTGCAAATGGCAAGATTTCGGGTTTTTTGATGGTTGCATAGTATTCCATTGTATATAGATAACCACATCTTTATCCATTCATCTGTTGATGGACATCTAAGTTCTTTCCATAGTTTGGCTATTGTGGACATTGCTGGTATAAACATTCAGGTGCATATGCCCCTTCAGATCACTACATTTGTATCTTTAGGGTAAATACCCAGTAGCGTGATTGCTGGGTCATAGGGTAGCTCTATTTTCAACTTTTTGAGGTACAGTGGAATTGTCATCAAAGAGTTCCTATTAGGAAATTTAAATTTCTTTAAATTTTTCTTTTAAATTTCTTTAAAACTATAGGAACTCCTATAGTGGAATTTAAAAGAAAAAAAAATACTATTCCATTTAGAGTGAGCTACTGGCGTACTCTCCTTATATATTTATAGCTTAATCTGTTATTTTTTCTTTTTCTTTTATTCTCTTATTATATTTGTTTTCGTATCAGTATTTTATTCAATTAAATGGAATATCAACAATGTTTTTTTTTCTATGTGAATAAACAGGAACTCTTCGGCGACAATTCTAAGTTGATAGCCTCCTATAATTTCCACAGAAGTTTTTGGTCAAGGTTCTGCCCATACTTTACAAACTTATTGTCATTTTTCTAAGAAATTTTTGACTCTGTATTATTTTTCCATAGATGATTGAGGAAACATATCCAGTGAATAAGAGACCAAGGCTTTGAAAGGGTGAATGTCAAAAGTAAATTAGACCTCTGATGACCTGAACTCTAAGGAAAATCAAATGAAATATTTCTTCTATGAATTTGTAATTGCATACCGGAAAGCAAAGAATAAGATAAACATTTTTCTGTTTGTTTTTCACTTTCACAGAAACTCCATCCTTATGTGCTTTTAGATGGTCACATTTTGCTGACATTTACAAACATTTCATGTTGATCTTACATGGGTCACATCAATCACCTATACAGTTTCAATGACACTTTGTTAAATAAACTGTCATGAAAGATTTATAGAGAATTTGATAAAAGTAAAGAAGTTGTAGTTTAGCTTTTAAAGATGCATTGCCCCTTTTCTGAGGTGTAATAGCACATCTAAAACACCATTAAGCTTTTTCTAGCAATAAAAAGAAAAAAAAAAAAACTGTTCTCTCACAGTTTTATTTGCACAACCTTCTTCTTCCAAATGCTGGAAGTGAGAGTAGGAAGGAGAACCTTACCCCCAATTTAATACTCCTCAGATGTAAAGGTTGTGCATTGATCCCATGTTAAGAAACATTATGTGTAAGTTAACAGTATTTGAAATTTATTCACTAAAGAACAATTAAATAAATGAGTCTTTAATCCATTCATGCAAACAAGTGCGTCCCTCAAACCCTTGAGTCATTGTATTCTGAATTGAGACATACATGGATGACAAAGGTGGTACAATTCATTCCTCACACATTATTAAGTTATCCCAGTGGAGGAGTGTTACTAAAAAGCTATGCCGGAATTCATAGACTTTTTTAAACAAGAATAATTACAATTCAAGACCATTTAATTTAATTTTAAGCTAGCAGTTGCATTAAACATTTGGGTAGATTTTTTGTTCGTTTGCTTTTTTCATGAAATTAAAAATCAGTGTTCATTTGAACTAGATTTGTAAGGAGTCACTAAAACTCTAGCAATTTGTGCAAGGAAAGAAATAATAATGTTATATTGAAATTATGTTTGCAATTATATATCTCATTGTGATGGGAAAGTAGGTAATAAAAATTTTGTTAACAGGGATCTGTCTTTTTTTCATTTTACATGTGAATTTGTTGAAAAGTGCTAATTTGGAATATAATTCCATATTGAGGCACTGTTCTAATCCCCCTTGTAAATTTCCTTAGTGCTCTACTTATTGAAAGATCTGGGTTATTTCCCTTGTTATCAGTTCTCAGGAAAAATTTAAAACTTTTTAGATTATTGAGTTTCATTGCCTGTAAAAGAAGAGTACATTCTGGTAATGAATAATTAATAATTTTAAAATTTTAGACCCTTATGTTTAAAAGAGCATCTTACATATGCTAAAACCCCCAAATATGAGTGCTTAGTAGAGTATCTAGCATGTGTTAAGTGCATACTATTTATTCAGCATTAAGGTATGTATTGGTTATATTTCTAAAGGTGAGATTTGATTTGTTGTATAATCAATTATGTGCTTTAAAAATACGTTCTACTATAACAGAATTCAACTTTACAAATGGTCAGAGTACACAAACCACTCTTCATGAATGAAAGCCCAGATCAAACAGAATTTAAACATAACATTCATAATTCATTGACACATAGTTTGAAATTTAGTAATTTTATAGCAATAAAATAATATTCCTATGAAGAGTTAACATGTAGAGTCCTTTCCTATTTCAAAAGCTAAATTTCTCCTTTGATAATATTTATTAAATTGCTGTTACACTTATTAATATCAACATATCTTTTTTGAGTTTCTTTCTTTAAGAAGCCACAGTGAAGGGGCGCCTGGGTGGCTCAGTGGGTTAAAGCCTCTGCCTTCGGCTCAGGTCATGATCTCAGGGTCCTGGATCGAGCCCCGCATCGGGCTCTCTGCTCAGCAGGGAGCCTGCTTCCCCCTCTCTCTCTGCCTGCCTCTCTGCCTACTTGTGATCTCTCTTTCTGTCAAATAAATATATAAAATCTTTAAAAAAAAAAAAAAAAAAGAAGCCACAGTGAACCCTATCATGTTTTATTCCAATAATAGCAGGCTGAGGTTTTCAGCTTTTTATTCTTTTATTTTTAAATAACAAATTCTTCATTTGTTATGAAATCAAAAAAGAAGTTTCTGAGTTATCAATATTTTAGGGGGAGCAAACTTGATTTTCAAATTAAGGCTTAACTAACAATTCAATTGTAGAAACACATTTTGAGGATCACTGGAAAATCTTATACTAGTTAAACAGTAAGTAATGAGGAAATCAATAATACAATACAAAGACAGTTTCTTGTTACAGGCCTATTAAAAAAATTCAAGATCCTGTTAATGGTATTTTCACTTTATCAAAGAGAATTTGAGTAAAGAAATTTAACTTTAGGAATAGAAATACTAAACGCTCTACTGAATAGCACCAGGTCTTCACACTTACTACCACATCAGAGCTGTCTTCATTATAAAACTATTGCCACTATAATCATTAGTTTTGGTAAATTGAAATTTAGGAGCCTCTCATTCACTAAGGGAAACTAAACATTATCTCAGAAAGCTGAGATGACAAAGAATGAACCAGGACATTTAAATTATCTTTAATATTTATAAGTTAAGTTTGTTAAGTTAAAGATCAGAAAAATGTATTTGCATTCTACATTACTTTGTCACACAAATGTAGAGGTTAGTAAAATACATTTGAATCCTCATGAATTCAAATGAGCAAACATATAAAGCCTATAGCATGGCGCCAGGTACATAGTGGGTGCTCAAAGAATTTTTTTAAATAACTGAAAGAACTTTCTCAGAAAGCATTTTAAAGTAACAGTTAAAATTCTTGCAAAACTAAAATTAATCCTTTAAAAAAATTTGTGTGGCATCTAGATGCCTTCTAATAGTCTTTAATAGTTCAACACAGCTTCTATAAATATTTCTTCTGATCTACAACATAAGCTTCATGTGAAAACCAGTTTTACATGGGTAAACTTGTTATAAAAGAACTGAAGAAAAAAACAGCACGTTATTTTCATGTTTGAGGTGAAAAAAATATTTTTAGAATGCTTTCATGATTTGAAACCAATTACTTATGATTAAAAACATCCCTCTTAAGGAAGGCACTTGTTGTGATGAACATCGAGTGTTGTATATAAGTGGTAAATCACTAAATCCTACACCTGAAATTAATGTTCCACTGTATGTTAACTAACTGGAATTTAAATAAAAACTTGAAAAAAGAAAAATAAAAAATAAAAATATACCTCTCGTTGCTTTTATTTTAAAATATTTTCTATTGTTAAAATGTCACTACCCAAAGCAATCTACAGATTTAATAAAATCTCTATCAAAATACCAACAACATTTTTTCACAGAACTAGAACAAATAATCCTAAAATTTGTATGGAACCACAAAAGACTCCAAAGAGCCAAAACAATTTTGAAAAAGAAAAATAAAGCTGAAGGTATCACAATCCCAGATTTCAAGATATACTAAAAAGCTGTACTAATCAAACTATATATGGTACTAGCACAAAAATAGACGCACAGAGCAATAGAACAGAAGAGAGCCCAGAAATAAACCCATGATTATACAGTCAATCAATCTTAGACAAAGGAGACAAGAATATGCAATGGGAAAAAGCCTCTTCAACAAATGATGTTGGGAGAACTGGATGGCTACTTGCAAAAGAATGAAGCCGGACCACTTTCTTTCACCATACACAAAAATAAACTCAAAATGGATTAAGGACCTAAATGGGAGACCTGAAACTATAAAAATTCTAGAAGAGAGCTCAAGTAGTAATTTCTCTGACATCACCTGTAGCAATATCTTTGTAGATATGTCTCCTCAGGCAAGGAAACAAAAGCAAAAAAAACTATTGAGACTACATTAAAATAAAAACATTCCACACAGCAAAGGAAAGAATAAAAAACTAAAAGAGAACTTACTAATTGTGAGAAAATATTTGCAAATTGCATATCTAATAAAGGGTTAGTATCCAAAATATATGAAGAACTTACATAATTCAATTCCAAAAAATCCCCCCAAAAAACCCGATTTAAAAAAAAATAGGCAGAAGACATGAATAGACATTTTCCCAAAAACATCCAGATGGCTAACTGATACATAAAAAGATGCTCAACATCACGCATCAACAGGGAAATGCAAATCAAAACCACAATAAGATATGACCCCCTACCTGTCAGAATAGCTAAAATAAAAAACACAAGAAATAAGTGTTGACAAGGATGTGGAGAAAAAGGAATCCTCTTGTAATGTTGGTGGGAGTGTAAACTGGTACAGCTACTGTGGAAAACAGTTTAGAGGTTCACTGAAAAATTAAAAATAGAATTACCATATAAGCCCGCAATCCCATTACTGGGCATTTACCCAAAGAATATGAGAACACTAATTTGAAAAGATATATGCACCCTTATGTCTATTGCAGTATTATTTATTTACAATAACCAACTTGTGGAAGCATCCCAAGGGTCCATTGATAGACGAATGGATAAAGAAGATCTATTATATATAGACAATGGAATATTGCTCAGCCATAAAAAAGAATGAAATCTTGCCATTTGTGACAACATGAATAGAATGGATGTAGAGGGTAAAATGCTAAATGAAATAAGCCACTCAAAGAAAAATACCATATAATTTTAATCATATGTGGGATTTAGGAAACAAAGATAAAAAGAAACAAACCAAAAACTAGACTCTTAACTATAGAGAACAAATTGATGGTTACCAGAGGAGATGTAGGTGGAGGGATGGGCAAAATAAGTGAAGGGGATTAAGAGTACACTTACCTTGATGAGCACCGAGTAATGTATAGAATTGTTCAATTACTACAGTAATTGATTATTGTACACCTGAAACTGATATAACACTGTATATTAACTATACTAGAGTTAAAATTATCTATTTGTATATATGTAAAATAAATATATACAAAACATAAATGCATAAATAATAAATAAATAATACGTAATTCTTATCATGAATGTCGAATTGAAGAATTCTTTTTGACTTCGAGCTTTTTCCAATGTTTAGCTTTTTTATGAAAACTTAATTATGTAAAATATAATGCAAAAAGAGCATAAACTATAAAAGATCTTTAAAAGTAAAAGGAGGAGATTGGATGTTTCAGTTATAAGTTTAGACTCTGAGATGGTAAAAAGAGCAATGTGTAAGAAAGAGGATTTAAAAAGCAAAATTTATCTTTCATGTAATTTGCCAATCAAATTTCCCAGAACAATCGACTAAATATGTTACTAAATGAAGAGAGGTGTTTTATTCAAACTCAACCACTGTGTTACTTCATAGTTCATAGATTTATTGGTAAGTATTACCAGGGACAATCCACTTTTGGATCTGCCATCCCCCAAACAAATACCAATGGATACAAAAGTTTCATCCTTCTCTCACCAGACTAGGCCTTAAAATGTTAGCTTCAGAACATTTGCTCCTTCTGCTCTCTCTGCCCCAAAAATTCCTGCCCAATATGTAGGTTGCATACTCACTCATTTTATTCAGGCTTAAATGCCACCTATCAGAAAAGACTTTCCTGACAATTCTAATAGAAATAATATCTCAAAGTCATTTTCGTTTTGTTTTCTCTGCTTTATTTTTCCTCAAAACACTTATTTCGATATGACTTGAAATTTACTTGTTTACTTGTTGATCATCTATCTGCCTCAACTATGACAGAGGTGTCATTTTGTTTTGTTCATTATTGCATTTCTGTGCCTAAAACAAAACCTAGCAAATGTGATCAATAAATATTTTAATTAATATATAAATAAACTTGAATTAAATAAATAAATAAGTAAATGAACTTAAATTTAGTTGCTTGTATTTAGGTACACACTACATATATATTTACACAACAGTATAAGTTAAATTGATGAGATTCTTGCATGTGGGTGACCTTGCCCCTGAATGCCTAGCTGCTCTCGACCAGTCATAAACACAGTTAATACCTACAAAAGGCCATGCTTCATGATTCTTTCTTCTATCTGGCTGATATAAAAGGCCATGTAGTACTCTGACCCCTGCCATTGTTTTTACTCACAGAACTGCTATCTGTCTTCATGAATGAGAATTCCTTGAGTACCACAGTCTATTAAGATGACTCATTCATCGCATTCTCCCCTCCTTTTGCCATCAGGTTAAGGGTGCATTCTATCTAAATCATTGAGACAATTCTTAAGCCCTCATCTTCATATTCTATCCCATAGGTATAGGGAAGTACAAGACATCAGTATTACAACTACATTTAACTATGCCTAGCCATATCATATTCCAACTAGAGGAAATTAAAAAATCTTGGTAGAAGTCAGATTTAAAAACACCTTCCCTATAGAAGAACAAAGATTAGAGTTAAATTTGACTTCTCAGAAACCATGCAAGCAAGAACAGAGTGTGTTGAGAGGGGAAAAAAAAACCTCACCAACCTACAATTCTGTATTCTGTGAAATTATCCTTCGAAAGTTAATAGGAAATAGCCTTTCTCAGACAAAAAGAGAGAGAGAGAGAGAGTATTGTGCCAGTAGACCTGCCTTGCAAAAAAGTCAAAATAAGTTATTCAGAGAGAAGGAAAAAAGAAATAGGTCAGAAATTCAGTCCACATAAAGCATGAGAATTAGAGAAGGAATAAGTGAGGTAAAATAAAACCTTTATTTTTCTTATTCTTAATTTATCTAACACACGACAGTTTGTTTAAAATAGTAATAATGTATTCAATGATTATAGCTTCTATATAAGTGAAATTGAATGATAGCAACCATATGAGAGGGAGGTACAAGATAGCAAGGTATAAGAGGGAGAAATTAGAAATATTTTGCTATTATGAGGTAGTTGCCCTAATTGGGAAGTAGTATAATGTTATTTGAAAGTAGATTTGGGTTCATTTTAAATGCATATTGTATACATTAGGGCAACCATTTTAAAAAGTTAAAAAAAAAGAACAAGTATAATTAATATGCTAAGAAATAAGAGAAAATGGAATGATATAAAATGCTCATTTAAAACCAGAGAGGGAAGAAGAAGGGTAGAAGACAAAAATGGGAACAAATAACAAGGACAACAAACAGAAAAGAGTAATAAATATGTTAGATATTAATCGAACTCTATAAATTATAATTTTTAATGTTGATGGTCTAAAATATACCAATAAAAAGATGAAGATTATCAGAATGGATCAAAAAACAAGATCTAAATATATGTCGTCTACATGCAAGCCACTTTAAATATAAAGACACATGTAGATTAAAAGTAAATGAATGGAGAAAGATATACCATGCTAACACTAACCAAAAGAAAACTGGATTAGCTCTATTAACTTCAGATACAGCAGACATCAGAGCAAGGAAAATTATTAGGGTTAAAGAGGGCCATTAGATGATGATAAAAGGGTTAATTATCCAAGAAGACATAACAATCCTTAATGAGTATGCTCCAAACAACAGAGCATCAAAATATGTAAGGCAAAAACTGATAAAACTGCAAAGAGAAATAAATGAATCCACTATTATAGTCATAGGCTTCAACAGATCCAGCAGGCAGAAAATCAGTAAGGACATAGTAGAACCAACAGTATCATCAATCAACTGGATATAATTGGTATATACAGACCAGCTTAAAAAAAAAAATCAAAATATGCATATTTTTTTTTCTCAAGCTAACATGTAACATTCACCAAGACAGACCACATTCAGGACCATAAAATACACCTCAACTAATTAAAAATAAGAGAAATTGTACAATGTCAGCTCTCAGACCATAATGAATTTAAAGTAGAAATCCATTACAAAAATAGCTGGAAAGTCCCAAATACTTAAATATTAAACAGCACACTTCCAAAAAACACATGTGGCAACAAAAAAACTCTCTGAGAAAATTTGAAAATATTTAAAAAATATTTTGAACTAAATGAAAATGAAAATACAATTTATCAAAAGTTGTGGGAGATATTTACCCAAAGATACAGATGTAGTGAAAAGAAGGGCCATCTCCACCACAATGTTCATAGCAGGGATGTCCACAATAATCAAACTATGGAAAGAGCTGAGATGCCCTTCAACAGACGAATGGATAAAGAAGATGTTGTCCATATATACAATGGAATATTACTCAGCCATCAGAAATGATGAATATCCAACTTTTGCATCAACATGTATGAGACTGGAGGAGATTATGCTGAGTGAAACAAGTCAAGCAGAGAAAGTCAATTATCATATGGTTTTACTTACTTGTGGAACATAAGGAATAACATGGAGGACATTAGGAGAAGGAAAGGAAAAGGGAATTGGGGGAAATCGGAGGGAGAGATAACCATGAAAGACTGTGGACTCCAAGAAACAAACAGGGTTTTAGAGGGGAGGGGGGTGAGGGATGGGTGAGCCTGGTGGTGGGTATTAATGAGGGCATGTATTATATGGAGCACAGGGTGTTGTACATAAACGATGGATCCTGGAACACTGCATCAAAAACTAATGATGTATTTTATGGTGATTAACATAACACAATCAAAATTTAAAAATAAATAAATAAACAAATATTTTTTAAAAGTTGTGGGATGAATTGAATGCAGTATTCAGAGGGAAATGTAGAACACTGAATGCATTTATTTAAAAACAGTAAATATCTGAAATCAGTGATCTAAGCTTCCATTTTATGACTAGAAAAAGAAGAACAAATTAAATCTAAAATAAGCAGAAAATAAAAAATAATAAATGAAATCAAAATTAATGAAACTGAAAACAGGAAATCAATAGAAAAAATCAACAAAACAAAAAGTTGATTCTTTGAAAAGTTCAATAAAGTCAGTGAGATTCTAATCATGCAAACTGTGGAAAACATAGAGAAGACACAATGTTGCTAATATCAGAAATGAAAGAGGGATATCACTACAGATCTCATAGATATTAGAGGATAAATAATAATAAATAAAGGAGGAGAAAAGATTGGTGGGCATTTCACTGATTACAGAGAGAAGAGAGAGAAAGAAAGAGAGAGAAAGAGAAAGAGTGAAAACATTGCACAGGGGATCACAGAAAAACACTTGCCCAAAATCACTGACTGGAAAAACAAGAGCGGCTGATTATCATGAGTTTTTACAATCACCAGAGCTCCAAAACTAGAGTTTTAGAAGTCTGCATCATGGTAGGTGTAGAGCTTGATGAGTACAGCAGTGCTTCTGTGGAGAAAGAGGACAGAGGCCCAGAAGTGGCTTGCACTATCTATCTCAAAATCCCCTGGGATGCACTGGGAGAGATATTTCTCTCTCCTTGGAGTGCATCTGGGAGAGGTGGCATTTCTTCTCAGAGGACAAAACAAACCAAAACAAAAAAACGAAACCAGCAGGCACCATTGAGCCGCCCCATTGCTTAACATAGGTGCAGAGACACCTGTTAAGGGTGAGTTAACCTGGACAACTGGCTTTTTGCTGCGCTTTACTGTACACTCTAAGCTCCTGTGCATTAGTGTGATTGTCCTTCTGTGACAAACTTGCATCAGTCCCACCACTGTGAGACACTTTCCTAGAGGATCAGTATGGGTAATTGCCATGCCAGGTACCTAAAATTTGGAGTTTTGAAGCTCAGACAGAATGCCTGAGATAAAATACAGATGCGCTACACTGCCAGGTGGGCAGATGGCCTAGACCCAGACAAGGTGAAGGCAGGGATCTGAGGGATGGCTGGGACGCATGAGGGGAGATTTTTCATTCATCCTCAAGTGTTCCTGGACAGTGGTGGCATGACCTCCCCACTCCAGGGATGACAGAGAAGGCATGTGCCATTTTTCCCCCCACCCATCAGCACAGATCTACTTCAGTGAGCAGAACAGCATGAACAGTGGGGCCCTCAGCCACTTACACCAAGCCCCACCCGCCTTCACTCTGCAGGTGCTTCCTTAGTAGGGTAAGTGTGGCTGAGGATCAGAGCAGGAGGCCCTTCCCCCAGACCAAAAAAATACCCAGCACATACCAAGTCTACTGACAATAGAGTACTGCAAAGCTTCAGCTCTAGTGGAAATTGGATCTGGCCTCTTTTAATAAGCATTCCCGAGCACACCAATTTAAAACTCAATGTACACTGGCTAAGGTCTGAACACTCCCCACTGCAGGCAAGGAGAAACTCTGCAGAGGACTGACCTGAGGAAAAGAGCAGCCAAAACACAGCAGCAGAGTTCACATAGCATATATCAGAAATACTTTCTGAAGCCCCAGGCCCTCCTTAATATAGCCATTACTCTCAGGAGCAGGAAACATAACAGGCTTTCCTAACACAAGGAAGAAAACAGAACTAAACAAAATGCCACAATGCAGGAATTGATCCCAAAAGAAAGAAAAAGAATAGGTCATGGCTGGGGATGTAATCAAAACAGATATAAGTAATATGTTTAATCCAGAATTTAAAGCAACAATCATAAGAATACTAGCTGGGTGTGAGAAAAGCATAGAAGCACCAGGGAGTCCCTGGCCACAGAGATAAAAGACCTAAAAACTAGTAAGGCTGAAATAAAAAAATGCTATAACCAAGATACAAAACTGACTGGATGTACTTACCACAAGGATGTAAAAAGAACAACTAATAAGTGATATAGAAGACAAAATTATGGAAAACAATGAAGCTGAAAAGAAGAGGGAAATAAAAATATTGGATCATGAATGTAAACTTACAGAATGCAGTGACCTCATAAAGTGTAATAATATTTGTATCATAGGAATTCAAGAGGAAGAGAGGGGAAGGAGGCCAGAAGGTTTATTTGAGCAAATTATAGCTGAAAACTTCCCTAATCTGCAGAAGGAAACAGATAAACACATCCAGGAGGCATAGAGAACTCCTATCAAAATCAACAAAAGCAGGCCAACACCAAGACATAACACAGTAAAATTTGCAACATATAGAGATAAGGAAAAAAATCCTAAAAGCAGAAAGGGAAAGGAAATCCCTAACTTTCAAGGGAATACAAATAAAGTTAGCAGCAGACCAACCCACAGAAACATGACAGGCCAGAAAAAAGTGGCATGATATATACAACACACTCAAAGGGAAAAATATGCATCCAGGAATATTTTATCCAGAAGGCTGTCATTCAGAATAAAAGGAGAGATACTCACCCAGACCAAAAAAAAAAAAAAAAAAAAAAAAACACAACTAAAGGAGCTCATGACCACTAAATCAGCCCTGCAAGAAATATATTAAAAGGGACTCTTTGAGTGGGAAAGAAAGACCAAAAGCAACAAAGACTAGAAAGGAACAGAGAAAATCTCCAAAAATGACTTTACAGATAACACAATGGCACTAACTTCATATCTATCAATAATTACTCTGAATGTAAATGGACTGAAGCTCCAATCAGAAGACATAGTGTGTCAGAATGGATGAAAAAACTGAGACCCCTCTATATGCTGCCTGCAAGAGACTCATTTCAGACCTAAAGACACCTGCAGATGGAAAGTGAGGAGGTGGAGAACCATCTATCATGCAAATGGACACTAAAAGAAAGCTGGAGTAGCCATATTTACATCAGATAGATTTTAAACCAAAAACTGTAACAAGACATGAAGAAGGGCACTATATCATAATAAAAGGATCTATCTAACAAGAAGATCTAATAATTGTAAATATTTATGCCCCCAAATTGAGAGCACTGAAATATATAAAATGATTAATAACAAAGGTAAATAAACTCATTGATAATAATACAATAATATTAAGGAACTTTAATACCCCACTTACAGCAATTGACAGATTATCTAAGCAGAAAATCAACGAGGAAACAATGGTTTTGAATGCACATTGGACCAGATTGACTAATAGATATATTCAGAACATTTCATCCTAAAGCAGCAGAATACATATTCTTTTTGAGTGTACACAGAACCTTCTCCAGAATATATCACATACTGGGTCACAAATCCGTCCTCAACAAATACAAAAATATTGAGGTTGCATATACCACGCATATTTTCTGACCACAGCACTATGAAACTTGAAGTACACCACAAGAAAAAATTTGGAAAGAGCACGAATACATGGAAGTAAAGTAACATCCTACTAAGGAGTAATGGGTTAACCAGGAAATTAAAGAAGAAATAAAACATATATATAGAAACAAATGAAATGAAAACACAACAGTCCAAAACATTTAGGATGCAGCAAAAGTTGTCATAAGAGGGAAGTATATAGGAATACAAGCCTACCTCAAGAAGAAAGAAAAACCTCAAATTCACGACCTAACGTACACCTCAAGGAGCTACAAAAACAACAACAAATAAAGCCTAAATCCAACAGAAAAGGAAAATAATAAAGATTAGATCAGAAATAAATGATACAGAAACAAAAAAAAAACAGTAGAAAAAATCAATGAAACTAGGAACTGATTCTTTAAAAGAATTAATAAGATTGATCAACCCCTAGCCTGACTTAACAAAAAGAAAAGAGAAAGGACCCAAATAAATAAAATCATGAATGAGAGAGGAGAAATCACGACCAACACCATAGAAATACAATCAATTATGAGAGAATATTATGAAAAATTAAATGCCAACAAATTAGGCAACCTGGAAGAAGTGGATAAATTCCTAAAAACATATAAACTGAAACAGAAAGAAATATAAAATATGAACAGACCCATATCCAGCAAAGAAATTGAATCAGCAATCAAAAATCTCCCAACAAACAGAAGTCCAGAGTCAGATGGCTTCCCAGGGAATTCTACCAGACATTTAAAGAAGAGTTAGTGCCTATTCTTCTCAAACTGTCCCAAAAAATAGAAATGGAAGGAAAATTTTGAACCTCATTTTCTTAAATAAATAAATAAAATCTTTTAAAAAAGAACTTATCAAACTCAACATCCAAAAAACAAATAATGTAGTTAAGAAATGCACCCCAAAAGATGTGGTGCCTGGGTGGCTCAGTCGGTTAAGTGTCCAACTTTTGGTTTTGGCTCAGGTCATGATCTCAGAGTCATGAGATCAAACCACATGTTGGGCTCTGCATTTAGCCTGGAGTCTGCTTAAGTCTGTCTCTCCCTCTCTCTTTGTCCCTCCCCGCTGTTTGCTCTCTCTCTCTCAAATAAATGAATAAATCTTCTTAAAAAATAAGCAGAAGACATGAATAGACATTTTTCCAAATAAGACACCCAGATGGTCAACAGACACATGAGAAGATGCTTAGCATCACTCATCATAAAGGAAATATAAATCAAAACCATAATGAGATACCACCTGACACCTGTCAGAGTAGCTAAAATTAATAACACAGGAAACAATAGATATTATCCAGGATGCAGAGAAAGGGGAACCCTCTTACATTCCTGGTAGGAATGCAAACTGGTGCAGCCACTCTGGAAAACACTATGAAGGTTCCTCAAAAAGTTGAAAATAGAATACCCTACGATGCAAAAATTGCACTACTAGGTATTTATCCACAGGATATAAATGTGATTCGAAGGGG
This sequence comes from Potos flavus, assembly GCA_028534135.1. Taxonomy (NCBI): domain Eukaryota; kingdom Metazoa; phylum Chordata; class Mammalia; order Carnivora; family Procyonidae; genus Potos; species Potos flavus. The sequence continues at coordinate 46,191,372 of CM052901.1, forward strand.
CACATACACCCCAATTTTTATAGCAGCAATGTCCACAATAGCCAAAATATGGAAAGAGCCCAGATGTCCATTGACAGATGAATGGATAAAGAACAGGTGGTAAAACACACACACACACACACACACACACACACACTCTGGAATATTATATATATATTCAATATATATTCAATATATTCAATATATATATTGAATATTCAATATATATTCAATATTCAATATATATTCAATATATATATTCAATATATTATATATAATCAATATATATATATCAATATATATATATTTATATTGAATATATATAATATATTGAATATAGCCATCAAAAAGAATGCAATTTTGCCATTTGCAATGATGCGGATGGAACTAGAGGGGATTATGCTAAGCAAAATAAGTCAGAGAAAGACAAGTATGATTTCATTTGTGTGTGGAATTTAAGAAAAAAAACAGATGAAGATAGAGGAAGAAAAAAAGATAGAGGGAGGCAAACAATAAAAGATACTCTTAACAATAGAGAACAAACTGAGGGTTGATGGAGGGGAGCTGGGCAGGATGATGGGCTAAATGGGTGATGGGTATTAAGGAGGGCATTGTTGTAATGAGTGCTGGGTGTTATATTTAAGTGGTCAATCACTAACTTCTACTCCTGAAAGGAATATTACACTATACGTTAACTAACTAGAATTTAGATTAAAACTTGAAACATTAAAAAATAACAATAAAATAATATAAAAATAATAAATAAAAATATAAGAAAAACAATCTGTCAGTACTCTTAGAAGAAATAGCCAATCTGAAGACACATATCTATTAAAGAAATTGATCAGTAATTACTCAACTTTGAAAATAGCACCAGGCCTGAGGTGGGTTTACTGGTGAATTCTACCAAGCCATTAAGGAAGAAGTTGTATCAATTCTCTAGTGTATCTTTCAGAAGATAGAAGCAAAGGAAATACTTCTTAACTCATTCTAGAGGCCAGCATTACCCTAACATCAAAACGAGACAAAAACTTTATAAGAAAACTACAGACTAAATCTCTCATGATACCTCAGCAAAATATTAGCAAATCAAATTCAACAATGTACAATAATAATTTTACACCAAGACCAAGTGTGTTTTATTCCAGGTATGGTCCAAGTTTTGAGAAATCAATGTACTCCATCACATCAACAAGCTAAAGAAGAAAACTACATGTGTTGTATTTGTACTTACGTTTTCTCTATTAAAAGAAAATTAGGCAGAGGAAAATGTAACTGGTTTCAGTTCCATTTTGCCACAGGAATTTATTCTTAAACAAGATGAAAACAAGAGTTAACTGCTTTGGGAAAAAGTTGAACACTACTGAAGGGTTCCACATATATCCTTAATTTAAAATGGTAGTTGATAAATTTTTTTTGAGAAAAAATCTTTTTAAAATATTTTATTTATTTATTTATAAGACAGAAAGAGAGAGAGCACAAGCAGGTGGAGCAGGAGAGGGAGAAGCAGGCTCCCAGCCAAGCAAAGAGCCCGATGTGGGGCTCGATCCCAGGATCCTGGGCCTGGGCACCTGAGCGCCTGAGATAAAAGTTTTCTTATGACTATAACTTCTGAATTTTTAATATTACATTAACAGAAATTTTAGAATTATGGTATAGTCCAGTGGGAAATCTATAATTCAAAGGACTGCTCATATTTCATAATACGTGGTAAACTAATTAAGTGTTGATTAGTGAACTATAGATCTCCCTCAGGGCAATTACAAAAGATATCATATCAAGGTATTCTGAAATATATTTACTAGTATGTCAGGTTCATTTAAAAATCAGTCAACGCTCATAAATTATTATGGAATAAAAATATTCACAAATGCAAAATGCTACAAATTTAGTGGAGACAGATTTCTCTTCTTTGGATCACTAATCCCTTGTTAAAACACAGGCATAACCCACTTAGTGCTATTTTGTACATTCAGAGTTTCATTTATTTGTAAAAAGGGTAGCTAAGCCACTTTAAGTGCACAATCTTGTTCTGCCATTTCTGGTCAATTTTCTGTAAGTAGAGCATACAAACTGATATTCTACTAAATGCAAACACATTTATGTATACTGAGACAGGGTCATAGGCCTTTAGAAATAATATAAATTCAACCTTCTATCTAAATCTGCAATTGTATTTTCCTTTCATAATTAATCCAAAATAGTCCCTATTTAGTTGTGCCAAACCAAAAAAAAAAAAAAAAAAAAAAGCAACTGGGAAATTTCTCTGAAGTCACACTTCACAGGTTTTTGAGAACTTAATATTGAATATTAGTCACATTTGCTCTGATTCAAGTCAAATTTAAGTTTTAATATTTTATTATTTAAGTTTCTGCTAACAGACAAACAGAATTTTAAGAAGTTCAAATTAATATAAGCTTGGAAATACACAAGTTTTCAATATAACTTGCTGATAATTTCTGAAAAACTCTTATATTTAATCACAATTTGAAAACTTTGCTGCTGAAAATCCTTGACAATTATGGAAAGTAATTGCCACAACAGAGGCTAGAATTGAGAAATTAGGTGTTTTTCAGAGATGTGTACCAATCATCACATTATGAGTCACAACTCATTTAGTCACATGGCACTCCTTTAATTCAGCTCTAACGAATGATACTTTTTTCACCAAATTCCATTTGAAGAGAATTCAAGATAATAACAGTGGTCGGAGAAAGGGAGTTTTATGGATACACATGATAAAGACAAAACGGAACCTGGTCATATATGATATAGCTAGTTTAGCTATTTCTGCAGCTGTACTTTGTAACCATCCCTCAGAACAATGTACTGACCAAACATGCTTAAACATGTACTAGCAACAGGCCTCTGGGGGAGAGGATGATATACGTCCTTGAAGCCCAGCAGCTGGGAACGACCGGCCCGCTCAGGGTGGAACGCCGCCTGCTTCTTTTTTCTGTTATCTCCCCTTCTCCAGAGATCACCTATAGTTAATTAGATGATCCCTTTAAATGTGTTTACTCAACCACAAATCCTATACTGCTTGATCAGGCATATCTTGCTTATCTGTAATCTCCTTCGGACTCCTTCGTTGATTGTTATCTTTTATCTAATAAATACAGGACTGAGGAGTTGTTTGGGGTGGCGTCTTCTCAACTGCTGACCCCTGCTCCCTTTCTCTTGCAGCTGACTTGTTTGTGCCTCATTCTTCTCCCGTGAGCCGTTGGGAAGCGGCAGTACTTTAATCTTGTCAGATTGTCAGATTACAAAGTGAGTTTACATAATAAAATGTTTCTATACTTTTACTTGAATCACAGAGTTAAATATGTTTTTCATGATACATAAATGAAACATCAAGATAAGTAAATTTTTTTTATTCTGGGAGAGATTGAAAAAATATTATACAGTAATCAATCAGGATGTCATAAGTGAAAAAATACCTTAAGTTTTGTAAAGGCACAATTTTAAAAATAGGCATAAAATTGTATGCATGCACATAAGCAAGCAAAAAATTGTAAAAGTAGCTTTCATATACATGAAAGCATTAAAAGCTAATTAATCAAATGCTGCATATTAAAAGGTACATTATTTTTTCTCTCATACAGGTAAGATATTGATCAAAATAACAAATGTATTAAAGAATCACAGCCTGATAAGACAGTCATAATTAATGTCCTCCTGTGTGCTGTGTCACCTGATGCTGCAGATTATCTACCATGAGCACTGCATCATTCATACACCTGTTCTCACAAAGATTTCACCCAAGAATATATGTGATATTTTTCTGCATTGCTTGGATCTTCTTTACTAAATACAGTAAATTCCTGATAATTTCCTCCTTATATTTTACTTCTTTTCTTCTTTCTTATTACAGTAAGTACCTGATAATAGGTCACCATTGAGAAATTAAATGTAGGGTTAACTAACTAGCCTGATTTTACAGAACAGTTTAACTATCTAGCTACATAATTCTAAAAAAGATATAAAAAGTGAACTTAAACCATGCATTTGTTACCACAACTGCAGCTTGAATGATTCTTCCACCCAAACCATCTACTAAAGCTACCAATACCTTAAAAAATGGAGTTTCATCTCCTTTTATTTTCTCTACCCATGCTCTAGTGAAAGTGCCTAGCACACTACCTGATATATGGAAGGTATGTGAAAAAAGAAAGTAGAAAAGGAAAGCTGAAACTACTCTGGAGAAATCTGAATCACCCAGTAAATTTTTCAAAGAAATTATAATGCTGTACGTGAGGTTTATATATTTAGCCATGTGGACCTAAGCAGGCAAGGTTTGTCTAGATACCTCTATAGGAGATAGCAACCTATAATCTCATGGATTAGGGCTGAAATTATTTCTTCCACCAATTTTAAGTACGTATTTAACTGACATGTACATATACTCTTCCTATTTACCAGGTATTGTCCTAAAGGCTTTACAGATAATAACTCATTTAATTCTTAAGACATCCTTAGAGGTAGGTTCTATTATTATCATCATCCTTGTTTTACAGATTAAGAAACTAAAAGACATGCAATTTAAACAACTTGTCCAGAATCACAATGCTAATAAATGATGAATCTAGGGTTAGAGATTCCCCAGTCTGGCTCCAGAGTCCCTGTGTTCAACCACATACTGTGCCCCTTCTAAGAATAATTTTACTGATGTTCTCCAATTCTCCAATGACAAAATTGTGTCCTGTAGTATTAACAGTTTCATTTTTATAATGTGACTCAAAATCCACAGGCATAACTTTAAATTAGGATAAAGCTCTCATATAGCCATATAAGTATAAAATTTTGTAAATCTAAAAATAAAATTCCAGGTGGAAGTAATTTCATAGGTTATGTTCTTTAGATATTTACAACAATAAACCCGCAGGCTAGAGAAAAACAAGTCTGCCTAATAAAAAATTTCATTCTATAAATGAGATGTAACATTTTGAGTCTCCAATGTACACACAATAACTAAAATATCTGTAATCAAGATATTTGCAAAAAAAAAAAGATATTTGCCTGGATTGTGCTAAGTGAAATAAGTCAGGCAGAGACAAACACTGTGTGACCTCATTTATATGTGGAATCTAAAAACAAATTCATTGAAACAAAGAATAAAACGTTGGTTACCAGAGGCTAAGGTATTGGAGAAATGGGGAAAAGTTGGTCAAAAGGTGCAAACTTTCAGTTATAAGATGAATAACTTCCAGGGATGCAACATATAGCATAGTGACTATAGTTAACAATACTGTATTATATAATTGGAAAATGCTGAGAATAAAGTTTTGTGTTCTCACCATAACAAATAATAAGATGGTAACTATGTGAGTTGAAGGATGTGTTAACTAATCTTACTGTGGTAAGCATTTCCCAATACCTATGTGTATTAAATCATCATATTGTGCACCTTAAATTTACACAGTGTTATATGTCAGTTATATCTCAATAAAGATGGAAAGAATAGACATTTTCCTGGGACGTCTGGAACATCTAAGTGTTCTTCCAGGTTTCACATGAATGACATTTCTTCTCAGTCTGATATTCTCATCCTTCTTACCTTTCTCAATGTACATTACAGACTATAGAGGGAACTACATAAGAGCTTTTAATAATGGCAGAAACTCTCTTTTGTGAGAGGATTACTGTCACTCAATACCAGGGGAAACAGAACCCTGAGCTCATCTGGTGGTTTTTTATCTAATATTCTACTCTAATTTGTTCAAAACTGTAGCAGTACAAAATGTCATGGGAAAATGTAAATACTGAATTATTTTTTGTGCCTACAAACAAAATGGAAAACAAAACCTTGTTCATTTCTTGTCACTCAAACTTTTCCAAGTTATTCTAAGTTATTTAACATTTCAGCTGACTTTAGGGACTTTGTGGACTTCCCTGATGGAACACATTTCAGTGGCAGCCAACAGAGTACCCTCAGCGTGCTCGTCAATCCAAATAAAACTGGAAGATATATTTCTTTTTTGTTAAAATTCGTTTTCTCTGGACCTTAAAACTTTTTATTACAAACTTGACAATCCAGAAAGAACAAATGATTTTTTCACAAAGACCATAAAAGCTCAAACTAAATATGGAAAATTCTTTTGTTAATTCAAAACCTTTTTAAAAGTTTTTATTTTAATTCCAGTTAGTTAATATACAGTGTTATATTAATTTTAAGTGTACAATATAGTAATTTAATACTTCTGTACATCACCCTGTGCTCATGACAAGTGTAATCCTTAATCCCTATCAACTATTTTACACATCCCCCCACCCACCTCCCATCTGATAACCATCAGTTTGTTTTCTATACTTAAGAGTCTTTTTATTGGTTTGACTCTTTCTCTTTTTTCCCCTTTGTTTATTTGTTTCATTTCTTAAATTCCACATATGAGTGAAATCATATGGTATTTGTTTTTCTCTGACTGACTTAATTTAACTTAGCATACTACACTCGAGCTCCATCCACATCATTGCAAATGGCAAGAGTTTGTTTTCATGGCTGAGTAATATTCCATTGTATATATATATACCACTTCTCTATCCACTCATCAGTTGATGGACACTTGGGCCGTTTCCATAATTTAGCTATTGTAGATAATGCTGCTATAAACATTGGGGTACATGTATCCTTTTGAAATAGTATTTTTGTATCCCTTGGGTAAATACCAAGTAGTGCAACTGATAGATGGTATGGTAGTTCTGTTTTTAAATTTTTGAGGAATCTCCATACTTTTTTCCAGAGTGGCTGCACCAGTTTGCATTCCCACCAACAGTGCATGAGGGTTCTCTTTGTTCCACAGCCTTGCCAACACCCGTTGTTTTTTGTACTGCTGATTTTAGCCATTGTGACAGGTATGAGGTGATAACTCATTGTAGTTTTGATTTGTATTTCCCTGATGATGAGTAATGTTAAGCATCATTTTATGTCTCTGTTGGCCATCTGGATATCTTCTTTGGGAAAAAAAAGTGTGTTCATGTCTTCTGCCCATTTTTTAATTGGATTATTCATTTTTGGGGGTGTTGAGTTTTATATGTTCTTCATGTATTTTGGATACTAACCCTTTATCAACTATGTCACTTACAAATATCTTCTCCCATTATGTAGGTTGCTTTTCAGTTTTGTAAATTATTTCCTTTGTTATGTAGAAGCTTTTTATTTTGATGAAGTCCTGATAGCTTATTTTTGCTTTTATCTTCCCTGCCTCAGGAGACATACCTAGAAAGAAATTGCTATGGCCAATGTCAAAATGGTTACTTGCCTGTGTTCTCCTCTAGGATTTTTGTAATTTCACGTCTCACGTTTAGGTCTTTAACCCATTTCTAATTTATTTTTGTATATGGTGTAAGAAAGTGATCCAGTTTCATTCTTTTGCATGTTTTCCCAATGTCTTCTTAGGTTTATCACAAAGAGAACAATAAATTGTATCTTTACAAGTTCAACTTTATGAGTTGTTTTAAAAAGTGTAAGTCAAATGTATGACCTGTGCAAAATTCAAAACAGCCACCTGTGTGGCTCTGTCAGTTAAACGTCAGACTCTTGATTTCAGCTCATGTCATGATCTCAGGGTCCTGGGATCAAGCCCCACTTTGGGCTCTGCTATCAGCAGGGAATCTCCTTCTCCTTCTGCTCCTTTCCCTGCTCACTGTCTCTCTTTCTGACTCAAACAAATTTTTAAAAAATGTTCAAAACAGCCACTGTCTACTTATGGTACTAATTATACAACTAGTGTTGAGCAAATAATCTAATCATTAAGAACCTTAAATTTTAAGAGACTATAGAAGTGACTTTCGGTATTATTCTCATTACACTGCTCTTATGTTGTTTACATTACATTTGTTATGATTTTGTTGTGATGTAATGATTTTATAACAGAGTTGCTGAGTCACTGTAGGGCGTTCAGACTCATGCATTTAAATAATTCTATCATTTCATTCACTACACTACCTATGACAATCATCACATTCACATTTTATGTCTGATCTTTCTTCTCAGTTGGATACAAGTCCTCAAAAGCTCATATTATTCTTCCCTGTAATTGATGACTATATATTATGAAAAATGTTGTAGTATTTAAATCCATTTGAACACAACGTTCTAAAAGAGACACTATTTGTTTCATTTTTCTTTTTGGTCTCTTTTCCTCAATTTGTTTTACAAATTATTCTGAGCACTACATAGCCCAGTACTTCATCCTTAAATAATTCAATAATACAAATTTGGCTAAATAATAATGATCTCAATTTTCTCAAGTACACAAATTTATGTAAGTCTGGTCATAGACTTTTTTAAAAACCATCATGGAAGGAATGTAATTTTGCCTTCTGCAGCTTCTGGTCTTTCCTTGGAGAAGCTATCAACCCATTAAAAAGTTACTATATATGATTGCTATGCCTAAATTATTCACTCTCAAGCCTAAAGAACAGAGGAAATTTACTCAATGAAATCCATAGTTAAAATCTAGATAACTTCAAGGCAGCAAACTTCAGAGTTTAGTCATTCACAACAGAATGAATGTTTATACAGAAGGGGACATGCACAGCAGCTGCAACTTTAATAGAATGACAAGCTAAGTTTTCTAGGTAACAAAAAGCAGGCCATATTTTCACCAATTTTATAAGACTTCAACATCACCTAAATTGACTTTTAGTATGTCTCTTATCATTATTGGTTGGAACAGATGAATAGCTTTTGAGTTACGTGGGTACATTGTCTATTCTGTGTGGGAATGGGGCTGAAAGATCAGAAGCAGCAAGAGAAGAATGCGTTTTCTGGTCCTTGGCCTTCCATGTTTTATCTTTCGAGAAGGTGAATAGGAACAAGATAATCTTTCAATCAAATATGACCGGTAAAATAATGGGTATTTCCATTTCATAGGCTCCAGGAAGTGCACTAATGAATTAGACACTTTATGCTCAGTTCTCTTCTATGATGCCAGTCCCTAACTATCACACACAGAATAATTGCCAGATTTAGATATAATTGAATTAAAACAGTTTGGAAAAGCACTCTTAGATAAAAAGAAATACAATGTGAGTTTCATATGTAATTTGAAATTTTCTAATAGCCACATTTTTTTTAATAGCCACATTTTTAAAAAGACAAATCAGTGAAATTAATTTTAATATTTTAGTTAACCCCATATAAAGCCCGCCATATAATCAATATTAAAAATTATTAATGACATATTTATATTCTTTTTTTCATATTAAGTCTTTAAAACCTAGTGTGTACTTCACACTTACAACACATCTCAATTTGGACTAGCTACATTTTAAGGGCTAAAAAGCCACATAAAGCTAGTTACTACATAATATATGGGACACAGCGGGTTTAGAGCCACATAATATAAAACTATAATACAAACTATAAAATGCATTACACAAAATATAATGTAAACTATAAATAAAGTTTAGTAATACCAGATAAGTTAGCCTACACTTCCTCAAACCTTACCACAATATTGCATAAATTGAAAGGAATCTGTCACTAGAGTTCATTGAAATCAGATGAATTCTACAGAAGCCTGTTTGAAAATATTCTGCATTTTGTTGCAGTACTGACACAAAGAAAACTCTCATTTTCATCTCCAAGGGTTGTTTTATTGCTTTGTCTGATTTATCTTTAAGAAATTCTAAAAGTTCTATGTTTCAGAAAAGAAACAAGATCAATTTAGAAATACACTTCAAAAGTCATTTTATTAACAACAATGTAGGCATTTAGAAGCCTTATCTTTTTTCTTTTAATTATATTATTAAAGATTAGAACTTCATCCTCTAAAACATCTGTAGATTACATTTCAAATCATTGTTTATTTCAATACCCCAAGTGTTTTTCTTTTCCCAAATCAAAATAACATTTTGCTTACTTGAATCTCAGTGGACACAATTTATAGAAAGTATGGGAGAGGAATGCAATGGGTAAAAAAATAAATAAATAATAGGGCCAAATGAAAGTCAATTCACAGAGAGATTTTTCATACTATTTACATAGCTTTTTTAATATCCCAATTTTTGTGTTCATCAGAAAAGAGTATATAGTCTACTCTGCATTTTTCCAAGTTCACAAAATCTAAAATTTTATAGAGCACAGATTGAGAGACAATCTAAGCTGACCTTTATTTGCATATTCAACAACCTGCATATGCAATATACCATGCCAGGTGCTAAGGATACAATGAGAAGCAAGTAGATCTGGCCCTGAACTAATGGAGTCTCCAAACCTACCCTTCATTTATATAAAAGGGGAGAATTACCAATTAATATTAGCTTCAAATTATAAAGTACATTAATAAAAATAACAAGTTTAGGGACTAGTTCTGATAATATTGATACATGAATTTCTAGACAAGTCCAGTTAATTAAAATTTTGATACAGTTTTCCAAAAAAAAGTAAATAACAAACTTAAGAATAGAAATGTAAAGAATATATTATATATTCTTCTCTGAAACAAAAATTCTATATCAATATTTTTAATATTAAAGAACATTTGTTAGTGTTAAGATATCTTTTCATTCTAGGCCACTCATTTGACTGTTTCCTACTTCTAGTAATAGACATTTTCAGATGGCTGCAGGAATTGTATTTGCAGAATTAGACCAGCCCATAAACTCATAACATCATCAATAATAATTAGTCAACCCATTGCTAGTAGGACAGCAACCAAAAAGGCATTAGCAGTGGTGGCTTTTGTAAAAATAAAAACCAAGCAAAACAGCACTTTAACACATGAATTCAATAACATTGTGAAAATATGCAACTATAAATTATCATAAACTTAATGATCTATATTTATGTCCATTGTTTCATTTGAATTTTTGTACTGACATTTCTTGAAGAGAATACACATGATATCAACTTCAGTGGCTATTATTTAATCTTAAATTTTCTAGTTTTATTTGGGATTTTGTGCAGTATGTTTACATTATATTTAAGCTACTGTCTTTTTAATTTTTAGGTTATATAATATGGGAAATAATAGTTCTTTTTTATCTCTTGCTAAATTGTTTGCATCTTCTGAATTGAACAGTCTCACTGTAGATTTTTTTTATTATTTTATGTTAGTCACCATACAGTACATCATTAGTTTTTGATGTAGTGTTCCATGATTCATTGTTTGTGTATAACACACAGTGTTCCATGCAATACATGCTCTCTTTAATACCCATCACTGGGCTAAACCATCCCTCTCACCCTCCTCCAAAACCCTCAGTTTGTTTCCCAAAGTCCATAGTCTCTCATGGTTTGTCTCCCCCTCTAAATCCCCCTCTTTATTTTTCCCTTCCTTTTCCTAATGTCCTCCATGCTATTCCTTATATTCCACATGTAAGTGAAACCATATAATTGACTTTCTCTGCTTGACTTATTTCACTCAGAATAACCTCCTCCAGTCCCATCCATGTTGATGCAAAAGTTGGGTACTCATCCTTTCTGATGGCTGAGTAATATTCCATTGTGTATATGGACCACATCTTTATCCATTCGTCTATGGAAGGGCATCTCATCTCCTTCCACAGTTCAGCTATTGTGGACATTGCTGCTATGAACATTGAGGTTCATGTGGTCCTTCTTTTCACTAGATATGTATCTTTGGGGTAAATACCCAGTAGTGCAATTGCTGGGTCAGGAAAAATATCCAATGGAAAAAAGACAGTCTCTTCAATAAATGGTGCTGGGAAAATTGAACAGCTATATATAAAAGAATGAAACTGGACCATTCTCTCACAGCATACACAAAGATAAACTCAAAATGGATGAAAGACCTCAATGTGAGACAGGAATACATCAAAATCCTAGAGGAGAACATAGGCAGTAACCTCTTTGACATAAGCCAAAGTGACTTCTTTCAAGACACGTCTCCAAAGACAAGGGAACAAAAGCAAAAATGACCTTTTGGGATTTCAAGATAAAAAGCTTCTGCACAGCAAAGGAAACAGTCAACAAAACAAAGAGGCACCCCATGGAATGGGAGAAGATATTTGCAAATGACACTACAGATAAAAGGCTGGTATCCAAGATTTATAAAGAACTTCTCAAATTCAACACTCAAAAAACAAATAAGTCAAAAAATGGGCAGAAGACATGAACATATACTTCTCCAAAGAAGACATACAAATGGCTAACAGATACATGAAAAAAATGTTCATCATCATTAGCCATCAGGGAAATTCAAATCAAAACCACATTGGGATACTACCTTACACCAGTTAGAATGGCAAAAATTGACAAAGTAAGAAACAACAAATGTTGGAGGGGCTGTGGAGAAAGGAGAATCCTCTTACACTGTTGGTGGGAATGCAAGTTGGTACAGCCACGTTGGAAAACAGTGGGGAGGTTCCTCAAAAAGTTAAAAATAGAGCTACCCTATGACCCAGCAATTGCATTACTGGATATTCACTGTAGTTCTGAAGTAAGAGAGTAGTCTTCTAACTTTTAAATAATGTACAAACTTCTGTTTAGGTGAATTGGGATTTGAAGAACCCTTTAAATCTTTTCATCACTTAACGTGAAAAGCTTTCAACATCTGTATCTGAAATTAAAGAAATATTGACACAACCTCAATCTTTTGCCTTCTAAAATAAACTCCTAACCATTATCTTTCCTGGAAGTAGAACAAGGAAACTTAGGTCCAAACATGTACATAAAAATTTCCCTTATATTGTCAATTAGGCCATTTGATTCTCATTTTTCTAGCCTTGGTTGTTTTTAATTTCCATTTCCTGAACCAAGTTAGTAAATATTTTATGGTATTTGCTTCTTACAGATTATATATTTAAGACTTCGTTTATATTTGAAAGATTTATTATTATTTCATGACAGATATGGTTAGAATAACACACCTTCTTATAAACAAATTGTTCTTAGGAATCTAGAATCAACTTTAGTTTCAGCAAAGAAAAATCTAAAGTTTAGAGCATTTCCAAGTAACAAGCCAGCCATAGTCTCTGAACCTGTGGAAATATTTCCAAGACACTACAGAACAACTGCTGTTCCTAACAGTTATAGTCCCAGAATGGACTTTTTTCCACAGACAATCTATCACATACTGAAACCAAATTTATTTCATAGAAATAAATCACTGATAAGAAAAACGATCAAAACTCTTTCCCTAGAGTAGAACTAATCCTAAACAATTTTCTATTGATTGGAACCTCACATACTGAATTTATAAAATATTTTACCCAATTTCCAGCCTTATTTCTAGAAAAAATCTAAAACCTACATCTCTCAAACACAAAACAGTACTTTGTAAACCAATTTACAGGTATGATCCATGTCCAATATACAACCAAGCTTAGACTTCAGTCTACAGCATAGCCTGTCTTTAAAGATAAAGGACAGACTAAGGTAAGAGTAAATTGCTCTTGCAAGTTATTAAATGTAACAAAGAGCTCCTATCATCTGGACTGAATTCTTTTGAATGATATAAGTGGAATCATCAGGCAAAAGAAATAACTAAAGGAAACTCACAAAAAGGGATATAGTCTAAATATTTTACCACTGCTTCCACATTTGGCTGATAGGCACTCTCTAAATGAAATCTATAGAAAAATCAAATACATCAGCTCTCCTAGAGGGTCTAAACTGGATTTAACTTATTAAATGTTTTTCTAGTTTCTTATTTACATATTTCTGCTTTGTTTTCATTGGCTTTGATCCTGTTTTGTAAATAAAAACAAATAAAAATATTCAGAATGCATAAATACCTTGGGGAGATGCTGTACATTGTCTTTTTGAAGTTAGCCTGAGGAATGAGAGTTAGACTGATAATACTAGTTCTATAAGCCAGCATTCTTTTTTTTTTTAAGATTTTATTTATTTATTTGACAGAGAGAGAGATCACAAGCAGGCAGAGAGGCAGGCAGAGAGAGGGGGGAAGCAGGCTCCCTGCTGAGCAGAGAGCCTGTTGAGGGGTTCAATACCAGGACCCTGAGATCATGACCTGAGCCGAAGGCAGAGGCTTTAACCCACTGAGCCACCCAGGTGCCCCTACAGATTACCTTATTTACTGATCTTTTCACTTTAAGCCAGCATTCTTTCTTTTTTTTTAAGCCAGCATTCTGATAAGCATAATGAATAAAATATTTTACCATGATGACAAGAAATTATCTTTTCTCTGTTTGAAAGAGAAACCTGGAGGCAGACAGGGAAATATAGGCATAATCTTTAAAATTTTACAATTAAGCATCTAGAAATAGGGGAATTATACAACTGTATAAATTTAGCAAAGTTGTTCACGGTTAGGAATGCATTACATTACAAAGTTATCTAATAAATATTCTACAAAAAGCTTTTCTTTAGTAATTATAGCTTCTTAAAAAAATCCTTCTGATGATCAAAAAACGTTTGTAGAGAAACACCCTAGAAAATATAGCCAAATCAACCCTCAGAACTGGTGTGACTTGTTCTTAAGTAGAGAGAGCAAGCAATTCAGAGTTTAAGGAAATAACTATAGTCACCAAACAAGGGAGAATGAGGGCACACATGGAGTGAGGACAGAACTGCTAGGTGCATGTACATACACACACACACTCCACATACCCACACATGTAAGTAATGTCACCCCCATCAACAGATGGAAATTGCAGCAATACCATCAAATTTAGTACTGTGATAAATGTGATTTTGCCTACCTAACTTCATGCACACACCAAGTCTATAGAAAGAAGATGAAATACTAGCTCAACATTCATAATTCAATTTCATAAATAAGTATTTGATATTTATTTATTGATTTAACATTTTAATTTAATTTTATTTTTTCAGTGTTCCAAGATTCATTGTTTATGCACCACACCCAGTGCTCCATGCAGTATGTGCTATTTTAAAATCACAGCATTATAACCTGATTTTTTTCTAATATACCAGTCTCCTAAGCATGCAGTTTCAAAATATTAGCATTCCTTTGTATGAATTTGTTTCTGATCTTAAACCAGTCCACCACCCGTTCATGCTAGTTCTTATAATCTCCAACTTGTTCTTTCACCCTTTAGTACTACTAAGCATAGTTATTTGCTGCTGTCAGGAAAGCTGTCATCCTAGCCCATTATCTAGGTCACACTGTACCTTAAACCTTACCTAACCCTAATTTATCACTTTATTTAATATGTGCTTCATAATTCTTCATCAGAACTCTTTAGACTAACTAAAGCTGATCTTTTAACCCTGAACACTTAAATATAACAGGTCCAGTATGACAAATTCCTTTCCTCTCCTTCAAGGACTTCACCCAAATTGCACAAGAAAAGCTATTGCTAGAATAACAAAAATTTCCAAACCATTTCATTGTTATTCCTACTAATAATTCTTAAATGTCCTTCCTCTTCTTGAAACTTTCTAGGAAGATCAAAGGGGAGATCATTTTCCTATATACAGATGCAACCAGAAATTAAACTCTCAAAATTAAATGTACCTGTTTCTACTCCCAAAAATAATTTATCTACTATCTTCATACCTAAAATACATTTATCCCTCCCAAGTGTGTAATATAAACATTTAACCTATTTGCATATTTCTTCAATGTTTTTATCCTTCCACATATTCTTTAGATGTTGACATACATCAGATTTGTCTTCAATTTCAAAATCTTTCAGGAAGATATCACTGTATTCAGATCATTCACACAACTTCTAGCTAGCATGCAAATATGACAAATACATGCCTACTGGATGGTGTTGGATATGATAAAGATGATGAACCTAATCATTATGATTATTTTTTATCATATATCATTCTTAACAGTATGACATTATTTTTAAAGATTGCATGAAATCTTTTTTTTATTTTATTATGTTACATTATACGTACATCATTAGTTTTTGATGTAGTGTTCCATTATTCATTGTTTGCATATAACACACAGTGTTCCATGCAATACATGCCCTCCTTAATGCCCATCATCGGGCTAAACCATCCCTCTAACCCCCCTCCCCTCTAAAACCCTCAGTTTGGAGTGGGGGGAGGAGCAAGATGGCGGAGGAGTAGGAGAGCTAAATATCATCGGGTCCCAGGACGTCAGATAGATAGTTATCAAACCATTCTGAACACCTTCAAATTCAACAAGAGATCGAAGAGAAGAAGAGCAGCAATTCAGAAAAGCGACCACTTTCTGGAAGGTAGAATGTGCAGAGAAATGAATCCGAGGTGATATACAGAAAGATAGACCACGGGGGAAGGGACCAGCTCCCAGCAAGCCATAGAGCAGCTGAGCACAAAATCGGGACTTTTAGAAGTCTGCTCCACTGGGGACTTTTAGAAGTCTGCTCCACTGAGGGATACGGCTCCAGAGGCTAAGCAAGGGGTGGAGCCCTCGCTGAGACAGTGTGGTCTCAGGACCGGCGGGGTCACAAAAAGACCGGGGTTGCCTGAGTGTGGCAGAGCCCCCAGGTATCAGAGAGGGAAGCCGGCTGCAGAGATGGAGCCAAGGAGTGGGGTCTCAGCTCGGGGTTACCTTAAACCATGATCTGCGGTGCAGTCGGGCCACTAATTTTTAAGCAGGGACGCAACAAGTGGCAGATCCGGGGAGACCCCCTCCTTCCTCCTCCAGGAGGAGCAGTGCAGAAGTGCGCTGCAGGAATCTGCTGGGTTTGGAGACTCCAAACGTGGCAGTGTGGCAGATATAGAAACTATCGGTAACAGGCCAGATGAGCACAGAGTGCGGCCGGAGACCAGGGAGATGGGAGTGATTGACCACTTTTCTCTGAGAGTGCATTGAGGAGTGGGGCCCCGAGCTCTCAGCTCCTACATGGCCAGAGATTAGGAGGCCGTCATTTTCATTCCTGTCCTCCAAAGCTGTACAGAAAGCATTCAGGGAACAAAGTTACTGAGAGCAAAACTGAGCAGATTACTTGGCCTGGCCCCTGACAAGTGTGGTGCAATTCCTCCTCTGGCAAAGACATTTGAGAATCAATGCAACAGGCCCCTCCCCCAGAAGATCAACGAGAACATCCAGCCAAGACCAAGTTTACTGATGAATGAGAAATGCAAAACGTCAGAGCTACGGGAATACAGCACATAGAATTCATGGCTTTTTTCCCATGATTCTTTAGTCTTTCAAAGTTAAATTTTTTTAATTTTATTTTTTCTTATTCTTTTTTTTTTAATTTTTCCTCTTTCCTATTTTAATGTTTTTTTTTTAACTATTTTATCATCAACACCTTTTTTTATGTTTTTTTTTTTATTAACATATAATGTATTATTTGCTTCAGGGGTACAAGTCTGTGAATCATCAGTCTTACACAGTTCACAGCACTCACCATAGCACATACCCTCCTCAATGTCCATAACCCAGCCACCCTATCCCTCCCCTTGACCCCCCAGGAACCCTCAGTTTGTTTCCTGAGAATAAGAGTCTCTTATGGTTTGTCTCCCTCCCCGATTCCATCTTGTTTCATTTTTTTCCTCCCTGCCCCCCACAGCCCCCCGCCCTGCCTCTCAAAGTCCTCTTATGAGAGAGCTCATATGATAATTGTCTTTCTCTGACTTATTTTGCTTACCATAATACCCTCTAGTTCCATCCACATCGTTGCAAAGGTCAAGATTTCTTTTTTTGATGGCTGCATAGTATTCCATTGTGTGTGTGTGTATATATATATATTCTTCTTTATCCATTCATCTGTTGATGGACATCTAGGCTCTTTCCATAGTTTGGATATTGTGGACATTGCTGCTATAAACATTTGGGTGCACTTGCCCCTTCAGATCACTACATTTGTATCTTTAGGGCAAATACACAATAATGTGATTGCTGGGTCATAGGATATCTCTATTTTCGACTTTTTGGGGAACCTCCATACTGTTTTCCGGAGTGGAAGCATTATCAATACCTTTTTAAAAAATCTTTTTTTTTTAAAGATTATATTTATTTGAGAGAAAGAGAGAGAGAGAGTGAGAGAGAGCGAGAGCATGAGAGGGGAGAAGGTCAGAGGGAGAAGCAGACTCCCTACGGAGCCAGGAGCCTGATGTGGGACTCGATCCTGGGACTCCGGGATCATGACCTGAGCTGAAAGCAGTTGCTTAACCAACTGAGCCACCCAGGCGCCCTAAAAAATCTTTTTGAATTTCCATTGTTATACTCATATTCTATCCTTTCATGTTATTTAGCCTTATTTTTTTATACATATAGATTTTTCTTTCTTTAAAATTTTGAAATACAGTTTCTTCTAACAGTTCAAAATATACCCTAAATCTAGCACATGCCTTTGTTCCAGTCTCTAGCCTGATCACATTCTTTCTTCTTTTTTTTTTCTTTTTTTCAACCAACATCTTATCTTCTTAATTCCTTTTTCAGAATCTTTTTTTAATTTTTACCTTTACAGTCATATTCCATCCCTTCACCATGTTTACTCTTATTTCTGTATATATATGTTTTTCTTTCTTTAAAATTATAGGAGGCAGTTTCTTCTAACAGACCAAAATACAGCCAAAATCAAGTGTGTGGCACTGTTCCATTCACCAGATGAATGTGTGTGTGTATATATATATATATATATATATATATATATATATATATATATATTTTGTCTTTTCCTCTCCACCCCCCCTCCGGTTTCATGTCTCTTCCAATTTGGTTAGTGTATATTTTTCTGGGGTCATTGCTACCCTTTTAGTATTTTGTTCTCTAATTCATCTATTCTTATCTGGATAAAAGGACAAGGCAGAAAAACTCACCTCAAAAAAAGAACAAAAGGCAGTACCGACAGCTAGGGACCTAATCAAAATGGACACTAGTAAGATGTCAGATCTAGAGTTCAGAATGATGATTATCATGGTGCTAGCTGGGCTTGAAAAAGCATGGAAAATACTAGAGAAGCCCTTTCTGGAGAAATAAAAGAACTAAAATCTAACCAATTTGAAATCAAAAAAGCTATTAATGAGATGCTATAAAAAAATGGAGGCTCTTACTGCTAGGATAAATGAGGCAGAAGAATTAGTGATATAGAAGACCAAATGATGGAGAATAAAGAAGCTGAGAAAAAGAGAGACAAATAGCTACTGACCCAGGAGGGAAGAATTCGAGAGGTAAGTGATACCATAAGACGAAACAATATTAGAATAATTGGGATCCCAGAATAAGAAGAAAGAGAAAGAGGGACAGAAGATATATATTGGAGCAAATTATAGCAGAGAATTTCCTTAATTTGGCGAAGGGAATAAGCATCAAAATCCAGGAGGCACAGAGAACCCCCCTCAAAATCAAAAATAGATCAACACCCCGTCATCTAATAGTAAAACTTACAAGTCTCAGTGACAAAGAGAAAATCCTGAAAGCAGCTCAGGGCAAGAGGTCTGTAAAATACAACAGTAGAAATATTAGATTGGCAGCAGACCTATCCACAGAGACATGGCAGGCCAGAAAGGACTGGCATGATATATTCAGAGCACTAAATGAGAAAAATATGCATCCAAGAATACTATATCTAGCTAGGCTGTCACTGAAAACAGGAGAGATAAAAAGCATCCAGGACAAACAAAAATTAAAAGAATTTGAAAACCCCAAACCATCCCCACAGGAAATATTGAAAGGGGTCCTCTAAGCAAAGAGAGAGCCTAAAAGGAACAGACCAGAAAGGAACAGAAACAATATACAGTAATAGTCACCTTACAGGCAATACAATGGCACTAAATTAATATCTTTCAATAGTTACCCTGAATATTTGTGGGCTAAATGCCCCATCAAAAGATACAGGGTATCAGAATGGATAAAAAACAAAAACAAAAACAATACCCATCAATATGTTGTCTGCAAGAAACTCATTTTAGACCCAAAGACACCTCCAGATTGAAAGTGAGGGGGTGGAAAACCATTTACCATGCTAATGGACATCAAAAGAAACCTGGGGTGGCATCCTTATATCAGATAAATTAGATTTTAAGATGAAGACTACAATAAGAGATGAGGAAGGACCCTATATCATACTTAGAGGGTCTGTCCAACAAGAAGATCTAACAATTTTAAATATCTATCCCCCAACATAGGAGAAGCCAGTTATATAAACCAATTAATAAAATCAAACACATCAACAATAATACAATAATAAGAGGGGACTTTAACACCCCCTCACTGAAATGGACACATCATCTAAGCAAAAGATCAACAAGGAAATAAAGGCTTTAAATGACACACAGAACCAGATGGACATCACAGATATATTCAGAACATTCTATCCCAAAGCAACAGAATACACATTCTTCTCTAGTGCACATGAAACATTCTCCAGAATAGATCACATCCTGGGTCACAAATCAGGTCTCAACCGGTACCAAAAGATGAAGATCATTCCCTGTGTATTTTCAGACCACAATGCTCTGAAACTAGAACTCAATCACAAGAGGAAAGTTGGAAAGAACTCAAATACATGGAGGCTAAAGAGCATCCTACTAAAGAATGAATGGGTCAACCAGGAAATTAAAGAAGAATTTAAAAAATTCATGGAACCAAATGAAAATGAAAACACAACT
>CM052901.1:46212308-46232120 GCA_028534135.1 Potos flavus
AGAAAGACAATTATTATATGATCTCTCTGATATGAGGAATTTGAGAGGCAGGGTGGGGGGTTGTGGGGGCAGGGAGGGAAAAAATGAAAGAAGATGGGACCAGGGGGGAGACAAACCATGAGAGACTCTTAATCTCAGGAAACAAACTGAGGGTTGCTGGGGGGTGGGGGGAGGGATGGGGTGGCTGGGTTGTGGACATTGAGGAGGGTATGTGCTATGGTGAGTGCTGTGAATTGTGTAAGACTGATGATTCACAGACCTGTACTTCTGAAGCAAATAATACATTATATGTTCATAAAACAAAAACAAAAACCTCAGTTTGTTTCTTGGGGTCCATATTCTTTCATGGTTTGTCTCCCCCTCTGACTTCCCCCCCTTCATTTTTTCCTTCCTTCTCCTAATGTCCTCCATGCTACTCCTTATGTTCCACATGTAAGTGAAGCCATATGATAATTGTCTTTCTTGGCTTGACTTATTTCACTTAGCATAATCCCCTCCAGTTTCATCCATATCAATGCAATTGGTGGGTATTTATCCTTTCTGATGGCTTAGTAATATTCCATTGTATATATGGACCACATCTTCTTTATCTATTTGTCTGTTGAAGGGCATCTTGGCTCCTTCCACAGTTTGGCTATTGTGGACATTGCTGCTGTGAACACTGGGGTGCATATAGTCTTTCTTTTCACTACATCCGTATTTTTGGGGTAAATACCCAGTAGTGTAATTTCTGGGTCATAGGGTAGCTCTATTTTTAACTTTTTAAGGAACCTCCATACTGTTTTCCAAATTGGCCATACCAAATTGCATGAACTCTTTGAGGCCAGTAGAGCAGTATAGTAACTACTCAAGTCTAGTAATACTTGGCTGATGATTTGGAAAAAAGTTATTTGCAATTTAACATTTGGCTTTTCATTAATATAGACTGTTTTTTAGAATACTGGATTAGGCCAAAGCAAAGGTTTTTTTTTTTTTTTTAAGATTTTTTTTATTTGATAGAGAAAGAGAGAGCACAAGCAGGGGGAATGACAGGCAGAGGGAGAGGGAGAAGCTGATTCCCTGCTGAGCAAGGAGCCTGATGAGGGGCTGGATCCCAGGTCCCTGGAATCATGACCTCAGCCGAAGGCAGATGTTTAACTGCCTGAGCCACCCAGATGCCCCAAAGCAAAGGTCTTGATCACTGTATGGGCCAGCAATTGCAGATTGTCTCCCAACACCAGTTGGCTTTCTGCAAAGGCACACCATCAAGGAGGAAAAAAAAATGAAGGGAAGAAGATGAGATAATATAGACTGAGTTAAAGCAAAACAAAATAATTTTTAAAAAGCATTAAAAGCATGACTCAAAAGGATGATTTTAATGTATGAGGGACAATCAATTACAGGGTAGCCTTTCCCCATAAGTATCACAAAAGTTTCAAATATGACAATGCTATTCTATCAACCTCCTCTAGAAAAGGAAGAAAAACTATAGCCAAAGAAGGCAAATAATGGAATAAAAATATAAAACAAACCAAGGGGAAATAATATTTTAAAACTATCCTGTCAGTTGATTCAGGGAAAAGACAAAAGAAAAAGATCAAATAGAAACTTGGATCTGTAACTTTTCCCCCATAGAATATTTACTTGACTCATTCTACAAATATACTATATATGTCAGTTCCCTTCTGATCTGCACTTACTTAACAAAAAGTCTCTTAATTTTAAATATTAACAAACAATGAACTATACACAGTGAAAGTTTTTTCCTCTAATTTTCACTGCAGTTCCTACATGCACAATATTGGCATAAATTTAACTTTTTCAGCTTTATTCTGGCCGATTGCCTCAACCCTCCCCAGGGGATTTACCTCATTTTGTGTTTTCCATTAAACTATGAAGCTATATACATGGCTATAATGTCAATGATGGAAGAATTTATGTATTATAAATGTTATCCTATATGACTAAGCAAGTCTTGTTTTCAGTACAACCAGCTGGAATAAACAAAGTATAAGCAATTCTTCCTTCCACATGTCTAAGAATTTTCCCCCTCCAGCTAAAAGCTAAGTAGCATTCGAAAAATAGAATTATTTTTATAAGTTGATTTGACAAAAGAAGGTGATACCAGTACATTCATACTACAAAAGATATTTTAAAATTAATCTAGAGATTAGTTATATACTCTATGAAAAACTATATATATATATATATATATATATACTCTATGAAAAAACTTCTGCTAATTAACCCTCATTTCCAAATAATAAATTTCTGTTTTGGGAATTTGGATTTATCTTTAAGGAGGTTAGGAAGGCAAAGAAAATTATTTTACCAGGTCCTCACTCAAAAACTTTTAACTTGTTTCTCTTACTTGCCAAACAGAATTGGTCATTTCTCACACATCCTGTGCTTTTTCGTCTTTTCACTCTTGTGCAATTCCCTCCATCTGGAATATCCTTAATCTTAATCTCCATTCAATACAAATCAATCATCCTTCAAGGTAATGCCCAAATACTATGCTTTAAATCTTCCCTCAGCCCTATATAACCCTGGCATCCTTGATCTGTCACTCTAAAGAGACTACTGAGCACCACCTAACTCCTGGGCCTGCTTTAAAGACCCATGAGATAACACATGTTAAACCACTTACTAAATTATGAAAATAAATAAATAAATAAATAAATAAATTATGAAGCACTATACAATTGTAAACTATTGTTGTAAGCGCTCTAAAAATACTTGCTAGATACATGAATTAAAGCATCTGCTTATAACCATGAAATATTTTCTTAACCTTCAAGCTCTACGAGGAGATGCCATGAAGTTTGTAGTCATAATTTACAATTTATTTGGAATTTATTGGAAGTCTGGGTATAAGTGTACATTATGAAGTATTGTGTGCTTTGGTGCATGATAAATTGTGAGAAAGAGAAAGTCCAGAAAAGAAACATACAGTTTTATGTTTGTATAAGTAGATGAAAATTAGCTTCCACCATCAGTTCCTAAAAACTCCTACATAATATATAATTATTTATATTTTTCTTTGGGTTTGATTCATTATATAAAAAGTCATTTGAAAAAATTTAAGGGCAGCATACAATATACTAAACTTTAAAACTGTTCAAGACGTTTTATTAATAAAATATGATCAAAATTATTGAAATCTAAGAGACAGAATTCATAGGCTCAAAACTTTTATTAATTTATGTCTTAATGAAGCAAATGACTTTAAACATTTACAATTTCTTTTGTTCTTTCAATTTTACATAAATGTAAATGAAGAATATTATTATTAACTTCTGATATTAAGCAATACACTTATTAGGTGCATGTGAATATGATTGAGGGTTATACAGAAGGTAAATTTTCTGTAATGCAATTATAGCATAAAATAAGTGGCTGGAAAAACAGCAAGTTCTTTTTTTTTGCTTATGTAAATGTGTCCTATTACAAAAAGAAAATGTTTGGGCACAAATACATGAACAGTACTTGTGATTTTATTAGGCAAGGCAAAAACTCTACAAAATATTTTAAGGAAGCCTTCTCTAAAGATGCTGATTTATAATTCCATAACGAAAAGAAAGTGTGCATGTCTGTGTCTATTACAAAAATTGGGGTGCCTGGGTGGCTCAGTCAGTTAAGCAGCTGACTCTTAATTTCAGCTTAGGTCATGATCTCATGGTCGTGGGATCGAGCTCCACATTGGGCTCCATGCTCAGAGTGTAGTCTTCTTGTGTCTCTCCCATTGCTCCTCTCTCTGCTCATACACACACACTCTCTCTTTCTTTCAAATAAATAAAATAAATAAAAATCTTTCAAAAAATTTATTAACAGGTGTGCCTAGGTGGCTCAGTCCACTAAGTATCTGCCCTCAGCTCAGGTCATGATCTCAGGGTCCTTGGATTGAGCCCCACATTGAGCTCCCTGATCAGTGGGGAGCCTGCTTCTCCCTCTCCCTCTGCCACTCCTCCTGCTTGTGCTCTCTCTCTCTTTCTCTCTCTCTGTCATTATCTCTATCTCTATCTCTCTCCCTCAAATAAATAAATAAAATCTTGAAAAAAATTTATTAACAGTCTGCCTCCTCATTTATGCATCACAAGACAATAAAGTCATCAGTGATGTTTATTTCTGGTCAAAAGAAAATATCTTATTCAGACACCTAGAGCATAATAAAATGTAGACACAGAAATTGCATTTGCTTATTTAACCGGTATACGGTACTGGTACCATGCATTTACTGGCATGCTTTCCTCTCATTGGGATAAATATGATTGACTAGCCACTTTGCTTTATTCCTGAACGGTTTTTGTTCTCTATCAGGAACTGAAGCCCATAGGAAAACTATATAACTAAGGATGCTCATTGCTGGTGAGATTGCCATTTATTGAGCACTGATATGTGTCAGGTCCCACTTAATCTTCACACAAGTACCCTTCAAGATACATACTATAGGGAAGAATTAAAGATGTTTGTTTAAAAAAAAAAAAGATACATACTGTTTTCATTTTGCAGCTGAGGACACTGAGCTCAGAGAGTTTAAGAAACTTACCCCACCACAATAGCTAGAAGAAATAGTGCAGGGATTTGAACAAAGATTTCTCTGATGCCAAAGACTGTGCCTTTTGTGCAAACCATGTTACCTCCTGAAGCTGAGTATTGCTTGTGTGCTTTTATGGCTGCCTCCCCTCAATCAGGAGATTACCTACAAAAACAACTATGTACTTAGTGATAGTACTATCTCACATAATTTTCTGAAACCACCCCCAACAGCTACACTTTCATGAAATTCCCATTCCACATTGCACAAGGGCATTGGTGCCCTTTTAAACAATTAAGTAAATCTAGAGCTCTTCATTCCCACCTTCCTGATGAACAGATATTTCTGCATCTTTTTGCCACTATTATAACTAGAAGTGCAACTTGAAGAGTCTCAAGTTTTTGTCAAGTAACAGAGAGCTCATTTATAATAAATGCACACACGCACCCCTCAGAGAGTTTCTTTTATTTTTTAAAAATAAATATAAACTGCAGCAGAAACACATTATATATGGATATATATATTTGATATATAATAAACATATAAATGAATAAATAAATATAAATAAATATGTATATAATAAATCCAATTAAGGCATTGAAAATGCCTTAAATGAAGATGCCTTAAAATTAGAGGATAAATTACTTGAATCCGTTCACTATTAAAGTCAATTTTCTGAGCTGCACTCCTCTAACCCTACCTACTCAATCTACCCAGTCAATCTCAAGAACTTAAACTGACCACTCATTACTTTGAATCAAAGACACATTTATCTTCATCCCTCGGTGGAATTTCATTTCCGGGACAAAAGGTTTTCTGTACATACAATCTTGTTAAATTCCTAAAACTATGTCCTTTGCTCTCCTACCTTTTGCTTGATTTTTCTGTATTTCTCAGTTATGACTCCCATTTTGGTCCATCTGCTTCTCACTAGGAGCCAGCAAACGTATTTGACTACGAACAAAGAATATAAGCAAAACCAGATTGAGAATCTTCAAAAGAGGAACGAAACTAATGAGCTTATTTTCTCCCTTCTCCTCAGAAACTTGATAGTTTCTAGAGGCAGTAATAACCTCTTAGATACATCAAACATTTTGGTAGAGTTTCTCAGTGCATCAGGTGGATAGCTCTCCCAAACAACCTCTAATAATTTCCTCCTGGTAGAGAATATATTATAAATTCCCCTTGTTAGAAAATCTAACTAGGGCGCCTGAGTGGCTCAGTTGGTTAGGCGACTGCCTTCGGCTCAGGTCATGATCCTGGAGTCCCGGGATCGAGTCCCACATCGAGTTCCCAGCTCCACTGGGAGTCTGCTTCTCTCTCTGAACTTCTCCCCTCTCATGCTCTCTCTCACTCTCTCTCTCCCTCAAATAAATAAATAAAATCTTTAAAAAAAAAAAAAAAGAAATTCTAACTAGAGCCTATGTACAATGTCAGCCACACATTTTCTCCAGATACAGTTTTGTACTGAGTACAAATCACCCTGGTGACATTTTATTTTTTATAAATTTGAGGGAAATCTTCTTAAAAGTATTTTCATATGACACAGAAAGTTGAATGTCAGTACCAAAATGAAGTGGAAAGGAGACAGTGAATGAGGAAGGAATTTAAGAAAAAAACTACATCAAGCCAAACTAAAAAGCAAGATGATCTCCTGAACTAAAATAAAAAATCCATGATGTCCTGTTGTCTAAAGTTAAGATGGTATTAAAATAAAGAAATATATAATGGGAAATCATAATTCATTTTTTCTTATCACAGGAAAAATCAAAGAAAAGATAATTTGGAATCACACAAATGAAAACAAATATGAACTGATTTGCTTCCAATAGGGTTCTGTTCTCCAGTGACAGATACACACCATAGAGAGCAATGGGGAAACTACATAAACTTGACTAAGTATTTCTAACCAAGTTCTCTATAAATGAGCTCTGAGTTGGGGGAAAAAAAAAAAAGAAGGGGTGCCTGGGTGGCTCAGTCGTTAAGCATCTGCCTTCAGCTCAGGTCAAGATCCCAGGGTCCTGGGATCAAGTTCCGCATTGGGCTCCCTGCTCAGCAGGAAGTCTGCTTCTCCCTCTCCCACTCTCCCTGCTTGTATTCCCTCTCTCACTATCTCTCTCTCTCTCTCTGCCAAATAAATAAATAAAATCTTTTTAAAAACAAGATAAAAAAGATAAAAATCCCAGCTATGATAATCTCAATCTGCTTTGCCTCATCTTTTCTATCAATGCTAGTCTATTTAGTAAAACACATGTGTTCAACACATATTGACAATGAATCTAAACAAGAAGGAGCACATCGTTTTCTTATAGACTAACACTTGATACGCTTACCAAGGCTTACCAAGCTCATGAAACCATTCTCATGTCCTAAGCACAACTTTAACAATAAACTGTATGATTAATATAAATGGATAGACACAGCAAGTGTGGCAGAAAGATGGGCTGTACCATCAATTAAAGGTTCTCAGAAACAGGACACAACAAGGACACTGTGGAGGTTAGAATAACAAAGATGTTGTCCGGGAAAATAGGGTAAATTCGAACATTCTTTGGGAAAGGAAAAGGTGAGAAAAATAAGCATAATCAGGATCTGCATCCCAGTTCCAAACTCATTTGGTTTGGGATTTGAGGCAACAAATTTAAAATTGATATTAGGAATTAATCTAATATCAAATGACTGATATGAAGTCAACAGAAGGAAATCCATCATCAAAAAATCCTAACTGCTGGAAAACTGTACGGGAAGATTATTTTTCTAATTCCCAGACACAGTAGGATGAAACTGATTTAGTTTCCAATGATTTTCTGGAGGCTTGTGTAATTCCCACTATATCCACAGAGTAGAAAACTATTAGAAAAGCAGGTAGTCAGTTCCAACTAGGAATAGCTGTTATTTTCCAATTAAAATTCACAAGACAAAAATATTAATTTATTAGGCAACAATGTTTAATTTAGGCAACCAAAGCAACATTTTCTAGCCAAGCATTATTTTTAAAAGGAGGCTGTCATGATTATTTGGCATAAATAATTTAATGTGACAAAACAGTTTACTGTTGATATGCAAATACTTCATCCCATATTTAGAAATAGCTATTTAATATGAATCCAAATGTAAAGGATTGTTCCTTAGTAAAAACAGAACTTCATTGGCAGCATCCCAAATATTTCATTTAGTAAAGTACTGTTGTTCTAGACAGTGGGAAGATTATCTTTTGCTATCAAAGAAGCAAGTTAATAAAGTAACAATAACAAAGTGATGTATCTGTCAAAGTTTACAGATAAGAATGTCAAGCTATAGGTTATCAGCCTACAGCATTGACACTATTCATACATCATAGCTCCCGAACACACCCTGTCAGCATTGTTTATTTTCAGTCTGGGGTTAAATAATGACCATGTACTAAGAATGCCTTTGGGGGAACTACCTGTTTACTTCAGAGCAAGTTTTTAGTTGCTTTTGTTTAGTTTTTTGTTTGGACAGATGGTATTTGTCAAATTGAAACAAGCTTTAGATCAACTATATGAAAAATATCAGTTTTACTCCCTTTCTTATATTTTCTATATTACTCTTGGTATATCCATATGAAGTGCCACTCTGCGTAGTTACTACTCCAAGTGCTTCAGTCATCAGTGGTCACTTAATTATGAATAGTCTTTTAATCAGCTACATCACACATTATATCTATGTAACCTGAGATGGATGATAAAATATGTAATGGTCTGTAAAAATAATTAAAATTATTCAACCTTGTATGAGTAACTTGATGAATCCTCAGCAAGGAAAAGTGATGTTCAGTTCTCTCTATTCAACAGATAATTAGCCAAATATTCTTTTCCCTTACTAATCTCAAAAATTAAACTACTTCCCTGGAGCATCCTGGAGGAATAGAAGAAGGTAGGCTCTTGAAGGACCTGTAAAGTCTCAATATACTTCTAATTAATTTAATATCATCTCCTGCCTCAGTTCAACCATTTCTTTTGCTCAATTCATACTTATTTAATGATTCATTTTTTTATTTTAGTTATTTATTAGGCATCTACTAATATGCACAATATTGGATTTAGGGTATCAAAACAAATTTCTTGACACTTGTCCTCCAGAAGTTTACAATACAGTGAGGGAAAAAAACACATATAGTGTATGTGACTAATCACAGTTCAAAGGCTGTCTTGTGTCCAGGTCCTATTAGGAATAGCTAGAAAGTGCACATCCCAGGAGAGCTCCTCCCAGACATATCCTTTCTATTCCATTTCAATTAGACTCTTATTTCTCAAGTCCCAAGGTCCTCACACAAATGCAGCTGGTTTACTTGTGAGGTTATCATACCTAATTTTTAATTGAAGCACCTATCACAATCCCAGTAAAATGATCTAATATGCTACTTTTAATATAAAATACAACATTTATGTAAGAATAATACTTTTAGAGAATTTGTTTCCTCATCTGAAAAAAAAGAGAAAAATAATATCTATTTTAATTGCCCTTTTAAAAAGATGGCCTGAGAAATAAATGGATTGGGAGTATCCGAAAGCTGTATAAAATAAAAAATGCAAGTCAAAGAAGAAGCATCATTGTCGATTGTTCAACCAGTACTCAAGAACTCTTTAAATCTGCTGCAAAATCCACATCCATCGTTGAGATGGAATATTCTGACAATCCTTCTTATACATAATGCCCATGCTCTTAAAACTTTGGGCCTCAAGGCCCTAGAAAAAACTGCCTCAATTGACATCACACTTGTCTCCCTTTCTTTCTCTGCACCTTTGGGTTTCTCTGCACCTTTGGGCACAGTATACCCTCATTTAGAAGCTCTTCCCCATTCATTAGCAGTTGAATACAGTTCAACATTCAACAAAATCTCAATGCCATTTCCTTATCTGTGGTGTTATACGGGGTTATAGGTCACAATGATCTCTCTTGCCTCAATTTTTGTCTGCATTAATCATGTCAAATTTTGCAATCCCAGACAATGGACTGAAATTTATAGATTTTGTGTTATATTACTAAGAAAAGCCACCCCTTGGGGCACCTGGGTGGCTCAGTCAGTTAAGCTTCCTACTCTTGATTTCGGCTCAGGTCATGATCTCATGGGTGATGGGATGGAGCTCAGCATGGGGCTCAATGCTCAGTGGGGAGTCTGCTTGAGATTCTCTCTCTCTCCCTCTGCCCCTCCCCCTACTCCCCACTCACTTTCTCTCTCTCTCCCTCGCTCTCTAAAATAAATAAATATTTTTTAAAAAGGAGAAGAAAAGCCACCCTTGGTTGACTGAGTACTGAAGGATAGGCACTTTGATTTCATTATATCTTCTCACAACAAGGCAATAATTTATAGAATATTATTATACTTTTCTATAAATAAGAAAATTGAGGCTCAACGAGATTATGTAAGTGGCAAAAGATCACAAAGCAAGTGGCAGAGTTGGGGATATAAATCCAGACCTATCATGCTCATTCAAGTTTGCTATGTTGTTTTCCCAGCTAGATTTCCAAACTTCCAAGCTTTATTCCCTGCACCTAACACAGCATTATCAGTTCTCAATACTATTGATGAATGAATGGATAAATGCACTTATTTGATTATCACATTAGTATATTAACTAAAACTTTTCAGGCTAAAACATGTTAGTTCAAGTCTCTGTGCTCAAGTAGTATTACTCTAGGTGGCTAGAAAAGAAGAAAAAATAATAATCCAGTCTGACACTAATTCTAAACTTCATGTTTCATGAGTTGATTCACATGTATTTTTCCCCTGCACAGTTTCCTTCTGGGTCTTTGAAATTCTTTAGAAGAATTTCAAGTTGGGAAGTATTCATTAAAAACAATCTAGAATAAGTAATTTTAATAAGATTTTTTAAAATTAGGTTCTAAAACTCTTCTTTTTACCATGGAACAGATATACATGCTATTCTCTGCAGAAACTGTAAATAGGAATATAGATCTGTTTCTGGTGTTAGAACATAGGTAAAAATCTGGAACATATTTTTCCCAGCTCTTGACCAAAGTTTGTTATAGGGAGTAGTCATTCTCTCATATATTCTGGACATATCTTAACATTTCTGAACTAACATAAATTATCTCTATGTCTCAAGTCTATGTTGATGTAAACTAAAACCATGCTGATTTTATGAGCAGCACATCAAACAAACTTCTTAATTAAATTTACAATACCATCAATACCATATTTTACTGTTATTTTTAGTAATGAAAGTTCTATGAACATCTTTTATTCCTATAATTCTATTATTTTCCCTTATTATAAAAACTCAAAGTGTTCTTTGGATAAAACACTTTCTTATTAAAGAAGAAATAATAAACCCTACATTTAACATACGTCTTTTTTACATTTATTTTAATTGCTTGAATAACTCATGGCAAAATTATTCTTTTTTTTTTTCTTTTACCAAACACAACTTGTCCTGTACTCAAAATGGTGTTTAGTATAATACTTTTGAGTACTTTCATTATGTCATTTATGCACTGGGTGAAAGAACTGCTCTTTCAGGGTTTTAAGATTCATTCTGTCTTAACGGAATGAGGTTTTCTTTTGTCTTCTTCTTTTTTTTTTTTTTTTTTGGTAACCTATACTACTAATACTTTTTTAAAAGCAACCTTGCCTCTCTGAAGAATACACCAAGGATGTTATGAATCATCATGTTTTAAAAGATTTATTCATTTATTTGAGAGAAAGAGACAGAGAGAGAGAAAGAGAGAAAGAGAGAATGTTGGAGAGGGGCAGGAGAGGGTGAGAGAAACTTAAGCAAACTCCACACAGAGCGGAACCTGGTGTAGGGCTTGATCTCACAACCCTGAGATCACGACCTGACCCAAAACCAAGAGTCCACCGGTTAACCAACTATACGACCCAGGCACTCCTGATTCATCATTTTAAAATGTGACTATTTGTGAAGTTTTTCTTCCCATACAAAGAACTTCTGTACATTGACCTTACCCTTGCCCCACGAACTTACAAATACAATGAGGCAAGTACATACAAAACCTGAAGAGCTATGCATTCCCACACTCTCATTCAGTCCTACTTATAGGACTTGCTACTTGAGTAAGTAAGACCACAGTTAAAGGCATTATTACATGGCTAAAATGTATCAGCCTACTCAAGTGTTATCTGTTTACTTCCCCACACCCCTCTACTACTGGACTAGAGACTAAGTAAGTATTTTCCTTGCTCCTCATTATTCATTCCAATTCATTTTCACTATCTCTATAAAACAATCAGCTTTGAATCCCACATTATCAAAATATATCCTCAAACAGTTCTTTTTAGAAGCCATCTACTGATTTACAGGTGATTCCTTCTAATTCCTTGAAATTTTGCCACTTGGATCATTCTCTGATTTTATAACTATTCCTATTATAATCCTTGGTTTATCTTTTAAAGATTTATTTATTTGAGAGGAGAGGGCAGATGGAGAGGGGGAGAGAGACGGAGAGATGGAGAGAGTTTGCTTGACTCCCCACTGAGTGTGAAGCCCAGTGCAAAGGTCAACGCAGGGCTCGATCTCGAAGAGCTCCATCTCATGGGGCTTGATCTCACAACCCTGAGATCATAGCCTGAGCAAAAATCAAGAGTCAGACACTTAACAAACTGAGACACCCAGGCACCATTATAATCCTTGTTTAAATATCTTAGTAGATGAGGTCCTTCTACAGTATAATTCTATTAAAGTAACATCATGTCACTCCTCTTTTCAAAACTCTTCAATGATTTCTCATTTCTTTAAAAGTAAAAGCAAGATTCTATATATTCTGGGCCCTTGTCACTTTTGTCTAATCTTCTGCCACTGGATCCCTTATTCACTTTGCTCCAGTCACACTGCCCTTCTTGCTGTTCTTTGAAGAAGTCTGTCAAAACTCCTGCCTGAGGACATTTGGGCTTACTATTCCTGTGCCTGGAGGGTTCTTCTAGATGTCCTCATGGCTAGTTCCCTCCCATCTTTCATATCTTTCCTTAAAAGTCACCTCTGTAAAGGCTTCCCTGATCACCTTTACCAAAACTTCAATTCATTCCCTTTCTCAAACTTCGAATCTGCCTTTCCACCTTTATTTTTCTCTTTAGCACTTATTACTATATAATATAATGTGTATTTTACTAGTTTATCTTGTTGTTTGTCTTCATGCACTAAAACATAAATTCTTTGTGTAAAGGGATTTTCTTCTGTCTGCTTTGTTCATACTGTATGTTAATTACCCACACCAGTACTTGGTATGTATAGATACTCAAATGTTTTTTAATAAATTTAAAGAAAGAATAAATATGAGTGATGTACAAAAAAGAGTGTAAGAAGAATTCGAAAAAGAATATTTTCTGGTGTTCCCTTCCCTTTAAGGGGGGGTCCATTGAGGAAGTGACTTATAATCTAGGCCTTAAAACATGAAGGAAGCAGAGAATACAGACAATTACAATAAAAGGCATTTTCCCCTTTATATTTCAAAAAATTGAATTTAACTTTGTTTAAATACCAAGTTGTTTAAATAAAAGGATGTTTTTTGTTCTATGATTTTTTCATATGTTTATGAAATTACATCTATTTTTAGCTCTTGTCCCTTACCTGTTTTGAAAAAGTGAACCAAATATTGATGGATATTTATGGAATACTGCCTTACTAGTTTATCTTTTTTGGTTACCTTTAGCCAACCAAATATCACTGCTTATTGATGCATGTTCATGAATGGTGTAATAAATATTGATATTTTCTCATGCTACTTCCCCCTATTTATGCAGCAGCCAGGTAACTCTGCCTCTTCTCTTCTTTAAAGCAACTATTGGGGGTGCCTGGGTGGCTCAGTCACTTAAGCGTCTGCCTTCAGCTCAGGTCATGATCCCAGGGTCCTGGGCTTGAGCCCTGTGTTGGGCAACCTGCTCAGCAGGGAGTTTGCTTCTCCTTCTCCCTTTGACCCCCCCCCACTCGTGCTCTAGCTCTCTCTTAAGTGAATAAATAAAAAACCTTTCAAAAAAAAAAGCAATTCTCAACTTCATGTGAAAAATGTTCACATGCCTAATAACTAGTCACATCAAAAAAAATTATCTCAAATGCCAAAAATAACTTGATTAATTATGTATACCTTAATTAAGGCTACTGAACACTTGGAAAGGCTCTGTTTTTATAAGATTAGAGTGAAATTGATTAGAAGGAAATACTGTAATATATTAGAAGTTATTTCTTCCAAGTGGGGATTCACCTAGTCTTTTGCTATATGTTAGAGCTGGTCATTATAAATCAGAAAGTATGCTCATGTAACCTTTCAGTTAATATTCATTTATTATACTGCTCTGCTTACGCATGTAGACCAAAGCCAAAGTATGTCCTTAAGATGAGCACTTGAAATCCCATTGAATCCAGTAGCAGTTGCATTCACATCTATAGTAAAATAAGGGTAGTCCAAGCAGAGATCATGCTCACATATAATAAATAAATTACAAATATAAAACACTTCCCTAACCACAAAGCAGTTTATTGAATCACTGAATCAAAGTAGAAGTTCATACTGTAGTTCTTAAGTTATATAATGTAACTACAAAACTTTCCAAACATTCTTGGGCTATATTTTCTGAACTTAATTCTGAATACTTAACTACGTATTATTTTATACCTTACATCTCAAGGGAAGCTACAGGGAATGTGAACTCTTGGAAATTCATGGATGTTGGTTATTTTTTTTTAAATAATCATCTTTTATGAGATCTTTTAATTCATATGTTTCTTCAAAGGTTTGGCATTAAAAGAAAATATTCTTTCAGATTATAAACAACAGACATTCGTTACTTAATAGCTTGAAAATACCTAATTATTCAAAAAAACACCCTTTAATCAAATATGCTTTCCTATAATAATGAAAACTGACTAGCATGAATTAGATACACTTTTTTACTTAAATTCAACTTTTTATTTTGAGATAACTATAGATTCGTATGCAATTATAAGAAATAATACAGGGATACTCAGTCTAACTTTCACATAGTTTTCCCCAATGGCTTGCAAAACTAGAGAAAAATATCACAAGCAGGATACAGACACTAATACAGTCAAAATACAGAACAATTCCATCACCACAAGGATCCATTCTTAGTACCCATTCACAGCCAGATTCTCCTCCCTTCAATCACTACCTCTAACCTCTAGGAACCTCTAATCTGTTCTCTATTTCTATAGTTTTGGCACTTCAGTCATAGTATGTAACCTTATAGAATTGACTTTTTTTTCTTTCTTCAATTTTTTATAAATTCTAGTTAGTTAACATATATGATAAAATTGGATTAGCTATAGAATTTAGTGATTCATCACTTACATACAAAACACAGTGCTCATAAAAACAAGTGCCCTCTTTAATTCTCAACACCCATTTACCCATCCCCCACCAACCTCCCTCCATCACCCCTCAGTTTGTTCTCTATAGTTGAGTCCCTTATGGTTTGCTTCCCTCTCTCTTTTTCTTCCTTCCCATATATTCATCTGCTATGTTTCTTAAATTCCACGTATGTCTGAAATCATATGGTATGTGTCTTTCTCTGACTTATTTCACATAGCATACTACACTCTAGCTTCTTCCACATCACTGCAAATGACAAGATTTCATTCTTTTTGATGACTGAGTAATACTGTATATATATAACACATCTTCTTTATCCATTCATCAGTTGATAGATATTTGTACTCTTTCCATCAATTGGCTATTATTGATAATGCTACTATAAACATCGGGTGCATGTATCCCTTCAAAACAGTATTTTTGTATCCTTTGGTTAAATAGCTCATGATGCAATTGCTGGATCTAGGATAACTCTATTTTCAACTTTTTGCGGAACCTCCATAATGCTTTCCAGAGTGGCTGCACCAGTTTGCATTCCCACCAACAATGTAGGAAGTTTCCATGTTCTCCACATTCTCCCAAACATCTGTTGTTTTCTATGTTGTTAATTTTAGCCACTTTGACAGGTGTGAGGTGGTATCTCATTGAGGATTTGATTTGTATTTCCTTCATAATGAGTGATGCTGAACATCTTTTATGTGTCTGTTAGCAGTCTCAGTATCTTCTTTGGAAAAATGTCTGTTCATGTCTTCTGCCCATTTCTTTTTTTTGTTTTTGGGGTGTTGAGTTTGATAAGTGCTTTATAGATTTTGGATACTAACTCTTTATCAGATATGTCATTTGCAAATACCTTCTCCCATACTATTGACTGCCTTTTTAGTTTTGTTGATTGTTTCCTTTGCTGTACAGAAATTTTTATCTTGATGATGACCTAATAGTTTATTTTTGCTTTTGTTTCCCTTGCCTATGGAGATGTGTTTAGTAAGAAGTTGCTACAGGCAATGTCAAACAAGTTGCTACCTATGTTCTCCTCTAGGATTTTGATGGATTCCTTTCTCACAGGTAAGTATTTCACCCATTTGAATTTATTTTTGTGTATAGTGTAAGAAAGTGATCCAGTTTCATTTTTCTGCATGCTGCTGTCCAGCATTTGTTGAAGAGACTGCCTTTTTTCTATTGGATATTCTTTCCTTCTATGTTGAATATTAGTTGACCATATTTTTGTGGGTCCATTTCTAGGTTTTCTATTCTGTTCCATTGATCTATGTGTCCATTTTTGTGACAGTGCCATACTGTCTTAATGACTACAACTTTGTAATGTAGCTTGAAGTCTGCAATCATGGTGCCTCCAGGTTTGCTATTCTTTTTCAGGGTTGCTTTGACTATTCAGAGTCTTTTGTGGTTTCACACAAATTTTAGAATTGCTAATTCTAGCTCTGTGAAAAATGCTGGTGGTATTTTCATAAGAATTGCATTAAATGTGTAGATTGATTTGGGTAGTATAGACATTTTAACAATGTTTGCTCTTCCAATCCATGAACATGGAATATTTTTCCATTTCTTTGTATCCTCTTCAATTTCTTTCATCAGTGTTCTATAGTTTTCAGAATACATATCTGTTACTTCTTTATTTAGGTTCATTCCTAGGTATCTTATGGTTTTTGGTGCAATTATAAATGGGATCAATTCCTTGATTTCTCTTTCTGCTGCTTCATTATTGGTGTCTAGAAACGCAACAGATTTCTGTACATTGATTTTATATTCCACAACTTTGCTGAATTCATGTAATAGTTCTAGCAATGTTTTGGTGCAGTCTTTTGGGTTTTCTACATAGAGTATCATGTTATCTGCAAACAGTGAAACTTTGAGTTCTTCCTTGCCTGTTTGGATGCATTTTATTTCTTTTTGTTGTCTGATTGATGAGACTAGAACCTCCAATGCTATGTTAAATAACAGTGGTGAGAGTGGACATCCCTGTCTGCTTCCTGACTTAGAAGAAAAGCTCTCGGTTTTTCCCCATTGAGGATGATATTACCTGTGCATTTTTTGTATATGGTCTTTGTGATGTTGAATTTTGTTCCCTCTATCCCTACTTTGTTGAGGGATTTTATCAAGAATGGATGCTGTATTTTGTCAAATGTTTTTTCTGCATCTATTAAGAGGATTATGTGATTCTTATACTTTCTTTTATTAATGTGGTGTGTCACATTGACTGATTTGCAAATATTGAACCAACCCTGTAGCCTAAGAATAAATCCAACTTGACCATGGTGAATAATTATTTTAATGTACAATTGGATTCAATTTGCTAGTATCTATTGGGAATTTTTGCATCCATGTTCATCAGGGATATTGGCCTATAATTGTCTTTTTTAGTGGGGTCTTTGATTTTGGAATTAAGGTAATCCTGACTTCATAGAATGAGTTTGGAAGTTTTCCTTCCATTTCTATTTTTGGAACAGTTTGAGAAAAATAAGTATTAACTGTTCTTTAAATGTCTGGTAGAATTCCCTGGGAAGTCATCTGGCCCTGGACTTTTGTTTGTTGGGAAATTTTTTTATTACGGATTCAATTTCTTTGCTGGTTATGCGTCTGTTTCAATTTTCTATTTCTTCCTATTTCAGTTTTGGTAGTTAGTATGTTTCCAGGAATTTGTCCACTTCTTCCAGATTGCCCTGTTTGTTGGCATATAATTTTTCATAACAATCTCTTAAAATTATTTGCATTTCTGTGGTGTTGGTTGTGAACTCTCCTCTTTCATTCATGATTTTATTTAATTGGGTCCTTTCTCCTTTCTTTTTGATGAATCTGGCTAGGTTTATCAATCTTATTAATTATTTCAAAGAATCAGCTTTTTGGTTTCAATGATCTGTTCTACTGTTTTTGTTTTTTTTTTAATTTTTTCTATATCATTTATTTCCACTCTCATCTTTATTATTCCTCTTCTCCTGCTGGATTTAGGCTTTATTTGCTGTTCTTCTTCCAGTTCCTTTAGGTGTAAGGTAGGCTGTGGTTTTGAGACTTTTCTTGCTTTTTGATGTAGGCTTGTACTGCTATATACTTCCTCTTATGACCGCCTTTACTGCATCCTAGAGGTTTTGGACTGCCGTGTTTTCATTTATTTCTGTCTATTATTTTTATTTCTTCTTTAATTTCCTGGTTAACCCATTCGTTTTTTAGTAGGATGTTCTTTACTTTCCCTGTATTTGCAGTCTTTCTAATTTTTCTTGTGGTTGACTTCAAGTTTCATAGCATTGGGGCCAGAAAATATGGATGGTATGATCCCAAACTTTTTGTATTTGTTGAGGCCTAATTTGTGACCCAGTATGCAATCTATTCTGGACAATATCCCATGTGCACTCGAAAAGAATGTGTATTCTGCTGCTTTACGATGAGATATTCTGAATATATCTGTTAAGTCCATCTGGTCCAGGGTGTCTTTCAAAACCATTGTTTCCTTGCATGATTTTCTGCTTAGGTGATCTGTCCATTGCTTTAAGTGGGGTGTTAAAGTCCTCTACTATTATTGTATTATTATCAACGAGTTTCTTTGTTTGTTATTATGTGATTAATATATTTGGTGCTCCTAAATTAGGGGCATAACTATTTGTAATTGTTAGTTCTTCTTGTTGGATGAACTCCTTAATTATGATATAGTGCCCTTCTTCATCTCTTGTTACAATCTTTGGTTTAAAAATCTAGTTTCTCTGATAAAAGTATGGTTATTCCAACTTTCATTTGATATTCATTAGTATGAGAGATGGTTCTCCTTCCCTCACTTTCATTCTGGAGGTGTCTTTAGGTCTAAAATGAGTCTCTTGTAAGCAACATACAGATGGGTCTTTTTTTATCCATTCTGAAACCCTATATTTTTAATTAAAGCATTTAGTTCATTTACATTCAGAGTAATTATTGATAAATAAGAATCTAGTTCCATTGTATTACCTGTAAATTCAGTGTTTCTGGAAATTTCGTCTGTTCCTTTCTAGTCTTAGTTATTTTTTGTCTTTCATTACCATTCATAATGTCCCTTTTAATATTTCTCTTGAGGAGAGGAGCAAGATGGCGGAGAAGTAGGAGGCGGAGATAGTGACTGATCCCAGAAGTTCAGCTAGATAGTTATCAAACCACTTTAAACAACTACAAACTTAGCAGATAGAAGAGAAGAAAAACAGCAACTCTAGGAACAGAAAATCGACCACTTTCCGGAAGGTAGGACGTGCGGAAAAGTGAATCCAAAGCGACTGGAAGACAGACCGCGGGGGGAGGGGCCGGCTCCCGGCAAGCCGCAGAGCAGCAGAGCACAAAATCGGGACTTTTAGGAATCTGCTCCACGGCCTGGAGGCTGCCAGAGCGCAGCCTCGGGGCCTCCAGACACAAAGAGCGGTGGGCAGGACGAGCGGTGTGTTCTCCGCCCGCGTTAGCGCCGTTGGCTCGCGCCCTGTGCCCTGCGCGAGGGGGAGAGAACTGGAGATGTCCTCCGCCCAGAGGCTGGAGAGAACGCGGCCACTTGGGGCAGGAATCTGAGCGCACCCGGCACGGACCGGGAGCCCAGACAGCAGTCGCGGCGCGGGCAGCCACCAGAAACCAGTTTCCTAGACTCATGGCTTTGATCTCTGGAGGCTGCAGAGGCTACTGAGGGCCTCTCGGGAACACTGGGACGGTGGCTAGGGTGCGCACCGCCTGTGGCGGGCTGCGGTGAGAGCGGTGCTTGCAGAGGGGAACAGACTGAGGCTTCTCTGTGACACGGAGGTCTGGGTACAGGCAGACTCCTTGCTTGGACTCTCTGAAAAGGCAAAAAAACTGCAAAAGAGCGAAAACCTCCAGAGAGCAGAAGCCTGAAAAACTGTTTTCCACGGAGCCCAGCCCCTCGATTGGGGGGCAGGGTGACTCAACCCAAGCAAGATTGACTGGAAAACAACATGACAGGCCCCTCCCCCAGAAGACAACCCAAAAACAAGAAGACA
>CM052901.1:46232620-46261075 GCA_028534135.1 Potos flavus
ACTACTGGGTATCTAGCCCAAAGATGCAGATGCAGTACAACGATGAGCCACATGTACCCCAATGTTCATATCAGCAATGGCCACAATTGCCAAACTGTGGAAAGAGCCAAGATGCCCTTCAACAGATGAATGGATCAAGAAGATAGGTCCATATATTCAATGGAATATTATGCCTCCATCAGAAAGGACGAATACCCAACTTTTATTTTAACATGGACTGGACTGGAAGAGATTATGTTGAGTGAAATAAGTCAAGCAGAGAAAGTCAATTATCATATGGTCTCACTTACGTGTGGAGCGTAAGGAAAAACATGGAGGACATTGTGAGAGGCAGGGGAGGGATGAATTGGAGGAAATCGGAGAAGTGAAGAACCATGAGATACTGTGAACTCAGAACAAGGGACTGAGAGTTTTGGACGGGAGGGGGTGGGGGGATGGTCGAGCCTGGTGGTGGGTATTGAGGAGGGCACGTATTGCATGGAGCACTGGGTGTGGTACATAAACAATGAATCTTGTAACACTGAAAAAATAAAATAAAAGTATTTGGGGGGAAAAATATTTCTCTTGGGGTTATTGTAGTGGTCATGAACTCCTTTAATTTTTTTTATTTTGGAAGTTCTTTATCTCTCCTTCTATTCTGAATGACAGCCTTTCTGGATAAAGTATTCTTGGCTATGTTTTTTCCCCTTGAGTAAGTTGAATATATCATGCCACTTTTTTCTGGCCTGCCACATTTCTGTAGAGAGATCTACTGATAACTTATTTCTCTTCCTTTGTAGGTTAGGGATTTATTTTCCCTTGCTGCTTTCAGTATTCTTTCCTTTTCTCTGTATTTTGCAATTTATACTACAGTACGTCTTGGTGTTGGCCAGCTTTTGTTGAATTTGATGGGAGTTCTCTGTGCTTCCTGGATTTGGATAATGGTTTCCTTCCCCAGATTAGGGAAGTTTTCAGGTACAATGTCCTCAAATAATCCTTCTGCCCCTCTTTACCCTCTCTTCTTCTGGGACTCCTATGATATGAATGCTATTATGTTTTATGGAGTTGCTGAGTTCCCTAAGTCTACATTCCTGATCCAGTACTTTTCTTTCTCTCTTCTTTTCAACTTCATTTTTTCCACAATGTTATTTTCTATCACTGATTCATTCTTCTGCTTTATCCATCCTCATCGTCATTTCATCCACTCATTTTTGCATCTTGGTTATAGCATTTTTTATTTCGGCCTTACTAGATTTTAGTTCTTTTATCTCTGCAGAAAAGGATTCTCTAGTGCCTTCTATGCTTTTCTCAAGCCCTGTTAGTATCCTTATGATTGTTGTTTTCAGTTCTGGTTCATACATATTACTTATATCTGTTCTGATTAGGTCCCTGGCTGTGACCTCTTCCAGTTCTTTGTTTTGGGATTCTTTGTTTCCAGATCTTGTCATTTTGCCTAGACCTCTGTCTACTGTGTGTTAGGAAAACCTGTTGCATTTCCTGCTCCTGAGAGTAATGGTTATACTAAGAAGAGGCCATATGCTGTCCAAGGCCCGGCACTTCAGGAAGTTTTTGTGGTGTATGCTATGCCCACTCTGTTGTGTTTTGGCTGCTCTTTCCCTCAGATCAGTCCTCTGCAGAATTTCTCCTTGCCTTCACTGTGGAGTGTTTGGACCTGGTCCAGTGTGTGGCAAGTTTTAACTAGGTATGTTTTGGTCTGCTTGTTAGAAAAGACTAGATCTTATTTCCCCTAGAGCTGGAGCTTTGCAGCACTCTGTGATCATTAACCTTGGTGCATGTGGGGCATCTGTGCTGGTTTTCTGGGGGCATGACCTGCTGCACTGTTTCCTGGGACAACTTGCCCTTGTAAAGATACTCCAGCAGGGCTCAGTGGGGCGGGGCTTGGTATAAGCTGTTTCAGCTTCCACTGGGGGTGCTGTGTTTCTCACTGAAGTCTGTCGATGCTGATGGGCAGAAGGAAAATGGCATCATCCTATTATTTCATCACCAGAGAGGAGAGTTCATGCCCACAACTGTTCAGGAAGCCCTTACAGAAGAGTGAAAAATCTCCCCTCTTTTGTTCCAGGCTTTCATCTATGTCCAAGACATCCATCTGCCTGGCAGCACAGTATTCCTGTGTTTTATCTTAGGCATGTGGCTGGGTTTCAAAGCTCCAAATTTTAAGGACCTGTCACAGCACAGACCCATGCTTATCCTCTGTTGGAGGGTCTCACTGCACTGTGGCTGGTGCTGGTTTGTCCCAGAAGAGTAATTGCATGACTGCACAGGCCTAGGAGTTTATGGTAAAGCAGAGCCAAAAGCTGGCTTCCAGGTTAGCTGCCTTCCAAGCAGGTGCCTCTGCTGCTATGTTATTTAATGGAACTGCTCAATTGTGTCCACATTCTCTTTTGTTCCCTGAGAGGCAGTGTCACCTCTCCCAAATGCACTCCAAGAAGGGGAACTCTTTCTCTCCATGGGATCCAGGGGATCCTCAGATGATGCTGTCCGTTCCTGGGCCTCTGTCTTCCCTCCCCGCAGGAACACTGCTAAGCCCTCCAAGCGTGAACCCAGTGATGGTGTGGACTTTTAAAACTTCAGACTTTGAGCTCTGCTGCTTGTAAAAACTTGTGATAGTCAGCCCCATTCCCTTTCCCAGTCAATGATTTGGAGAAGTGTTTTTCTTGTTCAATCCCCTGCACACTGTGCTCTCTTGCTCTCTCTCCTCAGTCCATAATCAGGGTTCCCTCCCCTCTGCAGCACCTGCAGTTCTGTTCTCCCCCACATTGACTCTCTGCAGCTTCTACCTTCCACACTACGACCGTTTTTTCCCCCTCTAGATGTGCAGTTTGTTTTCTCAGTCCTCAGATTGACTTTTTGGGTGTTCAGAATGATTTGATATTAATCTGGCTGTGTTGGAGGGACGAGGAAAGCATAGAGTCCCCCTACTACTCTGCCATCTTAACTCTTCCTTAAAATACATTTTAAATTATTCAAATTACTTAGTACTTACTCAGTTTAAAATGATTTTCTGTTCCATTTCATAAAACATAATTGATATTCTTTGAAAACATTAAGAGCATTAATACTGAATATAAGTAGGAGAACGCATTAATTCTGAGTCAATTACCACACCTCTGTTGATGATTCCCCAAATATAATAAAAATAATAATAACAACTAATTATCATAACTTAATGTTTATTTAGCACTTTCTACATGAAAATAAAGGATGAGTAAGTCACAGACTTACCCTCAAGGAACTTACAGTGTAAATACATATGCAATTATGTGTGAGAAATGCCGAAAGTAGTTAAACTACGATGCTATAGGAGTTTAGAGGAGGAAGGTGATCATCTTTCCCTGGAATCATCATAAAGGACTTCATGGAAAAGGTGGTAGATGTATCACATTTCATTTCAAAAGGCAGAGGCCAAGGAATGAAAGGACGTTCATAGCAACGGAAATAATAAAAATCGTAATAATAATAGCTGAATTTATT
The DNA here is from genome assembly GCA_028534135.1 of Potos flavus. Taxonomy (NCBI): domain Eukaryota; kingdom Metazoa; phylum Chordata; class Mammalia; order Carnivora; family Procyonidae; genus Potos; species Potos flavus. Next base: position 46,236,095 of record CM052901.1, read on the forward strand.
GATAACTATACATCACACAATGAGGTAAGTGCTTAACATGTATTAACTCATTTAATCCTTACAACCACCCAATCAGGTAGATACTCCTACTTTCCCCATTTTACAGGTAAACTGAGGTGAAATGATCACAGAATTAATACATTCACCCAGACTGAAGTCTATGTCCTGTTGCTTACAAGCATTACTAAGTCAATGAATATAGGTTCTCATGATTTGACTCGAGATTAAACTTCCTTCCTAACTCTGTCATTTCTGTCCCCATTCCCGCACTCTACCTGGTTTGTAGAAATCATCTTCTGTCACAATCCACATCAAATAATTTACCTATCCATCAGAATTTTCCCTTTGCAGTCACCCTCAAATATACTTCTTCCTCTTCATTCCCATAACTACTTTAATCACCCAGATCCTTACCATCTTTGTTTAGCTAGGTATCCAAACCCTCTTCTAGTCTATGTACTTCTTTAACAAGCATTTATTGCATCTTGAATAGTATGCTGAGCAATGAGGATACAAAGATGAATAAAACATGCTCGTGAAACATAAAACATGAATAAAACATACTCAAAGAGTCTAGGTGGTAGGCATATATAGAAGAGTAAGCAGGTGTAGCAGAATGAAGAGGTATGGGGGAAAAGGGGAACAGAGTGTGTTCCAGGAAGAGAGAACAGTGTTTATGAAAATCTGAAAGTGAGAAAGAAAATGGAATGTTCAACAGCACCAAAGTAATTGAATTGATAGTAAGGGAACAAGTAGCAGACATGAGTTTAAAAAGTAGGCAGTGATTAGATCCATAAAGGGTAGCGTTTCTCATTTCTTCACCTCAACTCTATTGATGTTCCAGGCTGGGTAATTCTTTGTATTTGGGGAACTTCCCTGGGCACTATAGGATTTAGCAACATTACTGTTTTCTACCCACTAGATGGCAGTAGCACTGTCTCCCCCCCTCTTCACCCCCACCCCCATGACAACCAAAAATGTGTCCAAACATTGTCAAATGTTCTGTGGGAGCAAAATCATCTCCAGTTGAGAACCACTGATATGAACCACTGATATAACCACTGATACATACTTTAAATATATATTTAAAGTCACATTTAAGATATTTGGACTTTATCTGAAGATCAAGAGGAGTAGTGGTGTGCCACAGTGTAGAGGAGGGAAAACTCTCACCATCAATTAAGAATGGAGGTAAAGATGAAAATAAGGTGACTAATCAATATCTAATGCTATTCTTATTATTTCCCAGTGTTATCACTTCAGTGTAAGTGAGACAGAGTTCTACAATGTTCCCATAATATGCTGTAATTATTTGTATCTGTGTGTCTTTGTTCACGTGGGTTCTCAAAACCTAGAATAACATGCTTTTTTGACAATTCAAATTTCCTAAATTCATTTAAGGTCTGAGTTGTATTATTCTTACTTCTGACTTATTGTCCTCTATGCAACCATTTCAAAATTTTTACCTTATCATAAATAGCTTTAATTCTTATGCCTGAAGTCTATATATAATACCATGTCACACTTTTTTCTTTTCTTCCAAAGTTCTATTTAAATTTAAGTTAGTTAACATACAGTGTAGTATTGGTTTCAGGAGTTAGTGATTCATCACTTACACACTTTCTTAATTTAGTACTTTGGGTTTATTCTCAGTTGATTCATGTTTATAGTTACTCAGTCAACTGAATTATAAACTCCTAGAAAATAGAGACAATGTATTCTCCATCTTATATATATTCCAGATCACTGAGCAAAATCTTGAACCAATGTCATTTTAATTAAATTAAGAATCATGTACTCTTGTGTATTTCTCCACCACCTAGAAAAAGATTCAGAATCAAAATTAGCTAATTTATTATATTAACTGAGGTAAATCATTATGACATTGAATAGTAGACTGTATTTTCTTAACTATTCATTGAGAAAAAATTATAATCTCTGAGCATAGTCAGAGGTAATTAAGGATTTTATATCACTTCAGAAAATGTATAAATAAAAAATATTAATGCATAAATACCAGAGATCCTACTTTATACAATTGGCTTATCCTGGAAATGAGTATTATGGATTTTTATCCTCACAAAGACTAAAATTTGTTAAGAAAATAAGTGCTTGGAAAATTCCTTACATCCATATTTTTTAAGACCTCATGTATAAAAGCTAGGCTAATTTAGATGTTCATGCTTATGTTATATTCATGTCATTTAAGTTGGGTAGTTTCAGTATTTTACATTCAATACCTCTAATTGTTGATGTTTTTACAACTCCTATAAATCATGGACCAATTCCACCAGAAAGGACCTCAAAATGACCATCTGATCTAACCCTTTGTTTCAATCAGGTAGGTGGCTGAAAATCCAGGATACTTTCTAGAGGTCCAAATATAAAAATTTTTCATTTTTGTTAAATTGACAATAAAACCAAGTCAGGAATTTCATTTTATTTCTAATATTTTAAATAATCTACATATTGTTTAACAGAAAAACTGATAGAGGATCTCCTATAAGTAATACTAACATGTTACTCCTTAGCCTACCAACACATGAAAGTCATTCTATAATACCCAATTACGTATTTATTCCACTTCTATAAAGACCTCAACATTAAAATCAAATTTTAAAAATCATCTTTCTTCTGAGATTAAAGCTAGTCAATGTATAGTTCACTCCCTTTCTCCTTCTCCCACTTTTCTATATGAGTATTATCAGACTCCATAACTTTTAACAACCTAACAGCTTATGCTCAAACTTAAAAGAAGCATTACGGATTTTCTTTGAAAGCTTAAGTGACAGATACAAATCTGTCCATTTTCAGCTACTGAACATGCTTACTGGTTTAACAGAGATTTTTTTTTTGCCAAAGACTTTGCCAGCTTTCACTTTGTCAGATGAATTTAAAATCTACAACACTTCTACTCTGCATCAAATAAGATCTAATGGATTAAGATATGAGTAGACTTTCATGTATGTCATATTGGAAACTTTTCACAGGCACCCACAAGCCCCTGTTATAAAAGTAACCAAGGGGTGCCAATGATGAAAGACTTTGTTGCCATGGTGTCATCGCATAAATCATCAATTATTGTCTGTTATTATGAGTGTGACAGCCACATACTGTCATAAAAGGATTTGCATTTTCATCTAGTTTGAAATCTTTTTTCCAGACATCATTTGCTTTGTAAAAGAAATGTCATGACAACCACAGAACACGTAAGCTAGTTATGAAGTATTCAAGCATTCTTTCGGACTTTGTCAGTTTGGCATTTTGGCATCCCAACCTCTTTTGCATTATTGAGTTGTTTATCTTCATAGTTCATAAATATATTTCTAAACATGAGTATATAGCATAATAGGCTAAATCCAACAGAAGCCCTGCAACTCTTTGGTTGCTATGGCAACCTAAACTGATCAATTTCCCGTCACTGTTTTAAAAGAGTCTCTCTCCTCTGGCCGTAAATACTAATTACAAACGCAAGCCATTTGCTAACATGTTCAGTTTACAGATTAAAGCAGTTCATGCCCAATTTATCATTTAACATGTCCTCCCACATTTGTAGTGTGGTACCGAATGAATAATAACTTCACTTGTTTACAAAATTTTCAACTTAATTTCACTAATTATTTTTACAGTTTCTGGAACTTAGCTGCGATGCTACAAGTTCAATAAACTCAATGGATTTTCAAAGTGCAAGTAAAGATTTATAAATGTAATTTCTGAATTAAAGTTGAAATGTTTGCTTAAAACTCCTTCCTGTAAATGCTTATTTTAAAGAAAGCGGTAATATTTTATGTAGGAAAGTTGCAAAATTTTCAAGAGCACGTGAGTGTCTTGTCCCACAATCTATTCATGTCAATTAAACGAAGAGTTAATATATTTGACTAAAACCTACAATGAATAATTTTATGAAGGTACTGGTTGATACTCTGAATGGGAAATCTCACTTTTAAAAGAAAGTAGTAGATTAGGGGAAAAAATGAAAAATCCATCAGGCGATGCAGTCATAGAACTATGTAATCTTTTTTTTTTTTTTTTTTTTTTTTTTGAGAGAGAGAGAAGAGCACATATGTGCAAGCCTGAGTGGTGGGGGAGTGGCAGAGAGAGAGCAAGAGAGAGAATCACAAGCAGGCTCCATGCTCAGCACAGAGCCCCACACGGGGCTTGATCTCATAACACTGAGATCATGACCTAAGCCAAAATCAAGAGTTGGACGCTTAACCAACTTAGCCACCCATGTGCCCCCATAGTACTATATAATCTAATATTAAGTCCCCCCTTCTCTACCCACACACATATTTTATACAAGCCTAAAATTAAAATTTATACTTCATCTTTTGAGAGGGAAGGACAGAATTTCTGATCATCTCAGAATATGAATAAGAGCAATGCTACAAATTATTAAAGTATCTTTGGAGAATTTCTACCTCTGACCAACACCTGGAAAATGTAGGATATCATTATCCTATATAGCTTTTTGAAAGTAAAGCACTTCTATTTTTCAGCACCCATGAATTTCATGACAAAGCTTTGCTATATGTATCATTATGATTTACATATTAAGAGAAGAAAGACCTCTAAACTAATCTTTTCTATTTTCTCACTAACTCACAAGCCTAGAATTTGATTTAAATATTTTTACAATTTCGAAAGCTGAATGGGATCTTTCTGGACTTCAAATAATGACCTAGCATTTCTAGAAAGGCTGAGAATTTCTCAAAATTAAATATAATTAGATGCTCTGATTGATTCTCTGAAAAGAGAAGCTGATACCTAAAAAGTTTACCTCTGGGAATACCTACAGAATGCATTGCTTTGTGGGGGATTAGATGAAATGAATGATGTGAGATCCTCGTTCCTGTTACTATCTGTACACTACTATCCTCACTAAAATATATTTTTTAACAAGGCCTGCCCTGCCACCCTCATCGCAGGTCTACCCAATAACTACTGTGTTAACCAACACAAATTATACATCCAAAGAAAGTTAAAATTCATTAGTTGGTCTCCTGTCGTGGCAAAGCAAAGACAAAGCACTTCCAATTGCCTCTAAACCCAGCAGCTGTAGCCTCAAACTCTAGGGCTCTGAAGGCTTCTGACAGCCTGTGCTCACGGGTGCTTCTCTTCTTCTAGCACCTGCTCAGTGACCCTGCAGCAGGAATTTCACATAACCACAGTGGTGGGGTGAAAACTCCAGTGCCCTTATTTAAAAAAAAAAATCGGGTAAGCTTGAAGTAATGAAAACTAATCTGAATGCAGCCAGTCATTGGCTGTGAGCACATGCTCAGCAAAACAAAGGCTGGCATCACAAGATTGTTTTTTTTGTTTGTTTGTTTGTTTGGTTGTGTTTGTTTGTTTGTTTTTGCATATATATAGCCACTTCAACTGTGTTTCTACCTGCATTTTGTTAAATGGACGCCTAATTTCAAAAAACAATTTATAAAATATTATAAGCTGCTATACAGCACTTGGAGAGAAACAAAAAATAATATAAGAAATAGTAATACCATTTAAATGCTCAATAAATATTTACTGACTATTGAAGACTAAATGTCAGGAAAATATGCTAGATACTGGAGATGAAAGTGGTCAGCAAAACAAAGGCATGGTTCCTACCTTCATGGTGCTTATTACATTTCCACAACATTTTAGCATTTCCAAAACATTTTTACATAATTTTGCTCATTTTCTGCTCTTCACAATAATCTCATGAGGGACATTCATGGATCCATTTTATGGAGAGAAAAACAGGACTTACAGATGTTATCTGATTTGCCTGTGATCATAGAACTAGTTTTTGGTACAGTAAGGGATTAAACACAAGCTATCTGACTACAGATTGAGGGCTCTTACCACTATAGCGGCATTTCCAAAAGTGTTTCATAGAATGCTGGTTCTCTGAACAAAAAGTTTCCTTTAATTAAAAAAGACTTACAAGTCTTGTATATTATACCTCCTCTTACAGGTTATAGAGCAAATTAACAAATTATAGGCTCTGAGAAGAGCTGTGATAAACAAATTTTTATTTGTATTTAACTGCATGTTTTCCAAAGTTGTTTGACTACAAAACCTCTCTGCGGGGGCAGGGGAGAAAGAATCCATGGTGACTCAGGAAATGATGATAAACTACTGTATTGGTTACAGAGTAGAAGCGGGTGGCAGAAAGGACATGTATTTTGGAGAGTTGCACAGTACAATTCTAAATCTCTACCTGACCATGAATGTTTGTGACTGCAGAAGACTGTGAGGTTTTTTTTTTATTCTCTCCTCACTAAATATTATGAAAGAAAGGGCAGATGTGTGTGTGGTGAAAGAATGAAGCCTATATGCATTATTAAAATGATAGAAAATTCAGGGTACCAGCAAGAAAATGGAACTGAGAGAGTTCCCCTAATCCTCTTTCTTAGCCACCTCCAGTACTTGTTCATAATTGAAAAGATCTAATTGTCCCTTAACCAAAACTTCCTGTAATGGATGGTTCTAGGACTAGGTCAAAAAATATACAAGATGAGCCCAAAGCATTTTGTAGTGGTAGAAAGCAAGAAAATGCTAAAAAAAAAAAAAAATCCACAATGATGGGAGCATGTAAAAAGTACACACAGACAACTGAAACATCTCCTACTGGCTGAACCTAGAAAAATTTAAGCAATAAAATAAATATCATAGTATTGGGTTAGAATCCAAAGTACAAAATAAATACCTGAGTGCATACTGAAATAAATGATTAAATAAATAAATCATAAATTTTAAATAAATAAGGAAGAAGGAACAACTCTCCCATGCAGAATTCCAAGCAAATTCTATCGATATTCTGTCCTTAAGAAAGGGAAGCAGAGGTACCTGGGTAGCTCAGTCAGTTGAACCTCAAACTCCTGGTTTCAGCTCAGGTCATGATCTCAGAGTGGTGGAATTGAGCCCCAGGTCAGGCTCCTCACTCAGCATGAAATCTGCTTGAGATTTCTCTCTCTCCCTCTGCCCCTCCCCCGACTTGTGCTCTTTCTCTCTCTCTCAAATAAATAAATAGATCTTAAAAAAAAAAAAGTGAAGCAAAACTCCCTATCCCTTAACTGTGGGCTGCACATAGTGATATCCTTCCAAAAACTTCCAGAGCAGTATAAAGCGGGAGAGGGAGTAAAGTAACTTTACAGTAGAGAAACCTGACAAACACTACATGAGCTGGGTGATCAAGGTCAACTGCCACAATAATAAGTTATAATGATAGTGTGTACCCTGGTTATGATGTGATGATGTGATGAAAGGCCATTTTACCTCTGTGGCCTTCTGCCCCAAAACCCAATTTTACAATGAGAAAAACACCAGACACACCCCAATTGAAGGGCATTACAAATACCTGACCTGTACTCCTCAAAACTGTCAAGGGCATCCAAAACTAGGAAAGTCTAAACTGTCATAACCAAGAGGAGTCGAAGGAGACATGATGACTAAATGTAAGGGTATCTTATTTCTTGGAACACAAAAAAAGACATTAAGAAAATGCTGAGGAAGTCCAAATAAAGTCTAAACTTTAGTTAATAATGGTGTATCAATATTGCTTCATTATTTGTGACAAATTGATTCATTAATTATAAGATGTTAACAAAAGGAAAAATGACTCCAGAGTATATGAAAAGTCTCTGTACCATCTTTGCAATTTTTGTATAAATTTAAAGCTGTTCTAAAATAAAAATTTGGTTAAAAGAAAAAAAAATAACACTGCATCTAACCACCTCGTTTATGCCAAGCCCAACTTTATTAAAAACTCCTTTATCTCTACATGAATTGGAGTTTAACGTAGCCCCAAAAAACACAAGCAGTGATTTTTGAAGCAGGAGAACTGAACAAATACAAATTAAGGAAAGCACAATTTGTTTTTTAAGCAACCAAAATTAAATATGTATATACTATTTTTAAATGGGCTGCCTGAAATAGATGTCCTAAACCCTTTCAGGTAATGTTCAGTAGGTGTTTTACTGCCAAATGTAAATCATGATAAAAAAATAAAAACTACTTTATACTTAGTATGTTAGATATATCAATACATGATTTAATGGGTATTTGTAAAACTCTTACAGCATAAAGAATATAAAATCACTACTTTGTTATTTAGGCTAATTTTACTTTAAAGCAGCATAACCGTATGGTAATATATTGTTTGGCTAGAACTAGCCATTTAAAATGAAAATGTCTGGGGCACCTGGGTGGCTCAGTCTATTAAGCATTCAACTCTTGGTTTTGCCTCAGGTCATGATCTCAAGGTCCTAAGATGGAGCCCTATGTCAGGTTCTGCATTCAGCATGGAGTCTGCTTGTCCCTCTCCCTTTACTCCCCTGCTCTCTCTCTTTCTAGAATGAGTAAATAAAATCTTATTAATTAAGTGAAAATGTTCAAATCATTTGATTTTCAACAAATAATCAAATAATTTTATTTTAATATTTAAATAAAAATATTGTCTGTAGGGAGAATATTTTATAATCATGTATCAGTTCAAAATGCTTTAAATCCTCATACTTGCAACGAATCAAAGCATGGCTGCTGTTATTAAAAGCCTTCAGTATCTTATATGTTTTTTTAATTTTATTTTATTTTTTCAGTGTTCCAAGATTCATTGTTCATGCACCACACCCAGTGCTCCATGCAATACATGCCCTCCTCAATACCCACCACCAGGCTCACCCAACCCCTAGCCCCCTCCCCTCCAAAACCCTCAGTTTGTTTCTCAGAGTCCACAGTCTCTCATGGTTCATCTTCCCCTCCGATTTCCCCCAATTCACCCTTCCTTTCCTTCTCCCAATGTCCTCCATGTTTTTCCTTATGCTCCACACGTGAGACCATATGATAACTAACTCTCTCTGCTTGACTTATTTCACTCAGCATAATCTCTTCCAAGTATTTTATATGTTTTGACAGCTTTTACATATTTTTTAAAAAATCTCGAACACTGTATATATCAGATGATCTAGTACTTTGTATTGTGGGTTATGAATAATATATCATTTACATAAATCAATTGATTGAGTTACATATTTTTTACATCTCAGTTTTCTAATGGATTTATTTAAAAACAATGTTTTATGTTTTATGTCTTAATCATTTTATACTTGCCTCTTCTTGAACATTAGGATTAGTTAAAAAACAAAAGTTCCAGATGATAATCTAAAGTAACAGCTAATATGCTGAGAGAATTCTTTCAGCAAATGTATTCATTGTATTGAAAACTTAGTGTTATCAAAAACACTAAGCAGGACTAGTCTTCAGGGCACTTCACATGTATCTATCTGCAGGACTGTAGAACACGTTGCCATGGAACATAATTCCTTCAAGGACTACAAACCAAAGAACAGCCATTTTGGCATAATAGTCCCATTTCTTAACATTATTTTGTAGCATTCATCAAGATGTATTACAAACCCTAACAATTTAGGAACAATACATTGCCTTTTTAAATCCATTCATGCTGGGTCTTAGGATCAACTCCGTTTTAGCAACTAGTTAGTTACACTGACAAATTTAAGATTAGGGCTATACAATATTAGAAAATGTCACCACTATCTTTGTAAAATAATGATATGTTCCCCATTGCATAATAATAGGTGGCTATCAGCCTTTCCTTTTTATCCTGTCTCAGTCATTTAGTTAAATCCAACCTGCGCCCTCCAGAGAAATTCATGGTCTGTCACCTTATCCAACCTGCGCCCTCCAGAGAAATTCATGGTCTGTCACCTTACCCACTGGTGTCTAGATTTATGGATATTTTAGCAGTCCCTTCATTTTCATATCACTAGGCAACTCTTCTAAGTTTAAAAAAAAAAGACAGACTTCACCCGAACATTCAGACAAGTATCCTACTACAAAGTCCATTTTCCTTCTACAATTCTACTTTCCTTTCATTTATGTTAAAGAAACACACAGCCTGAGACCTAATGTATTGTACCTTCACATTATTAAATGTAACATGCAGAACATTACACATTATTATTCTACACATGGCCAAGAAATTTTAGTATTCACAGGATTATGGTAATTAAGTCTTCCTTCACTTTGGGTGATGTGACACTTGCTTGACTATAATGTCAATCCACTTAAAGTCTGTGTAAACAACATTATCTTAGTCACTCTGCATTACATTTCCAACTGTGAGCAAAATTACAAGGTCAGAGTGGACAAGAATATAGGTAATCCCAAGGAAACTTCATGTAAATGACTTGCTCAAGGTTCAAACTGGGTTTTCAATAAGAGCAAAAAAGAATATTTACCATACTATATTATAGTATTATTATTTAGATACCATCCATGGCAAAACACATGGGGATTCTTGGAGACAAAGATAAAGATAAAAGTGTCCATTATTTTGATGTTTTGTAGATAAAAGATAAATGTTTGCCAAGGCTTTGTTTAGGCTAACAAAAGTGTAGTACTCCATTAAAAAAGAAGGAATATAAAAAAAAAGAAAAAAGAAAAAAGAAGGAATATTACATAGGACAACTGCAAATTATTTTGTAAATAAAGATCCATTATCATCTCGAATATAAAGAGCAATTTTTAGAAACACGGATGATAAAGGCAATACGACAATGCTTATACTTCCACCTTTCCTTTTTTTTTTAAGATTTTATTTATTTATTTGGGAGAAAGAGCTTGCGCTGGGGAACATGAGCAGGGGGAGGGACAGAGAAAGGAACAGATACCCCCCTGAGCAGGGAGCCCAATGGAGGGCTTGATCCCAGAACCCTGGGATCATGACCTAAGCTGAAGGCAGCCACTTAACCGACTGAACCACCCAGCACACCCCCAACTGACTACCTTTTATAATTTAATCTCTTACAGTATTAGACAGGTTTCTAACTTGACATTCTTTCCAGTATACATGGAATCTAAGAAACTCCAAAAGCTCTTTGTTAAAGTCTAGGATACAGATCCAGCTCATTCTAATAAAAAATCTCCCCAAACACAAAATCCAATTAGTTACCCCCCCATCCAAAAAGAAATACAGAATATACAGAATAGTCAATCTGAGTCCTCCCTCTACTTTAAGTAGCAATGTACAGGACCATAAAAGAATTCTTGGAATCAAATCTTAGGTGAGTTGAAAATATTGAAGACCCTCTTCTCTGAATCTGAAACACATGTAAAAAGAACTTGAGAAGAAACACAGAACCATAATAAATTGTAGTTGGACTTTCATTGTATTCCAGCATTTGTAATGTGATGACTCAGAATGGGAAACATTAAAGATTAACTCAAGATGGTGTGTGACTAGTGTTTAGTCATAGTGCTGAGATCCTGCTTCAATCTTCTATCCCACATCCCACCCCCAACTGTCCTTAAATTAAGAGAAACACAAAGATAAATAGGATAAATAAGATAAACATGATCTTAACTATGACAGTGTTATAACACTTTTCACAAATTGATAAAATTCAATTTTGTCTTTATATTTTATGTACAATAAGTAAATTATAGCTTCAGGGAAAAGGGAACATATGCATTATAGATCAAAGGTTATAATACGTCTCTAAGAGGCTGTTTAGTCCAACATCCTAATTTTACAGATGTGGCAACTGAGGTCCCAAGCCACAGAGTTATTTTCAGTATTGTTTTAAGTCCATGGAGTTCTGACTCTTTCCAGAGCTCTTCCTGCTATCCCACACTCTCATCACATGAGGCTTTATGGGAAAGTGCTTTGTAACCTGGAAAACACTTTACAAATTTTAAATAGTATTTTTAGTCATATCTGAACTACATATGTTTTAAAATGAAGAATAATGACACAAATAGCTTCAGTAAGCATTGTTATGTGCCCTAAGTGATCAGAATCAGCGTTTCATCTCTGGATATAATCATGAAAGAGAATCAATAAAAAGAATTATTTTTTCCTTCAAAGAAATTATTGGTTATAAATATCTACCACAGGAGTGCCTGGGTGGCTCAGTCAGTTAACTATCTGCCTTCGGCTCAGGTCGTGATCTTGAGGTTCTGTGATAGAGCCTTGAGTTGGGCTCCCTGCTCAGTGGGAAGTCTGCTTCTCTCTCTCTCTCTCTCCCCCTCTGCCCCTTCCCACCCTTGTTCCCTCTCTCTTTCTCTCTTTTTCTCTCTCTCAAATAAATAAATAAAATATTTTTTAAAAATTCTACTACATTGGTAAAATGTGGGGAAATAGGAGTTCTTGTGTAACACTAATGGAAGTGTAAGTAAGAACAATTTTGGAAAGCAATTCAGCAATAATTATTAAAGTTGAAGGTATGCATACCCACAACTCAATGGCTTTACTTCTAGGTTTATAACCCAGAGAAATTCTCCCACAAGGGCACAAGAAAACATGATGTCCATTTACAGCACTGTATGTAGTAACAAAAAATTGAAAAAAATCTAAATGTCTATCAATATAGTAAAGAATAATCAAACTGTGGTATAGTCATGCAATTAAATAGTAGAATGGACAATTAAAAAATAAATGAACTAGATCAGCATGTATCAACTTAGTTAAATCTCAAAAACATAATGTAAAAACAATGATTATAGAAGGATAGTATAGTACCAAACCATTTAGGTACATTTTAAAAACACAAAAACTAATACTGCATATTGTTTGTGCATAAATACATATATGATAAAAAAACACAGAGCAATAATTCACACAAATTTTAAAACAGTGGTTAACTCTAATGAAGGGTGGAGGAAAAAGGAGATTAGTGTTAGTTTTATCAATAATGCTTTACAGATACATTTTTTAAAATAATGAGCTCTGAATCAAATGTAGCAAAATGTAGACTTGGTTATTGGTCCACAAATGTCTCTCATTATTTCCTGCTCCTTCTATTTGAGCTATTTTATAATCAAACTTTCTAATTTATTACACAATCAAAACAATGCTACCAAAATTGATTCCAGAATAAGAATGCCATTTTCCAGTAAATCAGAACATATATATATAATATCACCTACCTTGTAGGGTTGTTATGAAGATTAAATGAACTAAATAACCTGGGATGTAGTGTCTGAAAAATGTTAGATATTATTATGTTCTGGTAAAAATAAGAATAGCAGTTGTTCATCAAAATTTTTCCTGAATTACATTATTTATATGTCTATACTGGTTATATGTATCAAATAATCATTCATTTCTTAAATTCTCTACCTCTGAGGACTAACCAATTAACTAAGAATTTCCAGTTGTTAGAGTTTTTAGACAAAAGTTTTAATTAATTAGTATATTTAAACATGGTTCATCCCTATCACACAACAGATTACTTGTGGTCAAAACTACCTGATGATCCAGAAAGGGGAGCACTGTCTACCCGAATTTTATTTAGGTAAACATCACCTATTTTGCACATTGTCATATGTATTGACCAGTTGCCCAACAATTTCTCATCTTTCATATATGTCTGTGTTAATCTGCAACTAGAATAACTTGTTGACAAACGGGAGGTTTTTTAAGTTAATTTAGAATTTGAGATTGTGCATTCTTTTCTTTCTTTCTTTCTCACTTTTCTCTTTTTTTTTTTAAGTCCTCTGATAAGTTTCTCATCAGAAAGGACACCCTTTTTTTAAAAAGATTTATTTATTTATTTGACAGAAAGAGAGAGAGAACAAGCAAGAGGAGCAGCAGACAAAGGGAGAGGGAGATGCAGACTCCCCACGGAGCAGGGAGCCTAATGTGGGGCTCACTCCCAGAATCCTGAGATCATGACCTGAGCTGAAGGCAGATGTTTAACTGACTGCACCACGCAAGTGCCCCTTAACTGACTACCCTGATGACTGAGGATTTATGGTAAAGATCATAGGGGCCTTTAAAGCAATGAAGGTTTTTTTTCTTTCTTTTTTTCTAGAAAGATTGGAATTTAATTGCTTCCTTTTAGACAAATACACTTTTGGATTGCCATTAATAAATGCAGCATACAAATGTTAAAAGCACTGTAGCACAGCAGGATTATGTGCTAAGGTCCAGGGCAAGACAGACAAACAAGTGAAGTCTCAGACCAATCAAACAGTTACCTCAAACAAAAATTTCAGAAGACCACCTTTTGTTTTATTTTTGCCAATGCCAATCAAAAGTTCAAATGAAGTTTTATTGTGTTAACTACTTATATTTCTTTTATTTCTTTAACCATTTGTAAAAATAAAGGAATTTTGCTAGAAGAAATTGGGAATTTGTTGAAAGGCAAGTCAACTTAAAGTTAAAAGAACACATACTATGTATATGGCTTTCTTCCCATTAAAGAACCATGAATTAGGCTTTAAATAGAAGCCTTAATTATGTTATGTGACAGAACCTATATTTAAATGTTCTCTTTGGACATGGCAGTAATGATCTTTCAAACTCTATTTCATTGATAAATATGAAAGCAGAAAATTCAAATTTTATCTTAATTTTCCAACCAAATTAAGGGAAAACTATCTTGGCTATTTCCATATAGTAAGGAAAAATCACGAAGTGCATAACCACAATTTTGAGTATCAGGAAAATTATTTACAAACATTCCACTTATTTTTAATTCACTTTACATGAATTTTCCATCATCAAGATCTTAGGGTACATTTATAACATACTGTGATTTTTTTTTTAATTGCAGTACCTAGAAGATTTACAATTTAAAACAGAGGTCGCAAACTGACAGCCCATGGGCTGTATCCAGACCATAGATGATTTTGTTTAGCTGCAGTGTTTTTCTTTTTCTTTTTTTTGTTTTGTTTTTGTTTTTGCTTTTATTGAGTTGGTTACCAACATTTAAGAATTAGGGAATTTCATATAAAAATCTGCATTCCTGGCTTTTCTTAAAAACTCAGAGATTAGCAATATTGGGCCTACATTCCCACATGGTGACAATCAGCTACACTGGGTAACAGCTGACACCTTTGGAAAGGATACATACTCTCCACGTCACCCTAGTCCCCACCACTCCCTATTGCTTATGGCCTTTCATTTACATTACCAGCCTTGTGTCAGCAGGCATTACAGTTTGTGACTCTCCTATTTCTCTGTAGTTTATGTGAATGAATCAGTGCATATACTTTTAAGAACATTTCATGGTTTTTCTCAGATTACAGCAAATGTAAAAACTCACTACATATATATGTGCATATGTAATTTGTGTTCTGATTAATCTAAAATAAACCTACAGTTATAAACTACTATTATAATTAATTAAATGAAGAGAACATTGCATTAATTTGCATGTCATTTTACTAGGAAAATTGAAATAAAATGAAAGTCAATTTTAATGTCTGAATTCGATTGCATTCATTTAAAATAAAATTAAAAAAAACATTAACTTTCCGGATCCCAAAAATAAACTCAAAACTCAAACCATGTAAAGTTTTTTTGTTAAAATCATTCATTAATGAAATCTGATGGGTTCTAGTCTTCCCCAGCACTAAAGTTACAGTATAATAGAAAGTTTGGCACTTAAGAAGGCACATCCACTGTTTCAGGTCACTTGGGTACTACTTAGTGTGCATGATATTTAAAAGTAATATTTAGTATAGGAAATGTCCCAGATATTACAAACATCACCATAGTGGTTTTTAGTTTCTACATTGAAAACTCACATGGTGTGGTCCCCATCTCTCCCATAATCCTATGGTATTTTTGTTGTAGAAAAATATGAATAAAACATATCATCAAGGGCAGCCCTGAAGAAATTGGGGTAAAGTTACCAAAGGGTGATTTAACCTGAGAAGGGTATATGGAAGAGAAGAGGGGGCACTATTGCCCAGCAATATCAAAATGTACTTTTGTACTTTATGACTGTGGGTTGCCCTCCTTTTCCCTTGCTTCTCTGAGTTAGTGCATTATTTTCCTCATTACAACCTAAAAGGTATAAAGGCTAGAGCAATATGGTATTGCAATTCAACTGAATTGTCATAGATACTTTTAAGAAGTTTCAAGTATAAATCTTCTTAGACTTACAAATTTTTTAAAAAATGTGTTTTTAGGAAAAAATAATTTCAAATATTTTAGAACTACTAGCATGCTTACAAAATATATCCATGCCTAATTTAGAACAACTCCACAAAATTAGATGGTCTATGTTTTTTCCTTTATTGCTACAGCACACTTAATAACCTGTGCTGCCCTGCAAAAGTGAATGTACCTTCCTAAGCACTCCCAAGTTATGGGGTGAGTGAATTACCTTCTCATTATTTTACATAGGTGTCATGTCTTTTGCGTCAGTGACACTCACTCAACCCACACCAACTTTGCAGACTTTCCCTAGCTTCTGCCTTAGTTCCCAGGGAAAGAGCTGTTCCTTGTGGCTGGAAATCATCTCCCCACTGAATGATACATTCCCAGTTAATAGATATGAATGATTACTGTCAATAATGAAACTGTTAATATCCACAGTGCCCGCAAATGGATAGACAGGGTCTAATTAGCTATTTGGATTTCATTTTTCTTATTATTAACTAAGGATTAAGAAAGATTCAACATTTGCTCTGAAAATTTTAAATGGCTCTACTTTCCTACCTTAATAAGTACAGTACAGGGAGCAAAATTACTGAAGTTGGGCTGAATCTGTACAGGCTCCAGGACATTCCCAGGAAGTTGATTTTTAAAAAATAAATACATAAATACCTGTTAACAGCTTGTTTTCTTGTCATTTGCCTCTTCCTTCTAAAAGGAGAGTATAGCAAAAAATAAATAAATAAAACTGGTTAATTGAGAGTTCTGGTTAGTTAACTTCCAATTAATCAAGGTTTTATCATATTTCACAAAAAAAAGCTTCTTCAATTCTTCAGGAATTTTAGATAGGTTACACACAATGAAACACCAGCAGGGAAGAGCACAAAGAAGGTAAGAAAGCCTGAACTGTTATTAGATAGTGTTTTAAATATATGGACAATGCTGTTGTATTTCTGGTCTAATCCCCATTGAGTAAAGAATAATGTGAAATGTCATGTGGTTTAGGACTTTTCCATATTTGAAGGCAAGGAAATAAGGTTATAGATTTCTGTTGAAAAAAAAAATGGCCTCGGGTCGTAGCAATTTCTAAAAAAGATACAGCAGTATTGTGTCTTCTTTCTTTCTCTCAAGAACCTTCTTCCCATCCCAATGGGTATTCCAATATATTTAGGAGAAAAAAAATCCCCTTCTAGGATTTTTTTTTCCATTTTTTTTATTCGGCCAACGGGATGATGAAAGTGAGCCAATATCACTGTTATGCCTTAATTTTCT
The DNA here is from genome assembly GCA_028534135.1 of Potos flavus. Taxonomy (NCBI): domain Eukaryota; kingdom Metazoa; phylum Chordata; class Mammalia; order Carnivora; family Procyonidae; genus Potos; species Potos flavus. The sequence goes on from CM052901.1 coordinate 46,253,265, forward strand.
AAACATGGAGCTATTAATCACACAGCTCAGTATATACTTATTTCTGGAACAATAATGAACTATCTTACATCCTTCCCCAAAGGGTTACACACACACACACACACACACACACACACACACACACAGTCATACAAACATCATACAAAATAAACAATTACAAATGAGATTAATAAAAAACCCACAAAATTAGCTTAATTAACAAAACAAACATTCTTTCCAATAGTACAGTATTTCCTAGTGCAGAACAATGAAATCTAAACCAACATGCTGCGTCGGGGGAAGATGGCAGAGTAGGAGGATCCTTGTCTCCTATTTGTCACCTCATCCTGTGATTACACCTAAATAACATCCACAACAGAGTAAATAAACCAGAAAATGCCTGAAGACTGGCAGAATAGAGTCTCTATAGCTAAATGTAGAGAAGCCATCTCAAAGAGGGTAGAAAAGGTAGAGATATGGTCAGGAGCCAAACTGACCCACAGGATTGTCCATGGGAGCGAAGGACACCTTGAGTGAGGAAAAGGGAGAAGAATAGACCCTATACCAAATACCACAGGCATTAGGGACCCACACTGAGAAGATGAATCCCCATAAAATTTGGCTTTGAAAACCAACAGAACCTGTTTTGTGAGTTCTTACAATCAGTGAGGCTTAACACCTGGAACTTTAAAATTCAGCAACTCCACTCTGGGAGAGCCAGAGGGTGATTGGAACCTTAGTCCCTGCCCTTAGACAGCACAATAAACAGCCCCACTGAAATGTAGCATTAGAAACACAGTTTTAAAAATGTCTGGGGTATACAGGAAGGAGATTTATTTACTAATCTCAGAGCATGTGCTGGTAGAGGGATCTTCGGAAGACTCCTAGAATGAAAAAGCTGATAGGTGTCATTTCCCTCCTCTTCCCCACAGCCTACCTACCCAGACAACTGTGCGAACCAGTGCAGGATGAACTCTCCACAAAGCTTCCCGATCCTTGTCTTCTACAGATCATCCCCTCCATCCCAGACTGGGAAGTTTTCTCAGGGTGGCTGCAGGTCTCCTCCTGCAGTGGAACAGCATAGACTTTGCTGGCACTGTGTGCCCCACTGCACATTCTCCTGTGGACATGCCCCTTCCAACATGCCTTTGTCAGGAGACCATTCTGCCACAAAGAGTGCCGCAAGCTTGGCAGAGTGAAACAAACCTGACAGAGTTCAAAACCACTCCAAAGTGACTCCTACCCCAGGGAAAGAAGAAGATAACCACAAACACCATTCTGACTGCAAACTCAGCAGTGGGCTGGGAGCACACATCTAGTCTGACTGAAGGACCTGCCCATCAGTGACAGCTTCTCAGGGGACAAGACAGGTGAGCACCCTGCAGTTTGGTGCTGCCACAGCTCTGGCAAATGCCTGGTCTGATTAAATTCAAGCCTAAGGTGGCCCCAGAATTGCCCCCTAACAACACAGGGACCAAACTCTGACCATGAGACAAAGAGAGACACTGCAGACAACTGTAATGAAGGCAAAAGCAGGGTGCATGCAACAAACATAGAAGACACCCCTGAAGTGCCAGGTTATTGTGAACAAGGAACATTGCATTGCAGGGCACCACAGGACCTCTTCTTCATATGGCCGCTACTTTCAGGAGGAGATATAGCTGACTTTCCTAACACATAGAAACAGACACAGGGAGTTAGACAAAATGAGGAGACAAATATGTCATGAAAAGGGGGGAAAAATCACAGCAAGAGCACTAAATGAAACAAAGATACATAACAAAACATGCCTGATAGAGAATTTAAAGTAATGATCATAAAGATACTCATTGGACTTGAAAAAAGAGTGGAGAGCCTCAGTGAGACCCTTAACAAAAAGATAGAACACACACACACACACACACACACACACACACACACACACAATCAGAAATGAAGAATTCTGTTGCTCCCCCTGCTTATGCCCTCTCTATTACATAAATAAATAAAGAAAGAAAGAAAGAAAGAAAGAACGCAATAACTGAAATTTAAAATACACTAGAGGTAATAAAGACTAGACTAGAGGAAGCAGAACAGATCAGGGACCTGGAGGATGGAGTAAAGGAAAGCAATCAAGCAGAATGTGAGAGAGCAAAAATAATAATAATAAATGAAAATAGACTTAGGGAACTCAATGACACCATAAAGCATAAAAAGATTATCACTATAGGGATCCCAGAAAGAGATGAGAGAGAAAAGGGGGCAGAAAATGTATTTGAAATAATAACTGAAAATTTCCAGAATATGAGAAGGGAACAGAAATCCAGATCCAGGAGACATAGAAAGCCCCCAATAAAATCAACCCAAGGAGGTCCACACCAAGACACACACTTATTAAAATGGCAAAATGTGGTGATAAGAGAGAATTTTAAAAGTAGAAAGAGAAAAGAAAACATTACATTCAAGGGAAACTACATAAGACAATCAGCTATTTTTTTTTTTTAGCAGAAACTGTGCAGGCTTAAAAGGAGTGGCATGATATATTCAAAACGCTGAAAGAAAACAAAACCTGCAACCAAGAATACCCTATCTAGCAAAGCTATCACTCAGAATAGAGGAAGAGACAGAGTTTCTCAGACAAAAGTTAAAGGAATTCATCACCACTAAACCAGCCTTCAAGAAATATTAAAGAGGACTCTGAGTGGAAAGGAAACCTCTGTGGAGGCAGGAGTGGAAAGCAGGAGTAATAAAAGTAGGAAGCACAAAATCACTAAAATTAATTATAGCTATAAAAATCGGTCAAAGGATTCACAAAATAAAAGGATATAAAGTAGGACACTCTACACCTAAAATGTTTGGGGAAGAGGAGTAAAAACGTAGTGTTTTCAGAATGGGTTCAAACTTAAGCAACCATCAACTTAATATAGACTGCTATATGCATGAGATGTTATATACAAGCCCAGTGGTAACCACAATAATAGGTAATAGGTAAAAAATAAAAGGGAAGGAATCCAAGTATATCACACACACACACACACACAAACACAAAGCCAGCAACTCATGAGAAAAGAGAGCAAGAGAAGGAAGAGAGAAAAACCACAAGTAACAAAGTAGCAATAAATACATATGCATCCATAATGACTTCGAAAGTTAATTGACTATATGCACCATTCAAAAGACATAAGGTAAATGGATAAAAAAGCAACACCCATATATGTGCTGCCAACAAGAGATTCATTTCAGACTTAAAGACACAGGCAGTTTGCAAGTGAAAGGATGGAAAAACATTTATCATGCAAATGAAAGTGAAAAGAAAGTGAGGGTAATAATGCTTATATCAGACAAAATAGACTTTAAAACACAGACTTTAACAAGACAAAGAAAGACACTACATAATCATAAAGAGACGAATTCAACAGAAGATATAACAATTTTAAGTATTTATGGTCCAACATGTGAGCACCAAAATACATAAGGCAGCTGATAACAAACATAAAGGGAGTAATTGATAGTAATGCAATAAAAAGGTATCTCAATGCACCACTTACATCAATGGACAGATTATCCAAGAAAATCAATAAGGAAACAGTGGCTTTGAGTGATATATTTGACCAAATGGATCTAACAGATATATCCAGAACATTCCATCCCAAAACACCAGAACACATATCCTTTCCAAGTGCACATGGAACATTTTCCAAAACAGATCACAAAACAAGTCCCAACAAATTAAAAAGATCAAAGTCACACCATGCATCTTTTCCAATGACAATGCTATGAAACTAGACATCAACCACAAGAAAAAACCTGGAAAGAACACAAATACATGGAGGTTAAATAACATACTCCTAAACAATGAATGGGTCAACCAAGAAATAAAAGAAAAATAGGGACGCTTGGGTGGCTCAGTTGGTTAAGCAGCTGCCTTCGGCTCAGGTCATGATCCTAGGGTCCTGGAATCGAGTCCCGCATCGGGCTCTCTGCTCAGCAGGGAGCCTGCTTCCCCCTCTCTCTCTCTGCCTGCCTCTCTGCCTACTTGTGATCTCTCTCTCTGACAAATAAATAAATAAAATCTTTAACAAAAAAAAAAATAAAAAATAAAAAATACATGGAAAGAAATAGAAATGAAAACGCAATGGTCAGAATAATTCCAGATGCAGCAAAAATGGTTATAAGAGGGAAGTTTCTACCAATAGAAACCTACCTCAAGATGCAAGAAAAATCTCAAAGAATCTAACTTTACACTTAAAGAAGCAAGAAAAAGAAGAACAAACAGCACCCAAAAACAGTAGAAAGAAAGAAAAAATAAACAAAGCAGAAATAAAAGAAATAGAAACTAAAAAACAAATAGAACAGATCATTGAAACCTGGAGCTCGTTCTTTGAGAAGATCAACAAAATAGATAAACCTTTAGCCAGTCTCATCAGGGGAAAAAAAAAAGGAGGGGACTCAGACAAAACCAGAAATGGAAACTAAAGGGGAGAAATAACAATCAACACCACAGAAACACAAAGGGTCATAAGATTATGAAAAATTATATGCTGACAAATTAGACAACCTAAAAGAAACAAATAAATTCCTAAAAACATATGACCTCCCAAAACTGAATCAGGAAAAAATAGAAAATTTGAATAGACAATTATTAGTAATGAAATTGAATCGGTAATCAAAAAACTCTCAACAAATACAAGTCCGGAACCAGATGGCTTCACAGGTGAATTCTACTAAACATACAAAGAAGAGTCAATACCTAGGTTTCTCTAATTCTTCCAAAACACAGAAAAGGAAGAAAGCTTCCAAATTCATTCTATGAGGCCACTATTCCTCTGATACCAAAACCAGAAAAAGAGAACTATAGGCCAATATCTCCAATGAACTTAGATGCAAAAATCCTGAGAAAAATGTTAGCAAACCAAGTTAGATAATACATTTAAAAAATCATTTAACTTGATCAAGTGGGATTTGTTCCCGGGATGCAAAGGTTGTTCAATATTCACAAATCAATGTGATGCATCACATCAAAAAGAGGAAATATAAAAACCACTTCAACATTTCAATAAATGCAGAAAAAGTATTTCAAATCCATTCATGATAAAAATACTCAACAAAATAGCTTTAGAGCGAACACCTCAATGTAATAAAGGCCTTATATAAAAAAGCTGCAGCTAACATCATACACAATGGTGAAAAACTGAGAGGTTTTCCCCTAAAGTCAGGACCAAGAAAAGTATGTCCACTCTCATCACTTTTATTCAACATAGTACTGAAAGTCCTAGCCACATCAATCAGACAACAAAAAAGAAATAAAAGAAAAAAAAAGAAATAAAAGGCATCAAAATCAGCAAGGAAGAAGTAAAACTTTCACTATTTGCAGATATTATGATACCATATATAGAAAACCCTAAACACTCCACCAAAGAAACTACTAGAACTGATAAATGAATTCAGTAAGATTGCAAGATACAAAATGAATATACCAAAATACATTGCATTTCTGTACACTAATAATGAAGTAGCAGAAAGAGAGATTAAGAAAACAATCCTATTTATATTTGCACCAAAAAGAATAAAATACCAAGGAATTAAACTTAACCAACGAGGTGAAAGACCTGTACTCTGAAAACGAAAACACTGATGAAAGAAATTGAAAATGACAAAAATGGAAAGATACTCCATGAGCATGAATTAGGAGAAAAAATATTATTAAAATGTTTATACTACCTGACCAAGCTACAGATTTAATGCAATCCCTATTAAAATACCAACAACATTTTTCACAGAACTAGAACAATCCTAAAATTTGGATGGAACCAAAAAAGACCCTGAATAGCCAAAGCAATTTGAAAAAGAACAAGACTGGAAATATCACAATCTCAGATTTCAAGATATACTACAAACCTGTAGTAATCAAAATGGTATGGCACTGGCACAAAAATAGACATACACATCAATAGAACAGGATAGAGAGCTCAAAAATAAACCCATGATTATGTGGTCAATTAATCTTTGACAAAGGAGGCAAGAATATGCAATGGAAAAAGGCAAATGGTGGTGGGAAAACTGGACAGCATCATGCATAAGAACGTAACTGAACCACTTTCTTACACCATACATAAAATAAACTCAAAATGGATGAAAGACATCATTGGGAGAACTGAAGCCATAAAAATCCTAGAAGAGAGCACAGGCTATAAATTCCCTGACACTGGTCATAGCAACATTTTTCTAGATGTGTCTCCTGAGGCGAGGGAAACAAAAGCAAAAACAAACTATTGAGACTACATCAAAATAAAAAGCTTCTGCACAGCAAAAGAAACATTCAACAAAACTAAAAAAGCAACCTACAAAATGGGAGAAGTTATTTGCAAATGACATATCCAATAAAGGGTTAGTATCCAAAATATGTGAAGAACTTATAAAACTCAACACCCAAAAACAAATAATCCAAATAAAAAATGGACAGAAGATATGAAAGACATTTCTCCAAAGAAGGTATCCAGATGGCCAACAGACACATGAGAAGATGCTCAAAATCACTCATCATCAGGGAAATGCAAATCAAAACCACCATGAGATATCATCTCATACCTGTCAGAATGGCTAAAATCAACAACACAAGAAAAACCTGGTGTTGGTGAGGATATAGAGAAATAAGAACACTTGTGTTGGTGGGAATGCAAACTGGTGCAGCCACTGTGGAAAACAGTATGGAGGTTCCTCAAAAAATTAAAAATAGATGGATGCCTGGGTGATTCAGTCAGTTAATCATCTGCCTTCAGCTCAGGTCATGACCCAGGGTCCTGGGATTGAGCCCTGCATTGGGCTCCTTTGCAGAGGGAAGACTGCTTCTCCCTCTACCTGCTGTTCCCCCTGCTTGTGGGTTCTCTCTCTCTCTCTCTCTCTCTCTTTCTTTCTCTCTCTGATAAATACATAAAATCTTAAAAAAAAAAAAAAAGAATTACTGTATGGTCCAGTAATTCCACTGCTTGGCATTTACCCAAAGGATAAAAAAACACTAACTCATAAAGGTACATGCACCCCTATGTATACTGCAGCATTATTTACAATAACCAAATTATGGAAGCAACCCTAGTGTCCATCAATAGATTAATGGATAAAGAAGATAAGGTATATATAGATATTGGAATAGTACTCAGTCATGAGAGAGAATAAAATCTTGCCATTTACAACAACGTGGATGGATATAGAGGATATAATGTTAAGTGAAATAAGTCAATTGGTGAAAGACAAATATCATATGATTTCATTCATATGTGGAATTTTAGAAACAAACAAAGAAAAAAGAGAAACAAAAAAAACTAAACTCTTAACTATAGTGAACAAACTGATGGTTACCAAAGGGCAGATGGGTGGAGGAATGGGTGAAATAGATGAAGAGGTTTAAGAGTACACTTATCCTGGAAGGAGGAGCAAGATGGCAGAGAAGTAGGAGGCGGAGATAGTGACTGATCCCAGAAGTTCAGCTAGATAGTTATCAAACCACTCTAAACAACTACAAACTTAGCAGGAGATAGAAGAGAAGAAGAACAGCAACTCTAGGAACAGAAAGTCGACCACTTTCCGGAAGGTAGGACGTGCGGAAAAGCGAATCCATAGCGACGGGAAGACAGACCTCGGGGGGAGGGGCCGGCTCCCGGCAAGCCGCAGAGCGGCGGAGCACGAAATCGGGACTTTTAGAAATCTGCGGCACGGCCTGGAGGCTGCCAGAGCGCGGCGTCGGGGCCTCCAGACACAAAGAGCGGCGGGCGGGACAAGCGCTGTGTTCTCCGCCCGCGTTAACGCCGTCGGCTCACGCTCTGTGCCCCGCGCGAGGGGGAGAGAACCGGAGGCGC
>CM052901.1:46261575-46294178 GCA_028534135.1 Potos flavus
GAAATAAGTCAAGCGGAGAAAGTCAATTATCATATGGTCTCACTTACGTGTGGAGCGTAAGGAAAAATATGGAGGACATTGTGAGAGGGAGGGGAGGGATGAATTTGGAGGAAATCGGAGGGGTGAAGAACCATGAGAGACTGTGAACTCAGAACAAGGGACTGAGAGTTTTGGAGGGGAGGGGGTGGGTGGCGGGCGAGCCTGGTGGTGGGTATTGAGGAGGGCACGTATTGCATGGAGCACTGGGTGTGGTACATAAACAATGAATCTTGTAACACTGAAAAAATAAAATAAAAGTATTTGGGGATAAAAAAAAAAAAAAGAGTACACTTATCCTGATGAGCCCTGAATAATGTATAGAATGGTTGGATCTGTATATGATACACCTGTGTACTGGAATTAAAATTAAAAATGTAAAAAGTACCCAAAAAAATAAAACAACATGCTTAAAAAATCTATAAGGACTTTAGTTTGGTTCTTTTGAGCTTTAGTGCACTTTTTAGTAGTACAGAAACAGGAACCTCCCTAAAATGCCCACAACAGATACATATGGTTTGTTCATCACCCCTCTGTAATCTCTTGCAGTAGCATTTTTGTTAAGTCTCCTTTTGGTAAGTCAGTTAGGGAAAGACGAATACTATATGATTTCATTCATATGTGGAATCTAAGAAACAGAACAAATGAACAAACAAAAAAAGAGACAAAGAGATTCTTAACTAAGACAATAAACAGATGGTTACCAGAGGATAGGTGGGTAGGACAATGGGTGAAATAGGTGAAAGAGATTAAGAGTATACTTATCATAATGAGCACTAAGCATAGAATTGTTGAATCACTATACTGTACACCTGAAACTAACATAACACTGTATGCTAATTTTACTGGAATTAGAAAAATTAAATTGAAAAATGTCTATTTTTGTTGTTTGCTTGTTTGTTTTGAAAGGCAACTGCTTTTCTGCTTAAAGGTCTGTAGAAAGATTTCTAAATAAACCACAAATGCAAACATGTATCTGGGGTTGCTAGGGAAAGGGAGGCAGGAGTGAAGGAACGTGAAACTTTTTTTCACCTATTCTTGTGTTCGTCAGCTTGACTGCTATTAACTATTTGATTTTGCTTTATAGTTCACTCACCCAAACTGTTTTGAAATGACACTTCCTTTTTTTGAGAGAAAGAGAGAGAGAAAGAGAGCAAAGGGAGGGGCAGAGGGAGAGGGAGAGAGAGAGAGAGAGAGAAAATCTCAAGCAGGCTCCACGCCCAGCATGGAGCCTGTCACGGGGCTTGATCTCATGACCCTGAGATCATGACCTGAGCCGAAATGAAGAGTTGGATGCTTAACCAACTGAGCCACCCAGGCACTCCAAAATGACATTTTCTTAAAGTGAAATATACTCATGCATACCAAGTCAATGATAATGTGTACTTTCCTAATTCAATGGCAATGGGCTGTATATTATTGGATTTGAGGACTTATTTTTCCTTTTACCAGAGATTCCCCCTCTTTCCTATATGTAGAAAACTTTCTGAACTCAACAGAACTTTTTCGGCTATTACCATATACATATAATTATACTAAGTTAAATCATTTAAATCTTCTGTGACCTGAGATTCATAGATTAAGTTTAGACTTTAAAATTACTAAATACTAGAACATTCTTGCTATAATTATCCAACAAATATATAAATGTCCATGAATTAACTGTTCTTTTATTAAGGATTTAAAACTTTCTTAGAAATTAGGAGTTTACGTGACTTTAAAAATTGTTTCATGTGTCTTGTCAAGTGTGAGAATGTATTTTACAATACTACCTAACACTAACTATGGCTCTAGGACTTTAGGGTCTACAAGTTAAACTCACATATTTTATTTTTAACATTCAAAATAAAATGTGACTTCTATACTTCTGAATTTGTTCATTCTGTGTGTCAATTAATTGACTTTAGATTTCCTTATACTTTCACAAGTAATCAACATTTTGGAAAATTTTACTGAACAAGCAGGTGATGCTACAAATATTATCAAACCAGTATAAAACAGTTCTCATTTGTGTTTCCTGGAGTTGGCTTAGAATGTTTCATATCCCCTCTAATATCTCTTAGCCTCTTGAAATTACCTTTTTGCTGCCTCTCCTCACTTCTAAGTCTGGCTGTAAAAATTTAAACCATGAATAAAGGGCCTGAAATTCACTAGAACTTATCTTTGTGGGTGAAATATACACATGACCATATTCTTGTGAAAATACTGACAAAATGGGGCTACACTTGTTCAAGAACACTGAGCCAGATACTATACTCAATATGTCACTACCAGCCAATAGAATTATTACCAACCACAGTCCCACAACATATGGTGATAAGTAGTAAGGGTCTCTACACAGCTTACCAGCTTCAATCATGATCAACACTGCACAGCATCAGAACACCAATTTTCTTGACTACAGAAAGACTCTCCCCCACATACAAGTTAAAACTAGAAGTTGAGTCTGCACTGGCTTAGACCCGAGAATTAAATAAATGAGAGAAGGCTATATTTTGGATTTGTCAGGATCATTTCTACCCCGTACTACTGATAAATACACCTTCATACTTTGAGTCTTCTAACTTGTAATGTGTGGATGCAAGGCAACAAAGTTAATGCCAATGACTGCTAGCTACCCAGTACCCCTCTCTGATTGGAGTCAGAAGAATCAGAGATACAGAATTCTTACTTTTGAAACATAAACTTAGACCACAAAATCACATTTAACAATTGAGAAACAGCATATGAAACACATGACAAGAGGCAACAAAATATCACAAAGTGAGAAGACCAGCTAAAAACTCACAGAATCATTGGATTTAGGTTTTTTAGTCATTTTGAAGATAAATTGAAAATTCACTATCAAAAAAAAAAAAGAAAATTCACTATCAAATACTACATAGTAAGTCCTATCTCTGATGTGAGGATAACTAAATGAAGTGCTACATTCACTAATATTCAAATAGGGAAAATTACTTAAAACAGAGCATTTTACAGATATGGTCATCCTTTGAGATGATCTACTCCAGTGGATTTGAAACTGTACTCTAAAGAAAAGTAAAGTGCTGGTGGTTAGTAGAAGGATGGATTGAAAATATATATTCATTATAAAGTTATTCAGAGAGAAAAAATATTCTAAAATTTTAATTATACCTTAACTTTTTTTTTAACATTTGGATTGTTTAGTGATGTTTAAATTGGATGTAAAATGCTGACAGTTCTGTAAGTAGAATTCAGCTAAGCTGTTTCTAAGAAAATGAGTTCATTTGCCAATTGATCATTCTTGGTAATCCTATCTGGTTTAGTCTAACACAGATGAAGACAACCAAGCAGTGTTAAAGGAAAGGAATCTTGGCCTAGACATACTTTCAGTGTGTTACTAAAAGGCAGGAGTGGAAATGAAGAGGATTACTTAAGAAAGTCTGTTAAATCCCTTAATATTCATCCCCCTTAACATAATCCCCGACAAGGGCTACTCTACTATCTAAAATAAAATAAAAATAAGAATAAAATAAAATAATAAAATAAAAAGCAGGTTCCATAGGAATTAAGACCCCAGAGGCAGTTACTTAAAATTACAAATGATTATCTTTTGAAAAACTAGATCTATCTCATTTATGTGTCTAAAATCTTATGTTAAATAATAACATCTTACTGTTACATAGATTTACAGTTAATGAAGCACTTATTCTTTATTAACTAATGGAGTACAACAATTCTGTGTGTAAAGTGGGTTTGAAACATTGTTCCACTTTTAAATATCTAGAAGCTGAAACTGAAGTCTTTTAAGTCTGATTCCATGCCTTCCACTTTTTGTTGTTGACAATATTTATCTATCAGAATATGACTGAAATACGGTTTTCATAGTTTTTTTGATCGTCTTGTCACTGTTATGGTATGTAAAGAACCAACTTCTTTAAGAGTTAAAAGAAGTTCTTTAAACATGCTTATAATTGATATCTAACAATTTGTTTACTGATCCCATGGAGGCCACATTTATCTATTCATCTTATGAATATCAACTTCTTAGCTCAGTATTTATTCTACAAATACTTACTAATCATCAACTATGTACAAAAGGCTCTTTGCTATGGGCTGTGTGGAATACAAAGATTTTCAAGCATGGTTCCTAATATCAAGAATATTAGAATCTAAAAAAAGTGATAAATCATAGTCCCGAATTGTCACATTGAAAGCCTGTGAATGATAAACCACACAATTTCCTGACATAGAGTAGGCACCCAAGAATATCTGATGAACAATTGTTGAATGCATGGGTGATATAAACTAAGTGATATAAGAATTTAGAAGAAAGTATCCCTTTTACCTGAAGTGGTAAGTCATTGTAGAAGAGATGAAATTTGATTTGAGTCTTGAAGATAGGTTTTGAAAAACAAAGACAGAAAGAGGACAAAAACACATTAGGAAATTGCAACTGACAAGATGTGCAGAATGAATTGGTACAAAAGAGTTTGAAGATGAGACCAGACAGGAGGTTACTGCAATGTTTTCAGCATGAAATGACCAAGTTGATAAAGACGAGAATCAAAAAGAAGAGGCATGTGTGACAAAAGTCTAAAGCTAGCATTAATATGATTGGAAGACTAAATTTACATGGATATAGTGTATAGAATAGAGCAAAGGAAAACTCTGAGCTTATGACTTTGTTTCCATGAAAAGTTATTTTCCAACTTGCATGAAACCAAGTTATAAATGAATTTTCAAATAACCACCTTCTGGAAGCAATAGTGTTAACAGAAAGAACATTGAACAAGCCATAAGGAGACTTGGGTATTAGTCTCAACTATGCAACTAACTAGCTGTGTAACCACGAACAAATGACTTCCCTTCTTTACATACCAGTATCCTAATTTGTAAAGCCGGGGTTGGACAAATTGACCTCTGTGGCCCATTATAACTCAAATACCTTATGGTTCTCTGATTCCTAAGTTGCTGACTATCTTCCTAAAATATAGGTTGATTAAAATTAAATTCCTCTAAGAAGTTAGTGGCAATTGCAGCTTAGTTGCCACTCTTAAGATATGCTATTTTTCCTTTGATTTATAAACAGTTATTGGAATGTCTGTCACTGGTATTCAGTTGAAGGCATCTCCTTTCTATGTTTCAGAAAAACACCGACTGAAAATTCTTCAGACGTTTTACTTCATAGAGGAAATCGGTAGAATATTATTCCGCTTACATGCTACAGAAAGATGGACTTAAAAAGCTGAAGAGTACAGATGTTTGTTTTAGCAAGTTTTACTTCTATTAAAATTTACACATCTCTTTTACAATAATCTGTGTTGTAATAAAAACAGAGTTGACATTATCTATATGTATATTGAAGTGAGCTTATTTTCAATTAAATCTTCTTCAACCTTTGCTCTTTAAAGGTTACAGAAACTCAGGATTCTATCTTGTCTTCATAGCTCATACCTTGCAGCCCTAAGGTCAATCTAATTCCCTTTTTCAAATGCTACATCTTTTCTTTTTAAATATGGTAACCAGAACTAAACATAATATTCTAAGTGCAGTTATAGGAATGCTGTAATCTCACTGTATATCTTTAAATTTTTAGAACTTTCTTATAACCATGTATGCAGGTAAAAATAAGCTGTCATTCATCAAGAAAGCCGCTGTTATTTTCATTTCTCCTCCAGACAGTTAGTTTTATCTTAGACTCCCTGATTGGAAATTCCTATAAATAAAGAGAATAAATTACCTAGTTTGGCTAACAATTGCAAGATTAAAACACATCACTCCTACTGACTGCTGTCTACCATCCCACTTCATCCTCCTCAGATAAAAATAAAAGGACATATGTGCATTTTCATTTATTTATTGATATGTTCACATTACCTAACCCCATGAGTGTCTGTCGATTTTATCGCTTAAAATTCAAACAACTAAAGAACCATAACTAATGGATATCTCCCTGTAATGTCTAGCAAAATATCACGCAGACAAAAGCACCTCATTACAAAGTGGTTATAATGAACATTTAAAAGGACTGTGAAAATTTCTGGCCCTTACATTTACTGTGATAAGTTACTATATTCCTTTCTAATAGTAAAATCAGGTCAAATACTATGCTAATCTTAATATTATCCCTGGTTGACTCATTTTTGTCATTTTTAAAATAAATAAACTGAATTATGGCTCCTTCCTCTCTTGCTCACATAGCACTTTGTGCATGTTTTTGTTATAGCACTCAGTCATTATGCTTGTCTCCCTCAGTAGACTGTGAGAGCAACAAAACCTAACTACTAAACAGCTCCTTAACCACCTCCAAAATTATAAACCATTATTAAAGTCTTTAGAAGACACATGTTCAATAAAAAGTATTTGAGGTGATGGTATTTATTTCCAATGTGAATGTCAAGGTAAAACTTATTATTTAATTTTTTTTCAGGTCTTATATCAAATCTTTGATGCAATGAAATACTGCTTTTTTTACCCACATTCATTTTTGATTGACAAGCAAAATAAAACAGGTATGAGGAAACTTATTTTACGTTCATTTCAGTTAACTGTCAGGTAACTGGAGGGTTTAAGAGGGGAAAAGGAGAAGAAACATGGGATAAAATACTAGGAAGTGTGCTTAAGTACCACTGTGGTTTTCTTTGTCCTTTTCCTACCGTTTTTTTTTTCTTTTTTTAGGGTATTAACCTTTATGTAAAAAAATCTTGATTATGATGCTAATTATAAACATCTCCAGAGAGTTTTCTCCATTTGGTACAATCACTAGTGCAAAGGTAAAACATATGACACTTATTTTTAATTTTAAGATTTGGGGAAAATCGATACATATAGATATACATATATAAATTTCACTGGAGTGTTTTTCTTGTTCTGTAAATAAATGGTCAAATGGATTTTTTTCTTCCAAAAAATCAATCTTTCATTTTTTTGGAAATCAAGTTTTTGCTTCATTGTTTCAAAAACATATTCAAATTTGAAATGGATGTTGTAGCCTGATGGTTTATTATATTGCCTTTTAATGGAAATTTAAAATTAATCTTTAGCTCTTTATGCTTATTATTCCCCAGATTTTAATGAATACTATTAAAATCTTTATAAACAGGGAGTTTGAATTTTTACCATTCTCTGATTTTAATACTTTGTTACAATGCCATAAATTTTGAATTACACAAAATTTTCTACAACTGAAATTTCCTTCCCTAAGGATTATTTTATTCCTTCCACACCTTCTATAGTTAGATTTCTGTTGCCTCAAAAGTGCTCAATATCATCTTACTCCATTTTATGCATATTTTTGCCTTTATCTCTTGTTCAAAACAAACAAAATAATTTCCCCTTGGTGAAAATCAATATACTGACACTGTCTTCTATTTTAGGCACCATTTTTAACATTTTAGCAAAATCAAACGGGTCCTCCAACAAGTCTCTAAATAAAATTTCCAACACATGGGCATCTAGTCAGCTTATTCAAATATGAATCTTGTACCTAAGTTCACATCAAGGGATATGATTAGCACTAAATGAGTGCCTATGAAGGCTATTAGCTTTTTCACTCCCTAATATTTTCCTTTGGTCATTATTTTTGTTTAAGTGACTAGTGGTTTTTTTTTTTCTCCTTTGTAGATTATTCCTTTTGTATATTTACCCTTTTGACTTTATCAATTACCAGAGTTTACTCATATAAACTTTCTCCTCAAATAATGCATAACCATCTTCTTTATTCAAAAATAACTATATATATACTCCATCTATTAGAAGATATTCCCCCTTAAATCTAAAACTTCACCTGGCATGCATTTTTCCTAAAGGTTCAACAGAAAACTTGCCAAAGGGTTTTGGAGAAAACTCATCCGATCACTTTGTCTCTTGATTCAAACAAATTTTAAAAGAATAAAAAAAATTAAAGAACAATGAAAGAATAAAAGAAAAGAACTCCATTTTTCTTTTAGTTATATGAATATGAACCACTGCTAATGGAAATGATTCAATACTACCCGGCATGGATTTTGGGTTCTTCCCATCATCACGTCATGCTTCTCCTTATGTCTCTATAGTCACCTCTCATTTTGGACTCCTTAGCATTACATTCTTTCTCTTCCTCACTGTAGAAAGTATAGCAGTCCTCACACTGAAAACCAAGGATTTCAGACTGCATCTTCATCTCTCCAAGGCAACTAGGCTTCTTTTTTTTCCTTGTACTCATCGTAGCAATCCCATATGAGATCTTTAATCTTTCACTCTTCTTACTTGTAAGGCTCTTGGTCTTATACTGATCAAATCTTGAAGAATGTCTTTATATCTGTTAATGCCTTCCCCTAAAAGTCATCTCAAGTGACCAAGACCACCTAGTTATTTCTGAAGGTGCATTTATAGTAGGAAACGATGGCAAAAATTAACAAAACAGGAAAAAACAAATGTTGGTGAGGATGTGGAAAAAGGGGAACCCTCGTACACTGTTAGTGGGAATGCAAGCTGGCACATCCACTCTGGAAAACAGTATGAAGGATCCTCAAATGTTAAAAATGGGAGCTACCCTACAACCCCGCAATTGTACTAAGTATTTACCCCAAAGATACAGATGTAGTGAAAAGAAGGGCCATATGCACCCCAATATCCATAGCAGCAATGTCCACAATAGCCAAACTGTGGAAGGAGATGAGATGCCCTTCAACAGATGAATGGATAAAGAAGTTGTCGTCCATATATACAATGGAATATTATTCAGCCATCATAAAGGATGAATACCCAACTTTTGTATCAGCATGGATGGGACTGGAGGAGATGGTGCTGAGTGAAATAAGTCAAGCAGAGAAAGCCAATTATCATATGGTTTCACTTACTTGTGGAACATAAGGAATAACATGGAGGACATTAGGAGAAGGAAAGGAAAAGTGAACTGGGGAAATTGGAGGAGGAGACGAAACATGAGAGACTGTGGGCTCTGAGAAACAAACTGAGGGTTTTGGAAGGGAGGGGGGTGGGAGGATGGGTGAGCCAGGTGGTGGGCACTAAGGAGGGCACGTACTGCATGGAGCACTGGGTGTGGTACATAAACAATGAATCTTGGAACACTGAAAAAATAAAAAATAATTAAAAAAACTAATGATGTACTGTATGGTGAATAACGTAACATAATAAAAAATAATAAATAAATAAATAAATTTAGTAAACAAACAAAAACGAAACAAAATGAGAGTTGTTTGTGGGGAGGTTGGTGGGGGATGGGGTAATTGGGTGATGGTCATTAAGGAGGTCACATGATGTGATGCACACTGTGTATTATACACAACTGAATTATTGAGCTCTACAGCTGAAACTAATGACATAGTATATGTTGGTTAATTGAATTTAAATTTAAAAAGTTAATAACATTTATATTCAGCATCCGAATCAACATAAGTTAATCTTAATTGTAATTAAATAACCTGTAAGAAACTAAAGTTATGTTTTTTAGTTGAATATACACAAGAAAAATATAATGTTCTTACTTTTCCCCCTTTTTCTCATGGTACATTCTTAGTTGACATACAATATGCATTAATATGTCTCACTTCCCACTGGCTATGAAACCTGGCTCTGTGACACTAGCTCATCATTTTTAAATCTGATCTGAATGTTTTAAATCTGAAAACTTCAATGATATTCTGCAGGCCTAGTCTCTTATTCAAGGAGCTCAAGTTTCCATCCAGCCTCCATTAATCAGATTGTTATAGCATAGGCCAGTGAAAACTGGACTCATACAAAGTGCATTAAATTTAAATTTTAACAGAACGTTTGTAGAATCCCATCACCAGTCATTTGCAGCCCTGAGACTATATATGTTTTCTTTTTATGATCAAGAATAGTCAAAGTGAGCTGAGGCAAGAAAGAGCTCCCAAGAGGAGTTTTTCCCTACTCGTTCTTGCTACCAAGCTGCTGGGTATTCTTTTTGACTGAGATTCTCATGATGAGTCTGTTCAGCAACTTTTGATAAGCCAAATGATAAGAGGGTATAGAATATAAAGAAGGGGATTATCAGGTAGCAGCAGGGTAAGAGGCAACTCGCCACAACTCCATAATTGCTACCCAGATCTGGGGTGTGTGTGTGTGTGTGTGTGTGTGTGTGTGTGTGTGTGTGTGTGTATGCTCACAGGGTTAATTTGGAAAACACATTTCTGTTTCAACTAAATCTACTCTGGCTGATACTATAAATAAGTTCATTTAACAAATGGAGAAAGTGATTAGAAGAAACACACGTACTCAGAGAATGCTAGCTAGTAATAAAGATCTAAAGTGAATGTTTTCTATCTCTTACAATTCGGCTAAAAGATAGGATTATTTCTAATGATATGTTTTATATATAGAATAGACTATACTTGAACTTGACAAAATCCTGCAGAGGAAAAACAAGGGAGTGGGGTGGAGGGAAAAGTGACAGGGAGGATAAGAAAATATAAAATAGGATGTGTGAAGGAGAAAGCAATCCATAAATCTAGTCTCCTCACTACCTGTAATTCCCCCCACCCTACCCACACACACCCTCTGCCCAGAAAAATCCTTATCATCCTTTAATACTCAGGTCAGGTGTTACCTCCTCAGTCCCTATAGGACTGATCTAAGCCATTTGTTTTGGACTGAAGAAGAGAAGATTGCTATCAATACTTTTGCCTGATGGGTATGCAGAAAAAAAATGGAAATTCATAAACAGGAACTCTATTGGTATTATTCAATCAGTTCATTCCATTTAATCAAGAATACATAGGTCTAGCAATTCAATTTCATACACTGCTTTACAGGCAAAAACAAGAATGAGTTTAAAAAGAAGGATGTAATACTAAAGCATTACCTCATTAAAGCTATGTGTTTGGAAGAGCCATGAAAAAGCTTGGCAAAATGGTATTGCTCCATTGTACTTTATTTAAATATATAAAGAATGTCACACAATAAAATTTTTCTCCAAAAATAAGAACATTACTTTTTGGACCTGATCCTGTAAGTTTTACTGGCTTCTATAAGAGGAACACTGACCTATATGATTCCTTATAGAGAAATCAGGTTGCTTCCCATGTGTAAAATATTGAATGCCCAGACAGTTTAAAGCTCTAAAAGGAAGGAAGAACTTTTCTTTGTACTATTTCCTAAAACTAAAACACAGAACCAAGTGCCAAATGATTTGAAATACTGTTTGTACATAAAAAATAACAAATGTAGGGGCTTCATAAATACAGATTGATTTATTAAACATAATAAAAACAAGTTAATGTAACTAAGAAAAGGCACTAAGAAAATCAACTCAGAGAGCCACAATTCAGCTTAGCTTCCATGGCTCATTAGCTCTTGGTTACATTTATAAAAATAATTGTGGGAGATGAGATGCAAAAGAATCACAATGAGAAGATTCACAGAAAAACAAAGATTACTGTAAAAAAGCAGCTTCCCATTCAAACTTAACACCTTAATCTCAATGAGATCAATTTGATGTGTAAGAATATTTAACCAAGTATCTTGGAAAAGTCAACTTGCTCTTTTCCATTTTAAAAATTAATGGGGACCAGAAGTCAAAGCTGAGTAGAATAGAGTTATGCTTATAAAAATAAAAAATAAAAATGTTAAAGATGGGAATGCTTTTTTGAAAAAGTCCAAATTCTCAAATTCACAGGAGCTAATATAAGTTATGTTCACCTTATTAAGCGAATGTTTCCTTTATTCCATCTTTAAAAGCCTGTTGTTAGATTTCACAAAAAGAAAATGTTACCTCCACCTAAAAAATCTAAAATATACAACAATTTCCCTCATAACAAATTTAGTAAACATGAATTTTGCAGCCATGATATGCACAAATGATTTTGTAAAAAACAAAATTCAAAGCACTTATAAGAGTATAGAAGTGGTGTAAAAAATGAAATACCCCTTTTTACCCTTGTAAGATTAATTTTACTGGCAGTTGCAAGTTATACCAAAAACAAAGGGTAAACAGTTTTGTAAACAATGGTTTTCAAAGGAACATTTTAAGCAATGAAAAATTATTGGACTGTTTAGGTCAAATAAGAACCTTAAAGAAGAGTTCAAACTGAGGTTGCATCCATCTTACATCTGAATTAAACTGTGATGCCATTCACAATAATGGTTTGATGTCTCATACCTATCACCTAACAAATGCAATTCTAATACTCAAGCTTAAAAACCTAAACATCCTGAGTCAATATCACGAGGTGTAGATCTATCATGCTAAGTAAAGAAAAATAAGAAATAGCATTACTCATAAGCCTAATGGCAAAGCATGTCAATTTTATCAACATTCCAAGATGATAAAGGTCTGAGTAGGTTTATTCCCAGATTCTGTCTATACATGAGATAATCTTCAACTAAGATAAAGACAGATGATGGCGGTCTGACATGTAAACAGTTCTTCCACATTAGATGCCATGAGCATGATTCTCTCTGGAAATATATCTGCATTCATTATAATGGATGGTCTTATGAGTGCATATGCCTGGAGTATATTTCTTGAATATGTTCAGAAACTGTGTATTTATAAAAATTAGATTTCAAAAGGCTTAAGTATCAATCCTTTATACCTGGAAGCAAAAGGTGAGGAGGAAAATAAGGTCTTCAACAGAAAGCTTAAATTGTAAATATTAAGGAACTTTTCTCTGTAGCATAAACTGGTGGGGGATAAAGGGAAGCATGCAGTATTCAAAGTGCTTGATTCATAGAATGAAACCTGTCTGGGTGTTTAAATCCAAAATGTTGATATCACAGCTGCAATAGGAACATTTATGTTTCTTTGAAAGATGATGGTGAGTCTTTAGTTATTATACCAATCATAATTAGCAGATGGTCAAAGAAAAGTACTTTTAAAAAGTTGCCCAGAGGGTTATATAAACCAACAAGCCAAAACAGCTAGCAGCTGGTGCATAAAATCAATAATGAGAAAATGAATTCTACTGTATCTTTCTCTTCATTGTCTAGTTGAAGACAGTTAAGAGAAGAGAAAGCAAGAAGGAACTTATGAACTTCACAAATGGGCTGAATGCATTGTGTGTATCTAATTAGAAAGAGACAAACTTCCTGGAGTGAGTCTGTAAAACTAAAGAAATGGTGTGTGTGTGTGCAAGTGTACCCACGTGCTGAGTGCAGAGAAGTATGGAGATAAAACTGTCCTTTCTGGTACTTAAGCTACACCGCTGTGGGTGATTGTTTATTTTATGGCCTCAAAAAATCCAAATTACACTTAATCAGAGGAAAACATTCAAAAGATGGAATAAGCAATACTAATGGTATAATGATGATTTTGATATTGATGGTTTTCTCTCACTTGTTATTCTTCTAAGTAATTTCAGTAGAATTTCTTAAATTAAAAAATTCCCACTGAGCATCACAGAATCCTTCTGATACTGGCTAGTAACTACTTCTACCAGAGGGATCACTACCCTAAAGTTTCTCTTATTCTTTTCACACTGATAATTCTTCATTATTTAAGGGAAATTGCAAATGAAGCTGTGTCTTTTCAATTGCAAACAAGTTCTCCCTGAAAACATTATGTCTGAAGAGCACTAAACAATTAGGACATGACATTAAGATAGGAAAATAAATAAAAGTATATTTATGTTTATAATTCTGTATTATACTAAAAAACTACTATAAAAATTACTTGTAAAGTCACAGAGAATATCCTGAACTCAAACATGAAATAGTCTATGTTCCCAGTGATTATATGCAGTCAAATTTCTCCCCTAAGGTTTCAGGGCATAAAACCACCGCCAAAAAATACCTCAATAGGGAATCTAAATTTTAATTTACATTTACCAAGGAAAATGTTCTTTGAATGGGGAAAAGGGAAAAACAATGTTAAAACTTTACAAACATGTTTCAGATATATAGACAGAAAATAAGAAAGAGCTTTGTAGTGTAGAGATAGCACAGCCTGTTCCAACTCCAGTGTTTTATTTCATTGGGTTTTATCTTAACATGGAAGTGGTACATACCACTCCAACCTACACTGAATGTTTTATTTTATAGGATTTTGTCTTCAGAAACTAATGATGCTCAGAGGTCTACCTTATTTCATTTTTATAACAAGTAATGGATAGTTTTCTTATGCACACAGAGACTCTGTTTGTCCTGAGATATGGAAGTGGCACTTCCCGTTGGTATCAGGGATAGGACAGTGGAATTAATGTTAAATTATTTGTTTTTGGCCAAGGAATGTTTTCCACAGCAAATAAAACTTCGGCCTTCAGCCTGCACAGAGAAAGAGACGGAAACAAAATGAATTTATACCCTAACTAGGGTTTGGGCAGATTATCATGCTCTGTATACTAATACTCAAGCAAACGTGTTTTACCATAATAACAATTTTGACATTGATTAGGTTAAAAGAAAGAGGGATGTCTTTTTTGATGTTACTTGTACTTAAGTTTCAAAGTCATCACAGTCTGGTTTACACTTAAAAATATATATAAACAAGGTATTTTCAGTACCCCAATTTACCTTCTGTTACTCACATAGATTCTACATAAATAAAGCACAACTATCATTATTTCTGTCTTTATTTAAATTCCAGATAGTTAGGATACAGTGTAATATAAATTTCAAGTATACAATATAGTGATTACACTTCCAAACTATACCCAGTGCTCATCACAAGTATACTCCTTCATCCACATGACGTATTTAACCCATACCGATTCCAGAGTGGCTGCACCATGTTGCAAACTCACCAACAGTGCAATAGAGTTCCCTTTCTCCACATCCTTGCCAACACCTGTTGTTTATTGTATTGTTGATTTTAAGCATTCTGACAGGTATGAGGTGATATCTCATAGTTTTGATTTGTACTTCCCTGATGATCAGTGATGTTGAGCATCTTTTCATGTGTCTGTTGGCCATCTGCATGTATTCTTTGGAAAAATGTCAATTCATGTCATCTGCCCATTTTTAATTGGATTATTCCTTTTTTGGGTGTTGAGTTCTTTAAATATTTTGGATACTAACCCTTTATCAAATATGTAATTTGCAGATACCTTCTCCTATTACAAAGGTTGCTTTTTGGTTTTGCTGATTGTTTACTTCACTGTGCAGAAGTTTTTTTATTCTGATGTAGTTTTAATAGTTTATTTTTGCTTTTGTTTCCCTTGTCTCAGGAGACACATCAAGAAAGAAGGTACTACAGCTGACATCAAAGAAATGACTGGTTCTGTTCTCTTCTAGGATTTGTGTGGTTTCAGTTCTCCCATTGAGGTCTTTAACCCATTTCAAGTTATTTTTGTGTATGCTGTAAGAAAGTGGTCTAGTTTTGTTCTTTTGCATGTGGCTGCCCAGTTTTCCCCACACCATTTGTTAAGGAGAATATCTTTTTCACATTGGGTATTCTTTCCTCCTTGGTAGAAAATTAATTGACCATATAGTTGGGGGTTCATTTCTGTATTTTCTATTCTTCTCAATTCATCTAGGTGTTTATTTTTGTGCCAGGAACATACTGGGTTTTTTTTTTAAGATTTTATTTATTTATTTGTCGGAGAGAGAGCAAGAGAGCAAGCACAAGCAGGGAGAACAGCAGGCAGAGGCAGAAGCAGGCTCCCCGCTGAGCAAGGAGCCCGATGCGGGACTCGATCCCAAGACCCTGGGATCATGACCTGAGCCGAAGGCAGATGCTTAACCGACTGAGCCACCCAGGCATCCCAGGAACATACAGTTTTGGATGACAACAGCTTTGTAAAATAACTTGAAGTCTGTAACTGTGATGCCCCCAGGTTTACTTTACTTTTCTTTTTTTTTTCACCAAATACTTTTATTTTATTTTTTCAGTGTTACAAGATTCATTGTTCATGTGCCACACCCAGTGCTCCATGCAATACATGCCCTCCTTAATACCCATCACCAGGTAACCCAACTCCCCAACCCCCTCCACTCTAAAACCCTCAGTTTTTTTTTTCCTAGAGTCCATAGTCTCTCATGGTTCGTTTTCCCCTCTGATTTCTCTCCATTCATTTTTCCCTTCCTTCTCTTAATATCCTCCATGCTATTCCTTATGTTCCACATGTAAGTGAAACCGTATGATAATTGTCTTTCTCCTTTTGACTTATTTCACTTAGCATAATCCTGTCCAGTTCCATCCATATTGATTCAAAAGTTGGGTATTCATCTTTTCTGATGGCTGAGTAATATTCCATTGTATGTAAGCACCACAGCTTTTTTATCCATTCATCTGTTGAGGGGCATCTTGGCTTCTTCCACAGTGTGGCTATTGTGGACATTGTTGCTATGAACATTGGGGTGCATGTGGCCCTTCTTTTCACTACATCTGTATCTTTGGGATAAATACCCAGTAGTGCAATTGCTGGGTCATTAGGTAGCTCTATTTTTAACATTTTGATGAACATCCATACTGTTTTCCAAAGTGACTGTACCAACTTGCATTCCCACCAACAGTATAAGAGGGTTCCCCTTTCTCCACAACCTTTCCAACATTTGTTGTTTCTTGCCTTGTAAATTTTTGGCATTCTAACTGGTGTAAGGTGGTATCTCAATGTGGTTTTGATTTGAATTTCCCTGATGGCTAATGAAGATGAACATTTTTTCATGTGTCTGTTAGCCATTTGAATGTTTTCTTTGGAGAAGTGTCTGTTCATGTCTTCTGCCCATTTTTTGACTTGATTATTTGTTTTTTGGGTGTTGAGTTTGCGAAGTTCTTTATAGACCTTAGATACCAGCACTTTATCGGTAATGTCATTTGCAAATATCCTCTCCCATTCCGTGGGTTCCCTCTTTGTTTTGTTGACTGTTTCCTTTGCTGTGCAGAAGCTTTTTATCTTGATGAAGTCCCAAAAGTTCATTTTCGCTTTTGTTTCCTTTGCCTTTGGAGACGTGTCATGAAAGAAGTTGTTGTAGCTGATGTCAAAGAGGTTACTGCCTATGTTCTCCTCTAGTATTTTGATGGATTCCTTTCTCACATTGAGGTCTTTCATCCATTTAGAGTTTATCTTTGTGTATGGTGTAAGTGAATGGTCAAGTTTCATTCCTCTGTATATAGAGGTCCAATTTCCCAGCACCATTTGATGGGAGTTCGCTATGCCTCTTGGATCTAGATGTCTGTTTTCTTCCCCAGATTAGGGAATTTTGCTAGATGTCTGTTTTTTCCCCCCAGATTAGGGATGTTTGCAGCTGTTATTTCTTCAAATAAACTTTCTGCTCCTTTTTTCTTTATCTTTTCTTCTGTGACTCTTTTTTTTCTTTTTTTCTCTTTTTTTCTTTTTTTTTCTTCTGTGACTCTTACAATATGAATATTATTATGTTTGATGGAGTCACTAAGTTCCCTAATTCTCTTCTCATGTTCCATAATTCTTCATACTCTCTTTTGTTCAGCTTCATTACTTTCCATTACTTTATCTTCTAGGTCATTAATTTATTCCTCTGCTTCTTCCATCCTGTGGAATGTATCATTGTATTGTATCATGTATGTTTCCCATCCCATTTATTGCACTCTCCATCTGTGATTGGTTCTTTTTTTAACACTTCCATCTCTGTAGTAATGGTCTCTTGATGTCTTCTATTCCTTTCTCAAGCCCAGTGAGTATCTTTATGATTGCTGCTTTAAATTCTTCTTCAGGCATGTTACCTTTATCTCTTTTCCTTAGATCTCTGGCCATGGGCTTATCTTGTTCTTTCATTTTGGATGAATTCTTCTGTCTTTGCATTTTGTTGAAGTCTCTGTCTTCTTCTCTGTGCAAGAAAGGCCAATTATGTCACCTGCTCCTGACACTAATGGCCCTATGAAGAAGAGATAATGTAGTGACTAGGGCCTGGTGCTTCAAAAATATCTCTAGTGTGTGCTCCATGACTTCTGCTGTTGTGTTTTGACTGCTCTATCCATCAGTCCAGTCATCTGCAGAGGCTCTCCTTGCCTGCAGTAGGTAGTGTTTGGTCCCTGGCTTAAATGTGGTAAACTTTAACTAGGTGTGGTCTTGTCTGCATGTGAAATGAGACCTATCGCCACCTCCACCAGAAGTGAGGCCCTGCAGAGCTCTCTGGTCATGAGATGTCATGTGGGCAGGGGTTTGTGCTGGTCTTCTGGGGGAGGGACCCACGACTCTGAGATTGAAGCAAGCTTGACAGAGAAGGAAATACCCATCAGAGTGCAGGACGCTGGGTCTTGGTGTATGCAAGTTCGCCAAGTCAGCACTTCACTGCTTTCAGCAGGTGGCTCTGTGTTTATGATGAGGGGTGGGGAAGGAAAATGACACTGCCATCTCCTTTATTCCCAAAGAGGTGTCTCCATGACACCTTTTCCGTGTCAGTGGCTCTGGGGAAACATTCTCCTTCTGAATTTCCCTGTGTACACCAGTCTCTCTCACCCTTATCTGTGCCCATGGCCCTCTCCCCTCTGCAGCACCCACGATCTATTTCTCTCCTTCAACACGTCCCCAAACTTCCTACCTTCTTCAATGTGTCCTCTACTTTTACTTCAGTTGTAGAGTTTGTTCTGTCACTCTTCAGATCTATTTTTGTGGCTTTTAGGATGTTTTATAGTTATCTAGCTGTGTTCATGCTAATAGGCAAGCCTAGGGTCCTCCTATTTTGCCACCATTTTCCTCACAACTATCTTTTTTTTTTCCTGTTTGGCAATAATTTCTTTCAATCATGCAATATATGAAATGTAAATACCAGCACTGAGCATTATTCTTTCCTGTTCGTGTATTTAGAAATCTTGAAATATGCTTCTGAAACAGTTTGCAACAAACTCATAAACTAAAGTGCATTAGACTAAGAACAACAAAGATGTCTCATTTCATAAGAGCAATGTCTGCATTCCTGGGTAAACAGGAGACTTGCATAAATCCAGCTTTGCCTTTGGCAGTTGGTGTGAGTTGAGGCTGCATAGTCCATTATGCTTCCTAATAAACTAAGTTAATTCCTTGAATCATACTGAAGAATTCCTTTTACCTCTAGAAACTTACAACTTTGATTGAAAAAATCTATTCCTTTTTTGTGTTACTTAATTGCTGTTTTTCTTTAATCTTCTTCTTTATTTCCTTCACTCCTTGCTCCCTCCTTTCCTCTATCTTTTCTTTATCTTCTTTCCTTCCTTTTTCTTCCTTCCTTCTATTTTTATTTCTGCAGTGAATTGAAAAACACAACCTAATCTTTGTCTGGAAATCTATCTGTCTTGTGTGAAATAGTGAACTCACAGGGCTATTGAAATGTGGTTACTGGCAATGGAATAAGTGTGACACAACCACAACACTTCTAGTTTCCTGAGCCCATAAGAGTAAAGAAACCACAGCTGATAGAGCAACCTCATCAGGATACAGACATCAATACCCACCAACCCTGGTTGGACAATTAAAGTAAAATTCACCCTCTGAATTACCTCCTTTTCACAGAAAGGGGAGAGAAACTTTATAAGAAAATAAGAAATAGCTTGAAAAGCTTAATGATTCCAGATGAAAGGAAGAGTAATATCATTGTAATACTGCTCACTCATATGAGTCTCTAGGATTCCTAATCATAACTATGCTACAGTCTCCAAAAGACAACATCAGTAACATAAAATACTTTTTAATTAGGTTAATATCAATAAAACCTTGATTTTTGCTGCTTCTTTCCACTGTGTTCTTCCAATTCTAGAATTTTAAAAAATAGTTATTTGAGTTTCCACTATCTGTCCTCTACATAATATATTGAAGAATTTTTTAAATTATAGCTTCCAAGAACATCAATATAATGAATTTATTTCACAAATTTCACTTGGTAATCCTTGTGATATACTCTTAATCTACAGCTAAATCTTTCAAGACTTACTAGTTTTCTTGAAGTCTGTAAGTCTTACAGATTATTAATGCCCAGGGTTGTATTATCAATTTAGTTGTTATTCTTGACCTTTACTATTTGGGCTACATTCTCTTTTTTCCTCTGTACAATCAGTGACTGCAGCAGAATGCTGTCTTTTAAAAAAAAATGGATACTTCTTCCATTGAATATGATTATAAGCCTCTATGATTTGTAATTTACTAGGATTTGAATCATTCTACAGTCCTGAACACAGATGATGCAAATTGGAATCGAGACTAGAAACATACTCAGACCAGTTGAAAGGACCAAGTCTCTAATTTCCTGAACAAGAACTATTGTTGGAAGCTTGGTATGTGATGTCATGAAGGGATGTCACACACAAAGGATGTCACACAGCTCCCTTCACAATCACTCTCCACAGCTCCCTTCACAATCACTCCCCCACACACAACCACTTTTAGTTACTTGTAAATTAAATAACTCTCCAACAGAAGTAGATTCTTTTTCCATTCAGTAATGGATATTTGAGGAGTTAAGATGGTGGAATAGTAAGAGGATCCTACGCTTGCTTCATCCCTCAAACACAGCTAGATAAATACCAAATCATTCTGAACACCCAGGAAATTGCTCTGAGGACTGAAAGAACAAACTGCACAACTAGAGGGAGAAAAGTGGCCACATGGTGGAAGGTAGGAGATGCAGAGATGAGATTGGGGAGAGAAAAGATATGCCAGTGTTGCAGAGGGGAGGAAGCCCTGATCAGGGAGAGAGGAGAGAAAGAGAGAGATAAAGAGTGAATAGAACATAAGGCATTGCAAAAGAAAAACACAGCCCCAAAACTACTGATAGGGAAAAACAGGGGCTGATTATTGTAAGTTTTTATAAGCAGCAGAGCTCAAAGCCTAAAGTTTTAGAAGTCCACACTATTGCTGGGTGGAGCCTGAAGGGTGTAGATTTGCTCCTGTGGAGAAGGAGGCCAGAGGCCCGATGCTCTGGGTCACACTGGAAGAGAAAGTTCCCCTTCCAGGAGTACATTTGGGAGAGGTGGCACTGCTTCCCCAGGGCCAAAAAAGCAGGTGGGCACCATTGAACTACCTCGTTCATTAGCATATGAGCAGAGATGCCTGCTGAGTAAAGCTAATCTGGACTTCAGGTCTTTGCTATACTTTACCATAAAGTCCAAGACCATGTGCTTTCATGTGACTGCCTTTCTTGAACAAAACAGAACCAGCCCCAGCATGGCAAGACCCTTCCCCAGAGTATCAGCATGGGTCTGTGCCATACCATGTCCTTAAAACGGGAGTTTTGAAACTCAGCCAGCTTGCCTGAGATAAAATGCCGGATTACTGCCCTGTCATGTGGGCAGACACCTCAGACACAGACAGGGAGAAGGCAGGGATCTGAGTCATGTCTGGGACAAATGAAGGGAAATTGTTCACTCTTCTGTGAGAGCTTCCTGAATAGCAACAGGTGCAAACTCCCCTCTCTGTAGACAGCAGAGCTGGCTGACACCATTTCTCTCTCACAAATCAGC
The DNA here is from genome assembly GCA_028534135.1 of Potos flavus. Taxonomy (NCBI): domain Eukaryota; kingdom Metazoa; phylum Chordata; class Mammalia; order Carnivora; family Procyonidae; genus Potos; species Potos flavus. Next base: position 46,282,883 of record CM052901.1, read on the forward strand.
ACAGAGGGACTTCAGTGAGCAGCACACCCCACAGTGGAAGCTTGAGCAGCTTTCACCAAGCCCCATCCCCATGTGCTGGTGCTTCTGAACTATGGCAAGTGTGCTTAAGAGTCAAAGCAGCAGGAGGTCCCTCTCCTAGAAGACCAGCACAACCCCCACACATGCAACGGGTCTGCTGATCATAGACTGCTACAAAACTTAGTTCTAGGGGAAATAGGACCTAGCCTCTTGTAACAAGCAGACCAAAGCATATCTAGTTAAAACTTGCCACACACTGGACAAGGTCCAAATACTCCCCACTGCAGGCAAGGAGAAACTGTGCAGAGGACTGATCTGAAGGAAAAAGGGACAAAAACACAACAGAACAGTGCACACAGCATATATTAGAAACATTTCCTGAGGTTCCAGGTACTAAACAGTAAAAGACCTCTTCTTAATATAGCCATTACTCTCAGATCAGGAAACATAGAGGTTTTCATTGCAAACAGAAGACACACCCCTAAACGGAATACTAAGATGGGGTAATTCACCCCAAAAGAACAAGTAGAGATCATTGCCAGGGGGCTAATCAGAACAGATATAAGCAATATGCCTGAACCAGAAATTGAAACAATAATCATAAGAATACTATTTGGGCTTCAGAAAAGCATAAAAGACTCCAAGGATTCCCTTAGGGCAGAGATAAAAGACCTAAAACTCAGTCAGGCTGAAATAAAAAATGCTATAACCGAGATGCAAAACCAATTGGATGTAATGAAAACAAGGATGGAAGATGCAGAGGAATGAATAGGTGATATAGGAAACTATGGAAAAGAATGAAGCTTAAACGAAGAGGGAAAGAAAAATATTAGATCACCAGGGTAGACTCAGGGAACACAGCCATTTCATAAAGCATAATAACATTTATGTCATAGGAGTCACAGAAGATGAAGAGAAGGAAAAGGGGGCAGAAGGTTTATTTGAGCAAAGTTTAGCTGAAAACTTCCCTAATGTAGGGAAGGACACAGACACCAAAATCCAGGACATAAAGAGAACTCTCATCAAAATAAACAAGAGCAGGGCAACACCAAGCTATAGCGTAGTAAAATTTGCACAATACAGAAATAAGACAAGAATCCTGAAAACAAAAAAGGAAAAGAAAATCCTAACCTAAGGGAAGACAAATAAGTTTAGTAAGAGATCTAGCCATAGAAATTTGGCAGGCCAGAGGCCAATGGTATGATATATTCAAGGTGTTGAATGGGAAAAATATGCAGCCAGGAATACTTTATCCAGCAAGGCTCTCATTCAGAATAGAAGGAGAGATAAAGAGCTTCCCAGACAAACAAAAACTAAAGGAGTTATTGACCACTAAACCAGCTCTGCAAGAAACATTTAAGGGGACTCTTTGAGTGGAAAAGGAAGAACAAATTCAACAGAGTAGAAAGGAAGAGAGAAAATTTCCAGAAATACTGACTTTATGGGTAATACAATGGCACTAACTTCATATCGCTAATCATTCTGAATGTAAATGGACTAAATGCTCCAAAGAAAAGACATAGGGATAAAATCAAAATGGATTAAAAAAAAAAAAGACCCACCTATATGATGCCTACAGAAGACTCATGTTAGACCTAAAGACACCACAGATTGAAAGTGAGGGAATGGAGAAACATCTATCATGTGAATGGACATCAACAAAGTAGCAATAGTTACATCAGACAAACTAGATTTCAAACCAAAGACTGTAAGAAGAAATGAAGAAGAGCACTATATCATAATAAATGAGTCTATCCAATAAAAAGATCTAACAATTGTAAATAGTCATGTATCCAACTTGGGAGCGCCCAAATATGTAAAGCAATTAATAACAAACATAAAGAAATTCATTGATAATAATACAATAATAGGGGACTTCAACACTCCACTTACAGCAATGGACAGATCATCTAAGCAGAAAATCACACAAGGAAACAATGGCTTTGAATGACACACTGGACGAGATGGACTTAACAGATATATTCAGAATATTCCATCCTAAAGCAACAAATTACAAATTCTTTTTAAGAGCACATGAAACAATCTCCAGAATAGGTCACATACTGGATCACAAATCAAGCCTCAACAAGAACAAAAGATTGAGATCATATCATGCATATTTTCAGACCATAACGCTATGAAACTCATAGTGGACCACAAGAAAAAAATTAGAAAATATCACAAATACATGGCGGTTAAAGAGTATCCTACTAAAGAATGAATGGGTCAACCAAAAAATTAAAGAAGGAATAAAAGAATACATGGAAGCAAATGAAATGAACACATGACAGTCTAAAACTTCTAGGATGCAGCAAAAGCAGTCCTAATAGGGAAGTACATAGCAATACAAGCATACCTCAAGAAGTAAGAAAAGTCTCAAATGCACAACTTAACCTTACACCTAAAGGAGTTAGAAAAGGAATAACAAATAAAGCCTAAGGACATCAGAAGGAAAATAATAAGTATTAGAATAGAAATAAATGTAATAGAAACAAAAAAATACACAGTAGAGCAGATCAATGAAACTAGGAGCTTGTTCTCTGATAGAATTAATAAAATTGATAAACCCCTAGCCAGACTTATCAAAAAGAAAAGAGAAGGACCCAAATAAATAAAATAATCAACAAAAGAGGAGATATGACAAATAACACCAAAAATGCAAACAATTAAAAGGGAGTGTTATGAAAAATTATATGCCAACAAACAAGGCAATCTGGAAAAAACAGATAAATTCCTAGAAACATATAAACTACCAAAGCCGAAACAGGAAGAAATAGAAAATTAGAACTGACTCATAACCAGCAAGGAGTTGAATCAATAATCAGAAATCTCCTAACAAACAAAAGTACAGGGTCTGATGACTTCCCAGGGGAATTCTAGCCAACATTTAAAGAAGAGTTAATACTTATACTTCTCAAAATGTTCCAAAAAATAGAAATTAAAGGAAAACTTCCAAACTCATTCTACAAGACCAGCATCAACTTGATGCCAAAACCAGACAAAGACCTCATTAAAAAAAAAAAAAAAAAATCACAGGCCAATATCTCTCATAAATAGGGATGCAAAAATTCTCGACAAGATGCTAACAAATAGAACCCACAGAACATTAAAAGAATTACTCACCATAATCAAATGGGATTTATTCCTGGGCCACAAAGGTGGTTCAATACTCATGAATCAATCAGTGTGATACACCATGTTAATAAAAGAAAGGATAAGAATGATATGAGCCTCGAGGGTGGCTGGGGGGTAGGGGCGGGTAGGGATAGGGTGGCTGGGTTATGGACATTGAGGAGGGTATGTGCTATGGTAAGTGCTGTGAAATGTGTAAGCCTGAGGATCCACAGACATGTACCCTGGGGCAAATAATACATTATGCTTTAATTAAAAAATTAAAAAAATTTAAAAAATTTAAAAAAAAAAAGAATTATTCACTGAATAAAAAAAAAAAAGAATGATATGAGCCTCTCAATACATGCAGAAAAAATCATTTGACAAAGTAAAGCATCCATTCTTGGTAAAAATCCTAAACAAAGTAAGGATAGAGGGAACATACCTCAACATCGTAAAGGCCATATAGGAAACACCCACAGTCAATATCATCCTCAATGGGGAAAAACTGAGAGCTTTTCCTCTAAGGTCAGGAAAAAGACAGAGATGTCCACTCTCACCATTTTTATTTAACATAGTACTGAAAGTCCTAGCCTCAGCAATCAGAAAACAAAAAGAACTAAAATGCATCCAAATCATCAAAGAATAATTCAAACTTCACTATTTGTAGACAACATGATACCTTTTGTAGAAAACACAAATGACTCCACAAAAAAATCCTAGAAATGATACACAAATTCAACAAAGTTTCAGGATACAAAATCAACGTGCAGAAATCTATTTCATTTCTATACACCAATAATGAAGCAGCAGAAAGAGAAATCAAGAAATTGATCCCATTTACAATAGCACCAAAACCCACAAGATACATAGGATGTGAACCAAAGAGATGAATGATCTGTATTCTAAAACCTATAAAACACTTATGAAAGAAATTGAAGATGACATGGAAATGGAAAGAAATGGAAAAATTGTCCATGCTCATGGATTGGAAGAACAAACATTGTTAAAATGTCTATACTACTCAAAGCAATCTATACATTTAATGCAAGCCTTATCAAAGTAACATGAACATTTTTCAGAGACCTAGAATAAACAATCCTAAACTTTGTATGGAACCGAAAAAGACCCCAAATGGCCATAACAATCTTGAAAAAGAAAAAGCAAAGCTGGTGACATCACAATTCTGAACTTCAAGTTATATTACAAAGCTGTAATCCTCAAGACACTATGGTACTGGCACAAAAACAGACATATAGTTCAATGGAACAGAATAGAAAACCAAGAAATGGACTCACAAATATATGGCCAAAAAATCTTTGACAAACCAGGAAAGAATATCCAATGGAAAAAAAGTCTCTTCAATTAATGGTGTTGGGGAAAGTGGAAAGCAACATGTAGAAGAATGACACTGGACCACTTTCTTACACCGTACACAAAAATAAATTCAAAATGGATGAAAGACCTAAATGTGAGACAGGAAAACATCAAAATCTCAGAGGCAATCACAGGTAGCAACCTCTTTCACCTCAGCCCTAGCAACATCTTACTAGATACATCTCTGAAGGCAAGGGAAACAAAAGCAAAAAGAACTACTGGGAATTCGTCAAAATAAAAAACTTCTGCACAGCAAAGGAAACAATCAACAAAGCTAAAAGGCAGCCCATAGAATTGTAGGAGACATCTGCAAATGACATATCTGACAAATGGTTAGTATCCAAATTCTATAAATGAATTATCAAACTCAACACCCACAAAACAAATATTCTTGTTAAGAAATGAGCAGAAGACATGAATAGACATTAGACATTTTTCCTAAGAAGACATCCAGATGGCCAAAAGACACATGAAAAGGTGCTCGACATCATTCATCTGAAGGGAAATACAGATCAAAACCACTATGAGATACCACCTCATATCTGTCAGGATGGCTAAAATTAACAACACAGGAAACAACATATGTTGGTAAGGATGTGGAGAAAGGGGAACCCTCGTACACTCTTGGTAGAAATGCAATCTGATACAGCCACTCTGGAAAACAGTATGGAGGATTCTCAAAAAGTTAAAAATATGACTACCCTATGATCCAGCAATTGTACTACTAAGTATTTACCCAAAGGATACAAAAATACAGATTCAAAGGGCCATATGATATTTATAGCAGCATTTCTACAATAGCCAAATTTATAGAAAGATCCCAAATGTCTATATGTCTGTTGACTAATGAATGGATAAAGATGTTATATATATCATATACGAATATGATATATATATATGGAATATTAGTCATAATAAATAATGAACTCTTGCCATTTGTAATGAAAGTGATGGAGCTCGAGAGTATTTTGCTAAGCAAAATATGTCAGAGAAAGACAAATACCATATGATTTCATTCATACGTGGATTTTAAGGAACAAAACAGATGAACATACAGTAAGCGAAAAAAAAACAGAGAGGGAAGCAAACCATAAGAGACTTTTAACTACAGAGATCAAACTGAGGGTGGCTAGGAAGGGAGAGGGCAGGGGAGGGACTAAATGGGTAATGGCTATTAAGGAGGGCACTTGTGATGAATACTGCATGTTACATGTAAGTGATGAATCACTACATTCTACTCCTGAAAACAATATTACACTATATGTTAACTACCTAGAATTTAAATAAAAACTTTAAAAATAATAATGGATACTTGACATTTACCTTCCTGGATAAAGAATGAGCCAGTACTCAAATCCAGCTGTAGTTTAAGTCATCCTAAAAAAAATCAACCAAGCCAAAAACATTTGCTGGATAGAAGTTAATGTTTTTACTGATTTTTATTAACTGTGCAAGTGACAAGGTGATAAAAACATTTCAAAAACTTTTTAAAAAAGATTTCATAAAGGTTGGCAATAAGGTAAAGATAATTTACAATGTTTATTAAAACACTTTATGCTGCCAACAAGTTCCTGATATAACATGCAGAAATCCCTGTGGGAGAAAGAATTTAATGTTGTGGTATCAGGGTATTTCATTTACTATTTTCTAGAGTTTCAATTAACCTCACGAAGGAAAGAAAAACAGGTACACATAGTGAATCTGTGTCATATTGACATTTTTTATAGGAACTTTCAGAGAGAATTTTTTTAATTATTGCAGATCTTCAAATTCTTTCCTTCCTTTTTCTGATTTCCTGTCCAACTTGCACCAAACCTATGAGGCAGTGTGGTACAGGGATAAAGGGTATGGACTATGAAGCCAGAATTGGAAACTTCATTCAGGAAATTCCATTACTTATTAATCATGTAACTTTGAGTTCACAATTGCACCTTCTTGTGCTTCAGATTCCTCATCTATAAAATAGGAATAATAATAGCATTTATTTCATAGACCTGTTGCTTACATTCAATGAGCTCAAAATATACTAAAGTGCTCAGGGTAATGCCTGGCAAATAGTAAGGAATGTAAGTGTCTGCTAAAATGATTATTCTCATAACCCAAGTATCGTTGCAATAACATTAAATGGAATTTGTTTCATTTGCTTTTTGGGGTTAGAAAGTCTGTAAAATCCACTTACTAAATGAAACTTCAAAATTTAGAAATTTGAACGGGTGAGTTCCCTTGCTCTGATTTCTTTTGAATCAATGTAATAAGGAATAAGTTCTTGCTCCATCGGGTACTGTAATTGCTCTAAGAGATAGTACCAGATTTAAAGATACTTCCAGTTTCATATTGTGCCAGCTAATAAAATTCATATTTATGCTCATTTCAAATTAATTTTAAAATACTTATCAAAGGGCTAACATTTGAACAAGATCAAACTTACAGAATCTTTTACCTCATTATTTTCTCCCAAATGTCTGTTGTTCTTTGATATGTATTGATAAAATAGTGGTACATAAAGAAGTGTCAAGCTTTTGATTTAAGTCATCCAGGGCCCTGTTGCCTATGTTTAAACTTGTCTGCTTGTAACTAATTCTTATTGTTAGCTTTCAGGCTCTCTTCACCGCCCCCTTGCTTCCAATTCAGACTAAATGATCACACTTGCTACTGTTAAGAGTGTGAGAAGGTCAGCAAGGTCATTCCTTCCCATAGACTCACTAGAGAATTCACACAAAGATATGAAATAAAGCCTTTATTGCATTTTCCCTTCAATAAAATGCAATCTTTCGATGACACAGCCTTTTAAAATTATCCAGCAAGCTTACCTTCTTTTTTAAGTGTGCATAATTTTTACAAATTTAATTTCTTTATCTTTGAAGTTTTACTTCATTTGAGATTCAGGGAATGAGATTAAATGATTACTTGCTAAGTATAAATTTTCAAAAATTGGAGATCAACAGAATGAAAGAAGAGAAAGTGAAAATACAAGGAGTCTAAATCTGGAGATATTAAATCATAGAGTGGTTTATTTCTGGACTTTGAATAAGTTACAAAGTACTTTATGATGTTTTCTTTTTATTGTACGAGTTACTATAGTATCAATTTATAATTTATTAGTCAGCAACAGAAAAACTAATAAGCATAAATTACTAAAAGCTTGTTTAAAACTGTAGCATTAAGTAAAATATAACACATGCACAAATATAAACATGCTTTTCTTATTCTCAACGTTTTCTTTTTCCTATGATACAATCGTATAAATTTGATGGGATGAAATGAATAGGTTATGGTATGTCTCATTGATAGAATTCTCAAATAGAAATTGCCATTATGCAATTTTAGCCTTCTCTTAACCAAATGCAAAAAGACAAAGAAATATGCAGAATTTAAATCTATCTTTTAAAAAAAATGTTCAGTTCATCATAATTGCTTAGATCATAGCTAATCTTCTGATGATAATAGTACAGTAGTTTCTCAGGTCCTGTATTTTAGAGATGTTAGTGTTATGTGACTACTGATAACATTTCTTTACAGAACTAAAAATGGCTTTTAATATATTATCTTAAGACACATATACAAAAATAGTAGCGAACACAGATGCTATAATCATTAATTTGCAGATCAACTAACTCTCGTTCAGAAGTTCTGTTCAGTAGTTAAAGTGGAACTTCAATCAAAATTATCCTCATTTTACTCTTTAGGTATTAAAGTACTTATTGAAATACACTGCTAAGTATTAGATCTGATCATACACAAATAGAATGAATAGCTGGTAGTGTGAGACCACACCAATAATTATGATCCTTAGATACAATTTAGTATCCTGGAAAGTGGCATTTATTAACTGGGCACTACTGATCTTGAAGAATCAAAGCATTTTCAAAATAAAATCATATTATTTATTATAAAAACGAAGGTGATCGCCCATCCAAGTACTAAAGCAGTGAAAGCCTTAGCAGGATATACATTGTCACCATATTCATTTTACTTCACAATAAATGTTCTACTCAGTTTAAAAAAAAAAAAAACAATGGTGAGAAATAATAGCCAAGAGCACCAAGGCACATACACAAATATATCATAAAAATTTTACCTACCATTTTGCATAGTTTTTTAGATATCACACTCAGTGACTATGGAGCCATAAATTTAAAACAATTCATCAACATCTTACAAGGAAATCTTAGCTACCATATTCTTCAAGCAAATGTGAGCTTTTACTTAAGCTTAATTTTCAGGTAAACTGGGTGCTAAACAGAAAGTCCATGTTAATGAAAATCTTCCCAAATGGACTCTTAAAAGCTAAGAATGGTCATATATTTCCTTTTTTTCTCTGACAGTTCAGACCTCTAAGGGCCTCAGAGGGCTCACTCTGCATATATATCATTGCTAAGATGAGCACCTACAGGTTTGAGAAGGGTTATTTCCTGGAATTGGGTCAAACCTCTACTCCTCCCACTCCTCCAAACCACACCAACTACATGCACTTCAAATTGAAACTTTGACACCTATAATAGTATATTTTTCATATTAATCTGTGATTTTTTTAATTGTGAGGGAAAATATACGTTTGATAGTAAAAAATCACAATCAATAAAAGTGTTGATAATTTCCATAATAAATCCCTAATTGCACATTTTCCTGCCATTTACTCCTTATGTAAAAGTAGAGTGCTGATAAATTCCCTATATGGCAGCAAAGTCAACCTGGAGGTGAGGCACCAGTCAGAAAAGATTAGACTGCACATAATAAAATAAATAAATAAAAATGTGAGTAATTAAAAAAATTAAGACTGCAGACTTGTTTTTTTCTTCAGAGCTCTACTGTATTTTAGAGTACTTAATATTCTAAAGCTAGAGATAATATTAATGTTCTATCCAGAAAAGGGCTCTTTTTTTTTTTTAGAATAGCGCTCTTGTCTAGAATATTAAACAAGTGACCTTACTGTTATTTTAAGCAGTTGTCAGAAAGCAGTATAATTGACCACATTCAGTTAGTTCTTTGTTGTTGTTGGAGTCTATATTTACCAATACCACCAGCATCTCCCTTGTAACTGTCCCAAGAGTAGCAACTTGCTAAACCTTTCATCCAATAATGTATGACAGAAAAACATGTTTGCTTTGACATGTGCAAACCCATGGTGAAAAGAAAGACTTTGAAAGTAGTTTTCTAAGTTCAAATACAAGGCTCGTGTTTTATTTCTTATAGTACAATCAGTTTGTTTCATAATTCTGTAGTGAAAAATATACTCTCCCTTTCCCATTCTGAGTGACAGTGAAATTCTGGTTTTGTAAGTAAAAATATATGTGTAAATAATATTCTAAGTTCAAATGATCTCTGTACATTTGAAATTATGTTTTCCATAGATGCTGAAATCATAAACTAGGGACTAAATCCACATAGTCGTGGTTTAACTATTCTAAATGATATACTTCGAATCACTAAATTAAACTTCCACATCAAGGGAGGGATGTGTTCCACTTGGGTATTTCTTAATACTCTTTCATACACTGTCATCCAAAGACCCAAATTGAACACCTTGATTATCTAAAACTCAATTAGCTAAACAATTAACACCATTTTTAAAGTTTATATTATTAGGAGAAATTTTTTTTAAATTGTGAAGAAATATTATTTAAAAATTATGACTGGTAAGACAGGAAACCATCAAAATCCTAGAGGATTAGGACTTCATCAAGACAAAAAACTTCTAAAAAAAAAAAAAAGACAAAAAACTTCTGCAGAGCAAAGGAAACATTCAACAAAATCAAAAGGCAACTGACAGAATGGAAAAAGATATTTGTGTAAAGATTTTATTTATTTATTTGACAGAGAGAGATCACAAGTAGGCAGAGAGGCAGGCAGAGAGAGAGGGGGAAGTGGCTCCCTGCTGAGCAGAGAGCCCGATGCGGGGCTCCATCCCAGGACCCTGAGATCATGACCTGAGCCAAAGGCAGAGGCTTTCACCCACTGAGCCACCCAGGCGACCCTAGATATTTGTGAATGACATACATGATAAAGGGCTAGTATCCAGAATCTATAAAGAACTCATCAAAATCAAAATCCAAAAAATAAATAATCCAGATAAGAAATAGGCAGAGGACACGAAGAGACATTTTTCCAAAGGCATACAAATGGCTAACAGACACATGAAAAAATGCTCAACATCACTCATCATCAGGGAAATACAAATCAAAACCACAAAGAGATACCACCTCACACCTGAAAAAATGGCTAAAATTAACAACTCAGGAAACAACAGATGTTGGCAAGGATGTGGAGAAAGAGAAACCCTTTTGTATTGTTGGTGGGAATTCAAACTGGGGCAGCCACTCTGAAAAACAGTATGAAGTTTCCTCAAAAAGTTAAAAATAGAACTACCCTATGACCCAGCAATCGCCCCACTAGATACTTACCCAAAGGATACAAAAATACTGATTTGAAGGGGCACATGCCCCCTGAGGTTAATGGCAGAACTATCAACAATAGCCAAATTATGGAAAGAGCCCAAACATCCATCGACTGATGGGTGAATGGGGGGATGTGGTATGTATATATAATGGAATATTACTTGGCATCAAAAAGAATGAAATCTTGCCATTTGTACCCGAATTGCTAAGGAAATGTTAAAAAAGAAAAACAAAGCTGGGGGCATCACATTGCCTGATTTCAAGCTCTACTACAAAGCAGTGATCACCAAGACAGCATGGTATTGGCACAAAAACAGACACATGGACCAGTGGAACAGATTAGAGAGCCCAGATATGGACCCACAACTCTACGGTCAAATAATCTTTGACAAAGT
>CM052901.1:46294678-46342929 GCA_028534135.1 Potos flavus
CGAGCCTGGTGGTGGGTATTGAGGAGGGCACGTATTGCATGGAGCACTGGGTGTGGTACATAAACAATGAATCTTGTAACACTGAAAAAATAAAATAAAAGTATTTGGGGGAAAAAAAAAAGAAATCTTGCCATTTGTAACAATGTGGATGGAACTGGAGTGCATTATGCTAAGCAAAAGAAAGACAAATATCATACAATTTCACTCGTATGTGGAATTTAAGAAACAAAACAAATGAACATAGAGGAAGTGAAGGAAAAATAAAATAAGATAAAAACAGAGAGGGAAGCAAAACATAAGAGATTCTTAACTATAGAGAACAAACAGAGTTGCTGGAGGAGAGGCGGGTGGGGGAGATGGGCTAAATGAGTGATGGGTATTAAGGAAGGCATTTGTTGGGCTTAGCAGTGGGTGTTATAGGTAACTGATGAATCACTAAATTCTACTCCTGAAATGAATAGTACACTATATGCTAACTAACAGGAATTTAAATAATAATAATAATAAAAGTTATGGTTGTCTCATGAAGCATCACTAAATTCCAATTATATTCCAAGACACGGTAAGACCAAACTTCTATACGGATAGAGCTTCTATATGGATAGCTCTATAGCTTTTATTATAGCTCTATTCAGATCACAATACAATCAAAATTAGTGAGTAGAATGTTTCTGAGGCCCTAAGAATTCAATGACCCAAATGAAGTTGCATTTATGTTAACTCTACTATGCTAGCTAAGGCAGGCAATAAAATGGACTAATATTATTTAAAAGATTTTCAACAAAGACTAAAAACACAAACATATGATTAACTGCAATTAGCTAGAACCCCTTTACCTGATCTTTCTAGTCCATCAAGATTTTAATGTAAGCAAGTCCACATTCCACAAAATAATTACTATTTGGAACAAATAAGAGTTTGATGATCTCAAATCAGTTGTATACTCCATCTTCCAGGAGCTTGGGAAGATGGCAGAGTAGGAGGACCCTGAGCTCACTCCATGAAACGTTTAAAGCTAGATATCAACTACATCCAAGTCAATAAACCAGAGAGCAATTTGCAGACTGGCAGAAAAAATTCCACAACTAAATATAGAGAAGAAGCTGCATCTGAAAGGTAAGGAAAGTTAGAAAAGTGGAGAGAAGCTGCTCACAGAAGGGAGGGAGCTGCATGTGTGGAGAGGGCAGAGAAAAGAACCTTGACACCAGGTAGCTTACGTGGGGAAATCTAATCCCCATAAGGTTTGGCTTTAAAAACAAAAGGACTAAATTCTATGAGTTTGTAAAACCACTGGGACTTGGGAGCCCGGAGCTTTAAAAGTCAGCTCACTGAAAACTGGATGAGCCAGGAGGGCCAGTGGTGAGAAAGAGTGATAGCTGGAAGGCTGCTCTTAAAGAGATGGCAGCTTGTGTGGAGAGGCAACATAAAAACAGTACTTTACACAATGCCAAGGGCAAGCAGGAGACAAATCTGTTTATAAAAATGTTGGAGCACTTTGGGGAACTTTTCTGGAAGTGAGGAAGCTGGCAGGCACCATTTTCCTCCCCGACCCCCAACATAAACACAGAGCCACCTAAAGGAGTCAGGGCTGCACAGACACTTGTACTCTTGTCCAGGGCTCAGGGCAAATTTTGTTAAAGCTGTGTGACAGTCCTGCCTAGCAACCAAGTGCATAGCTGTCACCATGCACCACACCCAGGTGCACACCCCCAGCCATCATCACACATGAGGCCCAGTCACACCAAGCCACTGTCACATGCCACACCCAACCCCATTTCCCTGGCCACACTCCCGTAGATCCCAGCTGCTGCAGGGCTTGGAGGATACAGCATACAACTAGAGGCCCAACACTATTTTTGTTAACACTGCCACATGACTCTCAAGATCCACAGCAGGCATACCTCAGAATTGACCTGCCTGGGTCTCACTGACACCACAGAGAGGAACCACAGCCAATAACAGGCAAACAATAACGGCAGATGAATGCACTGAAAGGAAAACTGACTGGGACACATCAGGGCATAAGTAACACACAGGATATTCTCTTGAATTGCTAGGTTCTGGTGAACAGGGGACACTAACCTGCAGGGCACTTTTGGACCTCCTCTTCATAAAGTCACTATGCAAATCAAAACCACAATGAACTATCCCCTCACATCTGTCAGAATGGCATATATCAACAACATAAGGAAAAACAGGTGTTGATGAGGATATGGAGAAAAAGGAACCTTCTTACACTGTTGGTGAGAATGCAAACTGATGCAGCCACTCTAGAAAACAGTATGGAGGTCCCTCAAAAGGTTAAAAATAGAGGGGCACCTGGGTGGCTAAGTTGGTTCAGCTCTGGACTCTTGGTTTCAGCTCAGAACATGATCTCAAGGTTGTGGGATTGAGCCCCGTGTCAGACTCCACACTCTGCATGGAGTCTGCTTAAGATTCTCTTTCCCTCTCTCTGCCCCTCCCACTTGTGCTCCCTCTCTTTAAAATAAATTAACAAATCATTTAAAAAACCAAAGTTAAAAACAGAACTACCTTATGATCCAATAATTCCACTACTGGGTATTTACCCAAAGAATACAAAAATACTAATCCAAAGGAATACATACATCCCAATGTCTATATCAGCATTATTTATAATAATCAAGATATGGAAGCAGCCTAAGTGTTCATTGGTTGATGAATGGATAAAAAAGATATCGTATGTATGTATATATACATACATACTATAGAATATTATTCAGCCATAAAAAAAAAAAACTATAGAATCTTGCCATTTACAACAACATGAATGGAGTTAATGAGTATAATGCTAAGGGAAATAAGTCAGTGAGAGAGAAATACCGTATGATTTCACTCATACGTGAAATTAAAGAAACAAAACAAATAAACAAAGTGAAAAAAGAGAGAGAGAGGGACAAACCAAGAAACAGATTTTTAATTGTAGAAAAGAAACTGATGGTTATCAGAGGGGAGGTCGGTGGGGGGTTTGGTTAAATAGGTGGTGGGGATTAAGGAGTGCACTTGTGATGAGTACACGGTGATGTATGAAAGTGTTGAATTACTATATTGTACACCTGAAACTAATATAACACTGTACGTTAATTAACTGGAATAAAATAAAATAAAATAAAATAAAATAAATCAATTGTATGTCTGCTAAATTAATTCCTATGATGGAAGAACTACTTTATTGTCTCAGATTTGTTCTCTTTCTTAAAATAAGGATTAATAACAAGAAGTTTCTCACCTGAACCAAATGATCTGCTTAATGGCAGGTGCCTGCTCAGGAATGTTCTATTTTTCTTGGTCTTACTTGAGTTACCAATGACCACTATCCTAGTGGTTCTCTCACAAAACGTATAATTTTCTCTATTTTCTAAGAAAATCACTTCCAGTCAGCTTTTAAACACTAGATCGAAATAAAACCATCCCAAGAATGTTCCTGAACATAGGAATCCCACACCAACCACAATGCTATAAATATCTTCTAAACACTCAGATTAATGTTAATGGCGGTTTGCAATAAATGAGTCCTAGTGAATTCTAATGTAGCTCAAAATCCCACTGGCTTTTGACAGGTTATCATCAAATAAAAATCCCTTAACATAATCCAAAATAATGTTATAATTCTCTATTGTCCTTGAAGACAGCCTCCTCTTAAGTTATTTTTCTGTAAACAGAATGCTCATACAGACTCACACAGCCCTCTACTCCACCACAAACAAATACAAAGCTCACTAATACTCATAAACAGCAAGGTCAGAATTTTTTTAAGTAAGAAAAAAAATTCTTTGATTAATGCTGAGAGCTGCACTACGTTTAGACAGGGTCATGGCCCCAGGCATCCATTTAATCAAATTTCTCTGCTGCCTGTCCCAGTGGAGCCATCACAATAAGAAACTCTCTCAATGAAAAAGGGTGGGGGTAAGGGGGAAAACCACACTTCACATCTCACATTGTTTACACAATGTTAAGTAATTATTTCACTCGTCTACCACCACTGGCCATGGACAGACAAGTTACCTCCTTGGAGATTCTGAAAAGTCTATTCAGCTGTATATAGCTCATTTTGTTTTTTTTCCCTTCATAGTGAAGCTAACTGCTTAGTTTAGAGACTTCTTTGTGAATACTAAAGTATACTTTGTCCATGCTAATGATTTCACTAATTATATTTATCATATAGATGTACATAGTTTCTCGTTACGAATGTCACTATTTCTCAACTATGCTAGAGCAATACTTTCTGTATAATTTCTCCAGCCCCATTACACCACTTCAATACTTAAAGATGAATAACCTTCCCCATCCATACATACACAATAAACCTGTTTTTCCAAGGAATTGTGTCATTGTTTGAGTGGCCAAACAAATTATTATTTTTCAGGAGTTCTCAATAACACTCTGATCTTAATGCAGCTCTTCTCCAGGGCAAAGAGCAGAAATGTGTCAGGCAGATAATAAAGAATTACAGTTTGCTTTTATTTAATAGCTCTATCAGTCAGAGTAGTAGAGATGGATAAAATAGTAACCTAATCACCCAATCCTTCCTAATTGCTGCCCTAAAAAGCAAGAAGAGAAATAAAGGCTAGAAAAAAAGTTTACATCTAATTGCAGTTCAAAAATTAAAGGCAAATGATTTGAAATTTAAGTATAAGCAGAATCTTCTAAAATCCAAATGGAAACAGACTACAAACTCTGAGAAACAAACTGAGGGTTTTGGAAGGGAGGGGGTGGGGGGATGGGTGGTGGGTATTAGGGAGGGCACTAATACATGGAGCACTAGGTGTGGTGCATAAACAATGAATCTTGGAACACTGAAACAATAAAATAAAATTTTAAAAAATGCTGTTTAGGGGCACCTGGGTGGCTCAGTGGGTTAAAGCCTCTGCCTTCGGCTCAGGTCATGATCTCAGGGTCCTGGGATCAAGCCCCGCATCGGGCTCTCTGCTCAGCAAGGAGCCTGCTTCCCCCTCTCTCTCTGCCTGCCTTTCTGCCTACTTGTGATCTCTCTATCAAATAAGTAAACAAAATCTTTTTAAAAAATGCTGTTTAATGACTGAAGAGAAAGCTGAGAAATGTTTTCCCCTAATTTTGGAGAAGTAAACATATTCATACCACTTTGTACATGTTTGGAGGTAAAGAGAAAAAAGTTCAAAGAATTTTTCTGATTAAAAACAAAGCTACAAGGGAATTTAATAAATTTCCTAGAATTTTTGCTTGAAAACTCAATTTTAAGTGAATACTTTTCTCCTTATTTTATCTCCAATTTTCACTTAGTTAATGGTCATCTACAAAAATAATATTCAAGTGAATGTTTCTCCCAATGAGATGCTCATAATATTACATTAGATAATTATAATCTCACAAGTAAAATACATCCTTCTCTTCTAAGAAACTTAAAACACAGGGTAAAACTAGACCAGGATATCTATGCTTTCAGTCTGGTACAACTTCCATTACCAAAAGGAAAATAGTACCTACTTTATGCAACAACTTCCATTACCAAAAGGAAAAGAGTACCCTAGTTTATGCATAGAGGGAGATTAAAACTACGAAGTTGATGTAGCTGGGTGTGAATGCAATTATTTTTGTGTTTTTGTATGTGGCTACAGTAAATATTTCCAATGAGGAAGGAAAAAATAAAGAAGAAAGCCAGCTAAAGTCATGAAGGAGGAAGAAAAAAACAACAACAAGTATTTAAATATGGGAAAAGGCAGGAAATTATAAGGAAAACTGGAAAATATACAAATGTAGAAAGGAAAGTGAAAAATACTGAAATATTGATTTAATGTGACTTTGAAAAGAAAGATTTGTTCCAGTTACCCTTACAGTCATGAAGATAAATGAAATAATAAAGGAAAACTGAGAATAACCTTGATACACCAGAAGGAACACTGGGATGAATCTCAAACACAAAGTTCCAATGGCTATTGCCAAATATCTGAGCTACCAAAGGCAAGTCACTTCATTTTTTTAGATTTTGTTTTCTGATCTACAAATGAAAGATCAAACTAAATGATTTCTGATGTCCCTTCTGTCCCTTAAACAGTGAAAATTCTGAGATAACTGAAACCACTGAAAAGCTTTAATGTTTTCATTACTTATTTTTTCTATCTTTTTTCTTACACTCAGGATAGCTTCATTCTCTAATAGAAGCAGAGGAAAAATAATTAATCCATTCTTAACAACTTCACTATTTGATATCATCACTTAGTAAAGAACATCAATTTATCAAGAATTATTAATCAGTGGGAAATTAATAGGAATCTCAATCTAATATTTCTTTTTCTCTCAAAGTGTATGGTGAAAGAGTGGCTTGAGAATAATATATGTGTAATGGAGGAAAGGAAAGCCAGCAGTGGGGAAATCACAAAAATATGCAAGTGACTAGAAAGAGGATATTTATATTTAACATTTCCTTTCCTTTCAAGTTTCAGCATCCGTTTTTAAAATGCCCAATATTTCATGGTGGCAACTGGAGGAATATTGGGCAGATGTCTAGAGCAAAGGGTCAGTACAAAGAATACCAAGTCCCTTATCTAGTTTGTATCTAATAGTAGAGTCCTTATTTTAAAAAGGTAATTGTGTTATTTTATCCCTCAGGGTGTTTACTTATTCAAATTCCAACACATATTTCATTTTCACCCACTTACACAAATTTGAGTGGCTATCATGGTGCTTGGCACACAGCCCACTCTTGAAAAATATCTGTTAAATGAATGAATGGATGAATGGACCAGTTGATGGATATATTGATGGATTGATCATGAGTTCCTTCACTTGGCTCCTTGACTACTCACAAAAGACAGTGCCACTGGAATTTTTCTGAACACGTCCAACCTAAAATTTATCCCTTTGCTATCTAGGAAAAAAAGGTCCCTTAAGGAATAATTTTTTTTAATGTAAACAAGGGCCAAAGATTGTACAACTTACAGGGAGTGTCATTCACATTGTATTTTGTGTAAATAATGATCTAAAGTATTTCAAGGGAGCAGCCTGAAAAGGTGGGGAAATTAAATTCCTCAGAAATAGTCATTCACAAACTTACACTCAACAGATATTTTACATGCATTATTTAATGAAGTCCTCCAACTCTAAGGACTAGATCCACATCTATCTACTCCAAAGCTTCCGTTTTTCTACTATACTGTAATAGTCTCTCTATAAGGAAAAAAAAAAAAAACTCTGCTCACCTTCTTTTAATTAAAGAATTTAATTAAATAATTAAAGAATAACACAACAACATTCTCTTTCTTTAAACCTAGGATTTCCCTGACCAGTTCAAATTAATTACACTTCTAAAGTTGGAAATGCCATGTGAAAGATTTTACTTCTCATGCCCAGTTGCAAATGACAAAGTATTGAAAAGTAGTAATTAGCCTCATTAAAATGGCACCAAGTTGATTTTATAATATCCTTACTATACCAAATGGCAATAAGGAAAGTTTAATGAAAATAATAAAAATCAACATTTATGAAAAGATGATTTCATTAAAAATACATTCAAAATTATTATTCATGTGATTGAAACTTAATTCAATCCTCAATAAAAGCTAAGCCTCCAATATTAAATCACAATTCAGTAAAAGCCTTTCCAAGGACAATCAGATAATACATTATGGGTACACTTTTGAGTCATCTAACTTGATATAAAAGTGGTATTGAAAGAATCTAGTTATTACATCTTTCTCTCTCTCTCTCTCACTGTTGCTCTCTCTTCATTTCACTCAGACTTTGGTGGCAGCTGTAGAGTACACAATTGAGCATGAGGTCTCTAGCCAATGCCTAGAGTGCAGATAGCTAGTGTATATTGACATGAAAACTGTATTCTTCAGATACCAGAAATTCACACATCAATACTGACATTATACAAGCTTTAAATAGACCATCAATCTTCTACCATATTTTTTAAGTCAACATTGAATCATTTTAGGCAGACAGACTCTCCTTTGCTGTTCTGCCCGCTTTTCAGTTGCTGTATATTCAATAAACTTCTCTCTTTTGTTCTTCCTTGTGTGAATTCTTTCACTGCCCCTGTACTGGCCTCCACCCAATTGATTGTCCCCATATTCTGTGGCCTGTATGGGACCCTCTTGGCCCAGGACTGCCCCCAGATTCTCCATGTATTTCTTGGGAATTTCCCTCAGTGTAATGACTCTAGTATTCCTTGTGGAACTGATAATGTCCACCAAGGTTATTCCTTGGTGAGAATCCAAAGCCCCAGGGGAAGCCCGCCTGAAAGGGTGAGGGATTTCCACTCTTGCCCTTCAGAGGGATCCTTCTTTCCCTCTCCTTTCTTTTTTCACCCCTTCAGTGGTCTATCCCTAGTACTCTTCAGACAACAGAAGATCTCTGGCAAGGGTGGCTCCCCGGTGTGGTATGAAGGCAAACAATTTGAACTGCCTGTGCCTGTGAGGGTGAAGGACCCCTTTCCTCTCTCTCACTCTGTCTCCTCTGAGGTCTTCATTCCCAATGCGCTTCTTTTAGGAAGCACCCCCTTTCCTTATTCCCAGGATCCAGCTATCATCTTGATCTACAGGCAAAACATGTTCCTATGGTCTGAGTGGTGAATCCTCCTCCTCCTTTTTTTGACCCAGTTTGGCCAACCAGTGTCCAACTGTCCTTGCTGCAGGGGATGTCCCAGAAGGGATTGCTATTGCATTTGCCACAACCCTCTCCTTGGTAGGATGCCTCGGTAGAGTTAGTCGCCCTGTATAAGGTCCAGTCTTTTCAACTCAGTGGGATACCCTGACTGAAACTGTGACCACGAGTCATAGCTCCATTCCCTTTGGTGGGATGCCCCTTTGGGAATTGGCAGCCCGTCTTTCCCACCATGGGACAAACCCCTTCTACTCCTTTGGACTCACCGTTAGACTGTATTCTTAAAGAACTGGAACAAATTTGAACCCCAAGGCCTGAGGAAACACATGTCATATTTTTATGCAATGTTTCTTGACCTCAGTACAAACTCTAAGATCAGGAGGCATGGCCCCTTCATGGAGCCCCCTTTTTTTTTATAATACTATTTTCCAGTTTGACCTCTTTCGCTGGAACTCCTCCAAATGGTCAGAAGTCCCATATGTGCAAGCCTTCATGGCATTGTTCCAAGAATCCCAACCTCCAAAAAACTGTAAAATGTGTCTTCTTATAATGGGTTTCATGGCCCATCTGACCCTGTGAATAGCTATCAAACCTGAAACCTGGAAGTTTTGCTAAGTTAAATGAAAAATTGGGTCCAATTCATTGGGTATCTAAGTCTATTCCAAATAAGACAAAATACTGAAGCACTGATTACTAAACAAAAAGTTTATCTGCTTTCGACTTCTCATTGCAGAGAAATTAAAGATACATGGGTCTGTTGGAAAATATGCTTTCTGCCTTATTAAAAAATTGTACTATAAAAATGCATGTTCCTAAAAATTATGAAATATGTTCATAAATTTACCAATCTAAAGAATCCTAATGTAATAGACAGACCACAATTGGTTACTACTTAGTTTTCACTAGAGACTAAGGTTTCTAACAGTTAAAATTCTGCTAAATGTAATTAAGACCGATGGAAATGATAAGGAAAGCAACTCTGTATGTAGGAAAGTAAGACATATGTAAGAAAGGTATAAGAAATGAGAATACATTTTGTTGAGGGGAAAAAGAAAGTAATATTGTCCTAAAATGAGACTGGTTATTTGGAGAGAAAAGGCTTGGGACAAACTCTGAATGCAATAGAAAGCTGTAGAAAGTTTGTGAAGGGAAAGCCTTAGAATTTTATGTGGTCAAGATGGACTAAGATTGAATGGATTTTAAAAGTACACTGGTATGAGATTAAAATTCTGCTTTACTCTGTTAAAAAGACAAAGTTTTCTTGGAATGTTGGTCTGCTCTTGAAAAGAAAATGTAAACATAATTTTTTTTCTTTGTCCAGAAAACCAAAGTTTCTATGTTTTGTCTTTATGAGATCTTTGATTACTTAAGTTAAAACCTCTCAATATTAAAGAAGCCAAGTTTTGCTAACAACTATATAACTTCCTATACAATCTCTTATTGCCACCTTGGTTAACTATTATAGAAAATTTATGAAATTCTTGAAGTTTTAATATGTTCTGATATAAGGTCATTACTTAAATTATTGAAATGTTATGCGTCACAGAAATAACTGGACTTCCTTGCCAGCTACATTATAACGAACTCTCATATCAGAACTTTAACCATGTCCATCTCTGAGGGTTTTTTTCTTTTTTTGATCATTTACAGTTATTGTCCTGATGCTCTTGTAAAGTGAGTTTTGTCTTCAAGGAGATTCATGGACTTTTTTTTTTACAAATACAGGTATTTGATATCTTTAAGATCATAAAATTGAACTGGATAAGAATTTCCAGAACTAATGAAAAAGCTGCATCCAAACAACTAGAATTGGCAATATGGGACTAAATTAATTGAGAAAGATGATTATAGTTTTTGTGACTCTTGTTTGAAACATTTCTGGTTCTCTAATGCTTTGCTCCTCCAGATTAAGGAAATTTACTCTTAAGATATCCATGATATACAGAAATGTGATAGAGTATTCCTTTGTGAACAAATTGAAACACTTAACTTTCTCCCTACCTGAACCCTCCAAAATTCAGAAACTCTCAATGAGTATTCTTTCTTCCATGGCAATTATAATTATTTGTGTAAGTTCAATAAGAATCTGTTTTCCTTATAACAGGACACCATTGGAAACATTGGTTATATTACCAAGGCTTTGACTGGAATGTCATATTTGGGAGGCATGCATAGACTCAGATATGATCAGACACCTCTAAGGAATTAAGCCTGAATTTATGGAGACAATAAAGCCCCTTGGAAACATTGGCCTGATGCCTTGCTTACAGGGTTCCCAGCAGCCTTATCAGATGAGTAAAGAATGTCACTTCCTGGGGTGTCTGGGTGGCCCAGTCAGTTAAGCATCTGACTTCGGCTCAGGTCATGACCTCAGGGTTCTGGGATCAAGCCCCTTGTGGGACTCCACACTCAGTGGGGAGTTTGCTTGTCCTTCTGCCACCCCCCCATGCTCTCTTTCACTCTCTCAAATAAATAAATAAAATCTTTTTTTTTTTTTTTTTTTTAAAGAATGTCACTTTCTGGAAGGTGCAGGAATCTCAGGATATTTTAATTTGGGGAACTTGAGAAGAGGAATTCACCCAAATATAGAGGTATTGCAGGCATATCTGATGGCAACTATTTGGCTTGGCTTCTGGCCTCAAGAGTCTATCAAAAGTTCAACCTAAGTATTCCTTATAAAAATTTCCAGCAAAGCAGATTTTAAAGGATCTTTATGATCAACCACTATTCTTGCTGAGCTTATGTAAATAACTGGGCCAAGTTTGTTAAAACTGGACTTGTTTTACAAATGAACTAGTCTGATTTAGCCAGCTCTGGAAATAATTGTGAATTTAGAGAAAAATTATGTTTCAATAACACACTTTTGTGGATGCTAAACTCTAGTTCTGATTAATTTTCAGGTCCCTGGGATCATGACCTGAGCTGAAGGCAGGCGCTTAACTGACTGAGCCACTCAGGCATCCGTGATTAATTTTCTTTTAAGTGTTTGTTGTTTGCCTAAACTAGACAACTTCAGGTATACTTCAGAGAAATTGCCATAATAGGTCATGTATAGACAATCCTCATGCTTGTTACTCTGTGGCCATAATAACAGGAACCCTTGGGCATATGATTATTTGAACAGCTGGAATCTCCAAAAATTGTATAACTCAACTATTACCTTGACCAATTCTGTGTGGCTGGGATGACAAAATTGCTCCTTAAAAGCTGGAGCATACTCCACTCCATGGGATTAACTATGGACTTATGGAAATAATGGATGGTCCCACTTTGCATCTGATTGGATTGAATGATGCACTTGGGATGCCCTTGCCTCTTGGGACAATTCTTCTCCCATTTGCCAATGATACCTCATAATTAGGATATTGTTAAGGCTAGACATCAAACAAAGAGGGCTTTTGATGGTTTTATCTTTTAGCCATATTTGTCCCAGGAGCTGCCTCTATTGATATAAAATTGCAAATAGAGGCTTTAGCCAAGCATACAGCAGCTATCTTTAATCAAGTCCAACATGCAGTCACCCACAAATTCAAAAGGTGGACCTCCAAAACTGAATGGCCCCTGATATCCTGAATGTAGCTCAAGGAGAAACCTATGCTTCATTAAAACAGAATGTTTTGTATATACTCCAGATTACTACAGAAATGTGACAGGGTTACTAGAAGACATAGATACTCAAATTGGCACTTTAAATTATCTCTCTCCCTCCTTTAATTGGTTAAACTCCTGGACTGGAGGAAGATTTTGGTCAAATATCAAAGCTCTTTTATTCAGGCTTCTCTTTCTCATAATAATCTTATATTGTTGTCTATACTTCTATAAAGCTTAAAAATGAAACAGAAAGGATAAAAGACCTAAATGTGAGACCTGAAACTATAAAAATCCTAAGAGAGAGCACAGGCAGTAATTTCTCTGATGCTGGATATAGCAACATTTCTCTAGATATGTCTCCTGAGGCAAGGGAAATAAGAGCAAAAATAAACTATTGGGACTAAATCAAAATAAAATTTTCAACAAAACTGAAAGACAACCTACTGAATGGGAGAATAGTCAACAAAACTGAAAGACAACCTACTGAATGGGAGAATATATTTGCAAATAACATGCAATATAAAGGATTAGTATCCAAAATATATAAAGAACTGATACAACTCAACACCCAAAAAACTATCCAATTTAAAAAAAATTGGCAGAAGACTGGGGTGCTTGGGTGGCTCAGTAATTGAAGCATCTGACTCTTGATTTCAGTTTAGGTCATGATCTCAGGGTCATGAGATCAAGTTCCACATCAGACTCTGCGCTGGGCATGGAGCCTGCTTAAGATTCTCTCTCTCCCTCTCCCTTAGCCTCTCTCTCTCTCTCTCTCTCTCTCTCAAAAGAAAAGAAAATGGACAGAATACATGAACAGAAATTTCTCTAGACATATGGATGGCCATCAAACACATGAAAACATGCTTATCATCAGTCATCAGGGAAATGCATCTAAACAACAATGAGATGCCACCTCACACCTGTCAGAATGGCTAACACAAGAAATACAAGATACAACAAGTGTTGGTGAGGATGTTGAGAAAAAAGGAACCCTCTTGCACTGTTGGTGGGAATGTGAACTTGTGCAGCCATTGTGGAAAACAGTATGGAGGTTCCTCAAAAAGCTAAAAATAGAACCACCCTATGATGCAGCAACAGCACTACTGAGTATTTGCCCAAAAAATACAAAAACACTAATTTAAGGGGCTATATGCACCTGTATGTTTATTGCAGCATTATTTATAATAGCAAAATTATGGAAAGAGCCCAAAACATTCATCAACTGATGAATGGATAAGGAAGATGTGGTATATATATATATATGAATATTTGAATATATGAATATTATTCAGCCATAAAAAAAGAATGAAATTTTTTTCATTTGCAACAAACAACATGGATGGAGCTAGAGAGTCTAATGCTAAGTGAAATAAGTCAGTCAGGGAAAGACCAATATCATATGATTTCACTCATATGTGGAATTTAAGAAACTAAATGAGTAAAGGAAAGAGAGAGTGAGAGGGTGAGTGAGAGAGAGAGAGACAAATCAAGAAACAGACTTTTAACTATAGAGAACGAACTAATGGCTACCAGAGGGGAGATGGGTGAGAGCACTGGGTGAAATACATGTTGGGAATTAAAAAGTACACTTATCATGATGAGCACTGAATAATGTTTAGAATTATGGAATCACTACATTGTATACCTTAAACTAATATAACACCATATGTTAACTACACTGGAGTTAAAATTTTAAACTTAATTTAAAAAACAGAAAGAATATAGATATAAAACAATACTAAAAGACCTACATATTAAATCATTTAATTCTAACAATAATTGTAGGGGGTAGGTCTCTTATTACTCTCCGTTTACAAATGATGAAAGCAAGATTTGAAAAGGTTAAATTGCTTCCCAAATAACACAGGCAGTAGTAGTGATAGAATCTTCACTAAAATCTAGACAATACTTTCTCCAGAGCCCATATTTACAGCCACTAGGTTGTTTATAATTGAAGCATGAAGAAGAAAGTATCAAGGGAGCACAACTTATCTCCGGTGCTATTCTTTATGTAGTTTCATCTACTCAGAATAAGTTCCATTCCAAAATGCCTGCTTAGTAAATATCTGAAGCCTCCTGTGTAATGCCATATTAAACTATAAATCAATGTTCTTAAACATTGTGTGTCTGTTTTTAAAATAAACAAAATTACCTCTTACATCTTAGCTTATTTAGAACTAGACCATCTACAAGCTTTTTAAACAGATGAAATTTCTACAAGATTCGTTCTTTAAGTCAGGTTCTTAAACAAAAATAAATACAGTATATTCACATAATCACAAATATATGTGCTTAAATATAGTTGTAGATAGATTATTTTTGTTAAATGAATGAAAGAGATGTTGATAGGATTTGTAGAATCATAAAATCTCAGGGTAGAAAGGAGCATTAAAAGTCACTGTGTATGTATATTAAATCATCATGTTGTGGACCTTAGAAAAACATCACATTGTATAATCTAAATTTATACAATTTTTATTTGTCATTCATAATTCAATAAAATTGGGGACGAGAGGAAATCATCCAGTCTATTTCACAGCCCAATTGACACTTGAATTCTCTCTTAAGCATCCCATCAAGTAGTCATTCAAATTTTGTTAAGCATCTCCACTGATGGTAAATGCACTATATGCTTAAGTCAGCCTATTCCATCTTTGGACAGCTTAGACTAATAAAGTGTACTTCACCTTTGGTAAAGTTTTCATCCAAAGGTGAAGTAAAGTGTACTTCACCTTTGGATGAAAACTTTAAGTTCACACTCTATAACCAACATAGCAAATGGTAAACATTGAAACAGAAAGTTCAGTGGGCAAGGAGTGGATGCTAAATGAATTAGTCTGCTTTTGAAGCCTTCATAACCCCAGATTAGAAACCCCTGTAGTTGTCCATTTTTCAGGTGAGGAAACTTGGGACCAATGAATAACCTTGTATAAAATCATAGGACTATTTAGTAGCAATAAAATAAGATTAGCGATCCAAGTCTCCTGATTCCCATTCCAGTGCTCTTTAAAGTATATTGTCCAATGATATCCCTTACTGATTTAAGAACATGGACTCTAAGGACTGGCTGGATTTGAATCCCACCTTTACAACATACTAGTTGCATACTAGAAGCATGAGGAAGAAAGTGTCAAGAGAGAACAACTTATTTGTTTAACCTGAGGCAAGCTACTTACCCTCTCTCTGTATCAAATTTCTTCATCTGCAAAACACAGATAATACTGGTACTTCTTTCATATGATTTTGGGTGGAGTATATGGTTTTGTATATGTGATGTTCTTAAAGCAGTGCCAAGAACATGGTAAACTTTTTTTTAGTAAATATTGGTTATTATTATTAATATTCTTTCAAACTTGCATAACACCGCCAATCCACAGCCATATTACCAGTGAATTCCTATGACTCTTTAATCTCCCCTAAAATATATTTGAATATGGAACATTCTTTCTCTCTACTCAGGAAAAAAAAACAATATAAGTCAATATAAGCGTTATATATATGTATTTATATATTCCCTTCATGTTGTGTACTACTTTCAAACTTAAAGAAATCAGATTTTTAACAATTCATTGATCTTATAGCCTGGGCAGTAACTTGGGTAAACTTTCTGACTCTTGGAACCAAAGAGAAAAACTTTTCTCCCCAAAACACTCAGGAGTTTTTAAGCACACTCAAAAGAAGATATAAAGAATGAGATGCAAGAAAATATAAAAAGAAAAAAACCAAATCACCACTATAAAAGTTCTGCTTGGATCCCAAGAGAAAGTTTGCAAAAGCACACAATTAATTGCCTGAAATTCAGGTCAATGGAAGCAGTATGTATCTAAATATTTTTTCACAGGCTTCCTATATAAATAAATATCAACTACCAAGTGCAAACTCATGGCTAGATCACTCCACACATAAATCTATTAATAATCTACTTGTAGAGAAGTCTGTCCTTTCTTAAATTACATTAACTGGGAAGTTTCACAGCAGAAAGAAGTCAGATACTAAAGAAATATACTTTCTAATTTGGGCAAAGTTATGAAATCAAGGATTTTGTCTACAGCTATTTAGATTAATCTAATTACTAAAATTGTTTACAGTTATTTGGAAGTAATTACTGGTGTTATCATTCATTTTAACATAAAAAGTTCCTCTACTCTATAGTACATCTGTGCAAAATGTTTGATTAAATACAGTGTGCTCCCCCAGAGTAAGAAGAGGATTATGGAATAAAAAAAAAAGAGAGAACAAAAATGTAAAACCAGGTCCTTTTCCCTCCGTGTATCTGAATGAATTAAGTAGAAGACATTTCAGAAATAAATAAATAAACAAGCAAAAGAAAACAAAGTTTGGTGAAGTAATAAAGATGTTGACTATATATTAACACTAGGTCAGGTGGTAGTTACTAATTCTTATTTATTTTAAAGCTTTGTAAAATAGCAAAGGAGAAAGAGGAGGGTAGAGGGTAAGTGGGTTCAAAAAAATATGGATACAGTGATCTCCCATAAGCATGGACATGGCTTTTGAAAAATTTCAGAAATCCTTCTTTGTCTTTGCCATATTGAGAACAATTAACATAGTGCAAGTATGCTGATAAGATAAAAATTCCAACCATGTAACAAAAATGTAGTTGACAACTTGTATATTATGCAATTATGACTGTCATTTTATTACTGTTATTAATTTATTAGTATAATTGCAATTTTTTTAATGTCATAATGTGATAATAAAGGACTTGTCATTACTAAGTTAACCTCCGACAATCTCTGACCTCAGGGGAGGTAGTTGCACACTTCCAGTCCAAAATGAGCTGTCAGTTACCACAACGACATTTTGATGACTACATTATCTTGTAATTAAATGTCTCAACAAACTTCTGCTTCTGATTGGCAGGTAGTTAAGACTATCGTTGTCCACAGGGCAGTTTCTTTATATTTCAAGAATAATTTTTTTTATATTTCAAGAATAATTTTTAGCACTGAAGCAGGAAGACAAGATTTTAAAAATTAAAATGTCTTCGATAACGTATTTATTAATGTATACCTAGCATTGGTAAAAGCAAAGAAAATTATGCTGTTATGTATATCTGTTGCCCAATCCATTGTGTTGCAGTGAAAACTATGATTAAGAAATTTCTACGGTGTTCTTTGCTAACATTATTGAACATATAGAATAATTTCATTACTCTTCTCTCCCATGTCCAATTTTTCCATGACTGAAATAATTGAAAACCACAAGGAATGGATGCCTGTAAATACTTTATGATCATTATTCCTCTTACCATTCTCAAGCCCAGTGTGTTAGTTCAATAAGCTAAGGGCAAGATAGATCATATATAACACATACATTGAATTCCTTCTTTTTCCTGTCACCTTCCTTAATATATGGACCACTAAAGGAATCCATTTCATACAATATTGCTCGCAGTACTGACTAACATTTGCATTGTTTCAGATTGAAGGAAAACTTTTTCTAGTTGAGGCTAAATATTTGCTCAATTTTAATAATTCTAAAATCATAGGAAAATAAATGAGCAGAAAAGCTATCAAAATAGGATTTTTGTGTACTATACCTAAATATTATTATAAATTGTATAGTCAAGAAGCCAAGTACAAAGTCACTGAGAAGTTAAATTAAGACGAGCCACTTGGATTTTGGTTATTTTCATTATACTACTAAAACTTTTTTTATTTAAAAACTGGTATATTCATAAAGGAAACTTTTTTAAAAATAAGGATCTCTCATAATGAAATAAAAGCAACATAACATGAGAAATTCTACCAGTAAAGTGAAATCCCATTAAAACTCAACATTATCCATACTGAATTAGAGATATCTTTTTTCAATTACCAATGCAATTTTCTTCCGCAAAGAAGAAAACTTTAGTTCCTTCAAGTTTCTTCATTAAGTGTTCTATTTAGGATTACCGCATTTTAAAAAATATAGAATGAGAATTTTTAAAATAGGTTTTATGTTGTTGCTCTCAGCAAACTGAAGATTTCAATAGAAAAAACTACTTGCATGCAAACACATACACCCTTCTCAAAATGCTAACAGATGGAGGAGGCCAAATGGAGAGAAATGCTACAAATAGCCCTGATTTTAATCTCAGCTCTATGTGGATGCACATTATTTGGAAACATTTGCTTCTCCTTTGAATGGGCAATGACATCTTTTTCAAGTTATGGAATAACGTGACTTCTCAGAATGTGCAACAAATTTCTGGGAGGCAATCACCTTTTCCCCCCACTATGTGTAAAACCTAGCCTAAAGCAACCATCACAACTCTCAGTAGTCCTGAATATTCCTTTGGTAATCCTAGCACACAAATCTTTGTGAGTTACAAAAGTTAAATTTATGCCAGTATTATATTCAGCAAAAAAGTACTAAGCAACTACTTTGTGCAGAACACTTTCATAGTCACCGTGGAGTTTAATATATGCACATTAATCATTGTATGTACATGTCACTGAACCTGAAAAAATAGAAGTAGAATGAAAATTCCCATGTGGGAAGGTGAAAAGTGAGGTAGAGAGAGGCAAACTCCATTGCAACGTAACATAAGAATCATAATAAAGCAATTATAAATGGGATTGATTCACTAATTTCTCTTTCTGCTGCTTCATTATTGGTGCATAGAAATGCAACAGATTTCTGTACATTCATTTTATATCTTGCTACTTTGATGAATTCATATATTAATTCTACCAATTTTTTGGTGTAGTCTTTCAGGTTTTCTACATAGAGTATCATGTTGTCTGTAAGAGTGAAATTTTTTTCTTCCTTGCTGATTTGGATGCCTTTATTTCTTTTTGTTGTCTGATTAGTGAGACAATGGCTTCCAGTACTATGTTGAACAACAGTGGTGAGAGTCAATATCCCTGTCATGTTCCTGACCTTAGGGGAAAAGCTCTCAGTTTTTCCCCATTAAGGATGATATTATCTGTGGGTCTTTCATATATGGCCTTTATAAAATTGAGGTATTGATCACATTTACAATTAGATCAAAAACCATAGGATACCTAGGAATAAACCTAACCAAAGAGGAAAAAGATCTGTACTCTGAAAACTACAGAACTCTTATGAAAGAAACTGAAGAGGACACAAAAAAATGGAAAAACATTTCGTGCTTATGGGCTGGAAGAACAAATACTGTTAAAATGTCTATACTACCCAAAGCAATCTACACATTTGTTGTGTTCCTTATCAAAATAACACCAGCATTTTATACTACCCAAAGCAATCTATACATTCGATGTATTCCTTATCAAAATAACGCCAGCTTTTTCCACAAAGTTAGAACAAACAATTCTAAAATTTGTATGGAACCAGAAAAGACCCTGAATAGCCAAAAGAATGTTGAAAAAGAAAACCAAAGCTGGATGCATCACAATTCTGGACTTCAAGCTGTATTACAAAGCTGTAATCATCAAGAGAGTATGGTGCTGGCACAAAAAAAAGACACATAAATCAATGGAACAGAATAGAGAACCCAGAAATGAACCCTCAACTGTATGGTCAACTAATCTTTCACAAAGGAGGAAAGATTATCCAATGGAAAAAAGACAGTCTCTTTAATAAATAGTGCTGGGAAAACTGGACAACCACATGCAAAAGAATGAAACTGTACCACTTTCTTATACCACATACAAAAATAAATTCAAAAATAAATTCAAATGGATGAAAGACCTAAATATGAGACAGGAATCTCTCAAAATCCTATAGGCAAACACGGGAAGCAACATCTTTGACCTCGACTGTAGCAACATCTTACTAGACACGTCTCCAGAGGCAAGGGAAACAAAAGCGAAAGTGAACTATTGAGACATCATCAAGAAAAAATCTTCACAGCAAGAGAAACAACAAGACTAAAAGAAAACCTACAAAATGGGAGGATATTTGCAAATGACATATTGGATAAAGGGCTAGTTTCCAAAATCTGTAAAGCATTTATCAAACTCAACACCCAAAAAATAAATAATCCAGTTAAGAAATGGCCAGAAGACATGAACAGACATCTTTCCAAAGAAGACATACAAATAGCTAACAGACATATGAAAAAATGCTCAACATCACTCATCATCAGGGAAATACAAATCAAAACCACAATGAGATACCACCTCACATCTGTCAGAATGGATAAAATTAACAACACAGTAAAGAACAGAGGTTGGGAAGGATGCAGAGGAAGGGAAACACTCTTAACACTGTTTTTGGGAATGCAAAGCGGTGCAGCCACTCTGGAAAAGAGTTTGGAAGTTCCTCAAAAAGTTAAAAATAGAACTACCCTATGATCCAGCAATTACACTACTAGGTATTTGCCCAAAGGATACAAAAATACTGATTCAGAGGGGCACACTGCACCCCAATGTTTATAGCAGCATTATCAACAGTAGGCAAATTATAGAAAGAGCCCAAATCTCCATCAACTGATGAATGGATAAAGATGCGAGATATATATAACATAGGAGAAGGGGACAAAAAAATAAAAGAGGGTGAGGCAAACCATAAGACACTCTTAACTCTAGAAAACAAACTGAGGGTTGCTAGAGGGGAGGTAGTTGAGGTGATGGGCTAAAATGGGTGATGGACATTAAGGAGAGCATTTGTTGTGATGAGCAGTGGGTGTTATATGTAAGTGATGAATCACTAAATTCTATTCCTGAAACCAATATTATACTATATGTTAAGTAACTTGAATTTAAATAAAATTTTGGAAGAAAAAAATTACATATTTATCAGTTCCAATTTGCTTTTAAAATAAACATGGTTAAATTTTTTAAAAAATCATAATAAAGTTGCCTCCTATTTACGGTGGAAAAGTTGATCCAGAGTAACTTAATTATAAAATGTAACTGACATTACCTATTTTCCTTTAATAAAAAATACTGTATATTCATAAAAAATAGCTGTCTAGTTTACAAAAGTAAAGCTCGAAGTCACTAAAATATGTGAGTACAAAGTGGACAATTATTTAAAAAGAAAGATGTTGACAGAACCAAGAGGAACTTTCCAAACTCACCAGATCTCAGAACCTATAGATACAAATTAAGAAATAATGCAACTGGTTATCTGAGCTTTCTGATTAGCTTATATTTCAGATAAAGAGGCATTTGCCACATATTTAATTGTCAAAAAATTACAAGAATTACAGAATTCTAGAATTGGAAGCATAGTGTTGAAAAGTCAGATTGTTTGGAAATATTTGTTGGGTTGTCATAAAGATTAGGAGTTGTTACTAGTTAGAGGCCAGATGTGTGTCCTGCAATGTGCAAGGCAGTCTCACACATGGAAGAATTGTCCTGCCTCAAGGCCAATAGCTCCTCCATTGAAAATCTTTTGGTCCAACCATTTCTTTTAAAAGTTAGGAAGTTGCTTCCAAGGAAATTGTGTGCCTTGCTCTTGATCCCATAGCTAGTGGAGTTAGTACTAAAACCCAGTTCCCCAAACATGGCATAGGAGGCCAACTGGCATCTGTGGGTTAAATATTTGTGCTATTGTTCTGTAAGCTGCACTAAATTATTATGAGAAATAAATAAATACATAGCGGGAGGAAAAAAGAAATAATGCAGCTTTACAATGGACTGAACTAGCAATACATTGATGATTACATTTCCTCTTGACCAATGAAGAGGGAGGATTGTCCTTATTTTTCAACATCAGTTACACAGTCACAAAAAAATTTTAAGCCGAACTGTTTTTCCCTTGAAATATTATGAAAATTAAGTAAATCTAGTTATACACTGAAGGTGCAGAAAGACACAAAAGATATGAATTAGCCAGGCAGCTCACAGCTTAAATAATTTTTGCCATCATTTTACAAGTTGAACCTCCACTTTGAAACCTTTCCTATGAAAATAATTCAGAGACACTGGAACAATTCATACGATTAGGTGTTTTCAAATTGAAAAAAAAATCTTTACAGCAGCATTTTGAACAGAGAATTAAAGACTTGTGGATGAATGTTTCATCTGCAAAGGGCTCGATTTGTAGTTCTATTGAGATAATACTACTCCGTGTAGCTATATTGTCTTTCAGCTAAAAACCTAAGTAAGATACATAAAACACACTCACACATTTTATTTTATTATAAAACTTCATAAAGACATAAAAAATACTTGGGCAACTAGAGAATCAAAAGTGTCTCTCTGAAGCCTCTCTTTTTTAACTACAATATATTAGGTGTGCAGAAAAAATAGGGCTCAAAGGGGAAGCAAATAAAATATACCATGTTTCATTAGACTGTAAATCAGCCTCAAATGAAAATTCTAAGGCGAAAGAAGCAGAAACTAGAAGTAGGCCAAAAAGGTCAAAACACTAGTGGAAATTATGGAATTATATTATTTTGGATGACAGCCACTGTATCAGGCACTTCTATCTAATGATGCTGCAATGCGCTACCACATTCAAACTTTTTTAGGGCTCAGAAGAAATTCCATACACATAACATGTTCAGGAACCATACTATATCCTGTTATAAAATGGGTATGTATTATATGGACATTTCATTTATATAAATATCACTTTCGTACTAGGCTAATGACAATGATTTTCACTATGGACTAATCCTGGGTTACCTGTGGAACTCTCTTGTAAAATTTTATATCTCATTCTTAAGGCACTTGTACATCCCAGTTTATCTGAAACACTCCTTCCTGATTTATGCCAGCTGTACTGATGTAATTATTAATGGTAACCCCTTTTACCCTCATAAGTACTCTGGTAGGAAGATAAATTATATGTCCTCCCTATTAATATCCCACTGACCAAAAATAAATATCTAGAATTATCTACTACAGGAAATATCTTCACTTCCTCCTTTATCCAGAGATTGCTCTTCAGACAGCAGTGTGAGTGCAGCATGAAACATTTTCTAAGCCATAATATGGTATGACTGCTGAGGATTATCACTCACATTTCAGCTACCACCACTTCACACACTTAGCCTGATTCACTTGCAGCAGAGTAATTTAACAGCCTCCTACATTCTGACTGAATTCCAATAAATTCCCTTTTTGTCATTAATCTTGTCAGAAGAAGATTTCATTTAGAAGGCTTCTGAAATGTTCCACATAAAATGAAATCATATAATCACAGGGCCACCTATTCCTAGTATAACTAACCTCCTATGATAGGGTTGCTATATACTTTAGTGTTCAGGCAGCTGCTCATATACCAATACAACTGACAAATTAATTTTTTACACCAGAAAGCAGAAAGGCACTTGCTAACACTGGGTAGTAATACAGGTTGTATCAAATCATATTGGGAGCCAGATGCGACTCATAGACTGTGGAACATGGTGTTGTTTGTTGCTTGGCCTTTAGAAGGATTTATCTAAGGTCAAAGCATTTTTTTTATTTTTAATTCTGTAATATTCTGAAAATTAGCCTACTTATCATCTTATTATGAGGTTAGCAGATTGACACATTGTGTGGGTAGAATTGAAGGGTCTTTATTGACTTAACTACTCAAATTATATGTTTCCATATATGACTGTATATGTATCTGTATAGGACTCTGAAGCCAGTAAGTTTGTGAATGGGTGTGTGTATTATGCAATGTATGTGTATGTATGGGCTACATTCCTTTTCCTTAGTTTACTCTCTTCCAACATGATGCTGCCAACATCTATTTTATCTTCAGTCTGTACATATTCCTCACAACCTGAACTCACAGGAATAAACTCAAATAAAATAAAATTACTAAACCCAGTAAAATGTTGTGATAATTCCAGTATATATGTAATCAATTTTCCTAGGTCCCTCTAAGAACTCTTTTTTTAAGTTTTTATTTAAATTTTAGTTAGTTAACATACAGTATGAGTTTCAGGTGTACAATATAGTGATTCAACACTTCCATACAACACCCGGTGCTCATCACAAGTGATATCCTTAATGCCCATCAACTATTTCAACCATTCGTCCCCCTGCCCCGGTAACCATCAGATTGTTCTCTATAGCTAAGAGTCTGTTTCTTGGTTTGCCTCCATATCTCTTTTTTCCCCCATTTACTTTTTTGTTTTGTTTCTCAAATTCCACATATGAGTGAAATCATATGGTATTTATCTCAGACTGCCATATTTTGCTTAGCATAATACTCTTTATCACAATCATGTCATTACAAATGGCAAGATTTTATTCTTTTTTATAGCTGAGTAATATTCCATTACATATATAAATTTTGAGGAACATCCATGCTGTTTTCCAGAGTGGCTGTACCAGTTTGCATTCTGACCAATAGTGCAAAAGGGCTTCTTTTTCTCCACATCCTTGCCAAAGCTTGTTGATTCTTGAATTGTTGATTTTAGCCATTCTGACCAGTGTGAGGTGATATCTCATTTTACTTTTCACATGCGTTTCCCTAATTATCAATGAGCACCTTTTAATCTTTTTATTGGCCATCTGTATGTCTTCTTTGGAAAAAATGGCTATTCATGTAATCTCCCCATCTTTCAAAGGGATTATTTGTTTTTTTGGTGTTGAGTTTTATAAGTTCTTTATATTTTTTTAATACCAACACTTTATCAGATATATCACTTGCAATTACCTTCTCCCATTCCATAAGTTGTCAGTTATTTTTTATTGTTTCCTTCACCGTGCAGAAGCTTTCTATTTTGATGAAGTCCCAATAGTTTATTTTAGATTTTGTTTCCCTTGCATCAGAAGATACATTAACAAAGAAGTTGCTATGGCTGATGTCAAAGAAGTTACTGCCTGTGTTCTCCTCTAGGATTTTGATGGTTTCCTGTCTCATATTTAGGTCTTTAATACATTTTGAACTTATTTTTGTGTACGATGTAAGGAAGTGGTCCAGTTTCATTCTTTTGCATGTTTTCCCAATGTCTTCTTAGGTTTATCACAAAGAGAATAATAAATGGTATCTTTAGAAGCTCTAGTCAAGATATTATGGTAATCATAAAAAATAGAAACATAGCTAAATAGAAAGCATAGAAACTCCATAAATTAACCCAGAAGCATATACTCAATTATTCTTCAACAAAGCATGATTGGAATTATTGCCTGCATATTTTCAGACCACAGTGCTTTGAAACTTGAACTCATCACCAAAAGAAATTTGGAAGGAACTCAAATACTTGGAGGCTAAAGAACATCCTATTACAGAATGAAGGGGGGGGGGGTGTCTGGGTGACTCAGATGGTTAAGTGTCCGCTTTTGGTTCAGGTCATAATCTTCAGGTTGTGAGATCAAGCCCCACATTGGGTTCCCACCTCAGGGGGGAGTATGCTTCTTCCTCTCCCCCACTGTGCTCTCTCTGTCTCTCTCTCTCTCAAGTAAATACATAAAATATTTTTTAAAAAAAGAATAAATGAGTCAACCAGGAAATTAAAGAAGAATTAAAATAATTCATGGAAACAAATGAAAATGAAAACACAACTGTTCAAAACTTTTTGGAATACAGCAATGGTGGTATGAGGAAGGAAATATATAGCAATACAAGCCTTTCTCAAAAAATTAGAAAAGTCTGAAATACACAAGCTAACATTACACCTAAAGAACTTGGAGAAAGAATAGTAAGTAAAGCCTAAACCAAGCAGGAAAAGAGAAATAATAAAAATTAGAGTAGAAATCAATTAAATAGAAACAACAACAACAAAAAAGAACAGAACAATAAAGCTAGAAGCTGGTTCTTTGAAGGAATTAATAAGATCAATAAACCCCTAGCCAGGCTTATCAAAAAGAAAAGAGAAAGGACCCAAATTAATAAAATCTTGAATAAAAAAGGAGAGATCATGACCAAGACTAAAGAAATACAATTTTAAGAAGATATTATGAGCAACTATATGCTAAAAATTAGGCAGTATGGAAGAAATGCATTCCTAGGAACTTATAAACTACCAAAACTGAAACAGGAAGAAATAGAAAACCTAAACAGACCCATAACCAGCAAGGAAACTGAAACAATAATAAAAATTTTCCCAAAAAATAAGACTCCAGGGCCAGATGGCTTCCCAAGGGAATTCTATCAAACATTTTAAAAGGACTAATACCTATTCTCCTGAAGCTGTTTTAAAAAGTGGAAATGGACAGAAAACATCCAAACTCATTCTATGAGGCCAGCATTACCTTGATTTCAAAACCAGACAAAGACACCATTAAAAAGGAAAATTACAGACCAATATCCTTAATGAACCTGGATGCCAAAATTCTCACCAAGATATAAGCCAACAGGATCCAACAGTACATTAAAAGGATTACTCACCACGACAAAGCAGGAGTTAATTCTGGCTTGCAAGACTGTTCAACATTCGCAAATCAATCAGCATGATACATCGCATTAATAAAAGAAAGTACAAGACCATATGATCTTCTCAACTGATGCAGAAAAAACATTTGAAAAAATACAGCATCCTTTCTTGATTAAAACTTTCCACAGTGTAGGGATAGAGGGAATATACCTCAATATCATAGAGCCTGAATACAAAAAGCCCACAGCAAATATCATTATAAAGGGGGAAAAACAGACATATTCTACCCTAAGGTCAGGAACACAAGAGAGATACCCATTCTCACCACTGTTGTTTAACATAGTATCAGAAGTCCTAACCTCAGCAATCAGACAACAAAAGGAAAAAAATGCTTTCAAATTGGCAAAGAAGAATTCAAACTCTCAGACTTCACAGATGACATGATGCTTTATGTGGGAAACCCAAAAGACTCCACCCCAAAACTGCTAGAACTCATACAGTGATTCAGCACTATGGCAGGATACAAAATCAATGCACAGAAATCAGTTGCATTTCTATATGCTAACAATGAGACCGAAGAAAGAGAAATTATGGAATCAATCCCATTTACAATTGCACTCAAAATCATAAGATATCTAGGAATAAATCTAACCAAAGAGGTAATCGATCTGTATTCTGAAAGCTACAGAAACACTTATGAAAGAAATTGAGGAAGAAACAAAGAAATGGAAAAAATATCCCATGCACATTGATTGGAAAAATAAGTATTTTTAAATGTCTATGCTACCCAGAGCAATCTATGCTTTCAGTACAATCTCTACCAAAATACCATTGACATTTTTCAAAGAGTTGGAACAAATAATTATAAAATTTGGATACAACCAGAAGAGACCCTGAATAGCCAGAGGAATGTTGAAATAGAAAGCCAAAGGTGGTGGCATCAAATTGCTGGACTTCAAGCTATATTACAAACCTGTGATAATCAAGACAGTATGGTGCTGGCACAGAAACAGACACATAGATTAATGGAACAGAATAGAGAACTCAGAAATGGACCGTGAACTCTATGGTCAACTGATCTTTGACAAAACGGGGAAGAATATCCAATGAAAAAAGGACAATCTCTTCAACAAATGGTGCTCAGAAAATTGGACAGCCACATGCAGAAGAATGACACCATTCTTCTCACACCATACACAAAAATAAATTCAAAATGGACCATTCTCTCACACCATACACAAAAATAAATTCAAAATGGATGAAAGACCTCAATGTGAGACAGGAATCCATCAAAATCCTAGAGGAGAACATAGGCAGTAACCTCTTCAACCTTGGCCACTGCAACTTCTTCCTAGACACATCTCCAAAAGCAAGGGAAACAAAAGCAAAAATGAACTATTGGGACTTCATCAAGATAAATAGCTTCAGCACAGCAAGGGAAACAGTCAACAAAACTAAAAGACAACTGACAGAATGGAAAAAGGTATTTGCAAATGATAAATCAGATAAATGGCTAGTATTCAAGATCTAAAAACACTTATCAAAATCAACACCCAAAAAACAAATAACTCAGTCAAGAAATGGACAAAAGACATGAACAGATATTTCTCCAAAGAAGACATACAAATGGTCAACAGACACATGAAAAAATGCTCCTCGTCACTTAGCACCAGGGAAATACAAATCAAAACCACAATGAGATACCACATTACACCAGTTAGAATGGCAAAAATTAACAAGACAGGAAACAACAAATGTCGACAAGAATGTGGAGAAAAGGGAAACCTCCTACACTATTTGTGGGAATGCAAGCTGGTACAGCCACTCTGGAAAACAGTATAGAGGTTCCTCAAGATGTTAAAAATGAGCTCCCTACAACCCAGCAATTGCACTACCAGGTATTTACCCCAAAGTTATAAATGTAGTGATCAGAACAGCACCTGCACCCCAATATTTATAGTACCAATGTCCAAAATAGCCAAACTGTGGAAAGAGCCCAGATGTCCATCGACAGTGGAATGGATAAAGATGTGGTATATATATACAGTGAAAACTCAGCGATCAGAAAGTTTGAATACTGACCATTTACACTGACATGGATGGAACTGGAGGGCATTGTGCTGAGCAAAATAAGTCAGTCAGAGAAAGAAAATTATCACATGGTTTCACTCATGTGGAATATAAGAAACAGCACAGAGGACAATAAGGAAGGGAGAGAAATAGAATGGGAAATCATCAGAGAGGGAGAAAAACCATGAGAGACTCTTAACTATAAAACAAACTGAGCATTGTTGGAGATGAGATGTGTAGGGGGATGGGGTAATTGCGTGATGGGCATAAAGGAGGGCATATGATGTGGTGAGCAAAGGGTGTATACACAACTGATGAATTATAGAACACTACCTCTGAAACTAATGAGGTACTATATATTGGCAAATTGAATCTAAATTAAAAAAAAGAAAAGCAATCTGTTTTATGGTTTGCTTCTTTCCCTCCCCCCTGTGTTCATCTATTCTGGTACTTAAATTCCACATATGAGTGACATCATATGGAATTTGTCTTTCTCTAACTGACTTATTTCACTTAGTATATATTACACTCTAATTCTAACCAAAGATTTCATTCTTTTTTATGGCTGAGTAATATTCCATTTTGTATATATATCACAACTTCATTATTCATTTATCAGTCAATGGACATTTGGGCTCTTTCCATAATTTGGGTATTGTTTATAATGATGCAATAAACGTTGAGGTTCATGTGTAACTTTAAATCAGTATTTTTGTATCCTTTGTATAAATACCTAGTAGTGCAATTTGCTGGGTCTTAGGGTAGTTTTTTTGGGGTTTTGTTTTTTTTTTTTTAAGATTTTAGTTATTTATTTGAAAGAGAGAGAGCACAAGCAGGAGGGAGGGGCAGAGGGGAGAAGCAGACTCTCCGTTGAGCAAGGAGCGCAATGCGGGGCTCAATCCCAGGACCTGAGCTGAAGGTAGACACTTAACCAACTGAGCCACTCAGGCACCAAGCGTAGCTCTATTTTTAACTTTTTGAGGAATCGCCATAATGTTTTCCAGAGTGGCTGCACCAGTTTGCATTCCTACCAACAGTGTTAAGAGCGTTCCCCTTCCTCTGCATCCTCCCCAACATCTATTATTTCCTGTGTTGTTAATTTTAGCCATTTTGACGGATGTAAGGTGATATCTCATTGTAGTTTTGATTTGCCTTTCCCTGATTATGTGTGATGTCGAGCATCTTTTCTTGGATCTGTTAGCCATCTGTACGTCTTCTGAAAAATGTCTGTTCATGTCTTCTGCCTATTTCTTCAGGTTTTTGTTTTTGGGATGTTGGGTTTGATAAGTTCTTTATAGATTTTGGATACTAGCACTTTATCAGTTATGTCATTTGTAAGTATCTTCTCCCATTGTAAGTGTTGCTTTTTAGTTTTGTTGATTGCTTCCTTTGTTGCACAGAAGCTTTTTTTCTTGATGAATTTCCAGCAGTTAATTTTGCTTTTTATTACTGCCTCTGGAGATGTATCTAGTAGGAATTTGCCTTGGCTGTTGTCATAGTTGTTACTGCCTTTGTTCTCCTCTACAATTTTCATAGTTTCCTATCTCATGTCTTTCATCCATTTTTATTTTTATTTATGGTGTAATAAAGTAGACCAGTTTCATTCTTCTACATGTTGCTGTCCAGTTTTCCCAACACCATTTGTTCAAGAGACTATCTTTTTTCATTTGATATACTTTCCTGCTTTGTGGAAGATTTGATCATATACTTGTGGGTCCATTTCTGGGTTCCCTATTCTGTTCCATTGTTCCATGTGTTGGTTTTTGTGCCAGTACCATAATGTATTGATGACTACAGCTTTGTCGTGATGCCTCCATCTTTGCTTTTCTTGTTCAAGATTGCTTTGGCTATTCAGAGACTTTTCTGATTCCACAGAAAGTTTTAGATTTTTTTTTCTAACTTTGTGAAAATTATTGGTGGTATTTCAATAGGGATTATATTAAATGTGTAGATTGCTTTGGGTAATATAGACACTTTAACAATATTCGTTTTTCCAATTCATGAACATGTAATGTTTTTCCATTTTTTTGTGTCATCTTCAATTTCTTTCATTGGTGTTCTATGGTTTTCAGAGTACAGAATTCTTACCCCTTTGGTTAGGTTCATCCCTAGGTATCTTATAGATTTTGTGCAATTATGAATTGAATCAATTCCTTGATTTCTCTTTCTGCTGCTTCATTATTGGTTATAGAAATTCAAGGGATTTCTGTACACTGATTTTCTATCCTGTGACTTGGCTGAATTCATGTATCATTCTAGCATTTTTTTGATGCAGTCTTTTGGGTTTTCTAAATAGACTATCATGTTGTCTGCAAATAGTGAAAGACTGACTTCTCCCTTGTCAATTTGGATGCCTTTTATTTCTTTTTGTTGTCTGCTGTGCCTAGGACATCCAGTAGTATACTAAATAACAGTGGTAAGAGTCAAGATCCCTGTCTTGTTTCTCACTATAGACCAAAAGCTCTCAGCTTTTCCCCATTGAGGATGGTATTAGCTGTGGGTTTTTCCTATATGGCCTTTATGATGTTGAGGTATGTTCCCTCTATTCCTACTTTGTTGAAGGTTTTTATCAAGAATAGATTTACCTGGGGTGCCTGGGTGGCTCAGTGGGTTAAAGCTTCTGCCTTCGGCTCAGCTCATGATCTCAGGGTCCTGGGATCAAGCCCCGCATCAGGCTCTCTGCTCAGCAGGCCTGCTTCCTCCTCTCTCTCTGCCTGCTTGTGATCTCTCTCTCTCTGTGTCAAATAAATAAATAAAATTAAAAAAAAAAAAAGAATAGATTTACTTGTCAAATGCTTTCTATTCTGTGATTCATACGGTTCTTATTCTTTCTTTTACTTTTTTTTTTAAAGATTTTATTTATTTGACAGAGAGAGAGAGAGAGATCACAAGTAGGCAGAGAGGCAGGCAGGAAGAGAGGGGGAAGCAGGCTCCCTGCTGAGCAAAGAGCCCAACGTGGGGCTCCATCCCAGAACCCTGAGATCATGACCTGAGCCGAAGGCAGAGGCTTTAACCCACTGAGCCACCCAGGTGCCTCTTATTCTTTCTTTTATTAATGTGTCACGTTGATTGATTTGTGAATATTGAACCATCCCTACAAACCAGGAATAAATCCCACTTGATCACGGTGAATGATTCTTTTAATGTACTGTTGGATTCGATTTGCTACTATCTTGTTGAGAATTTTTATATCTATGTTCATCCAGGATATCGGCCTGCAGTTCTTCTTTTTAGTGGAGTCTTTAGTCTTATAATTCTGGCCTTGTAGAATGAGTTTGGAAGTTTTTCTTCCATTTTTAATTTTGAGATAGTTTGAGAATAGGTATTAACTCTTCTTTAAATGCTTGGTAGAATTACCCTGGGAAGCCATCTGGTCCCAGACTTTTGTGTTGGGAGTTTTTTTTGTTGTTTTTTTTTTTTTTTAGATTTTTGTATACAATTTATTTGCTGGTTATGTTTCTGTTCAGGTTTTGTATTTTTTCCTGTTTCAGTTTTGATAGTTTATATGTTTCTAGGAATTTATCCATTTCTTCCAGATTGCCCATTTTATTGGCAAAGAGTTTTTCATAATATTACCTTATAATTCTTTGTATTTCTGTGGTGTTGGTTGTGATTTTTAAATAAATTTATGAAATGTGATTTCATAAATCTCTCATTTATGATTTTATTTATTTAGGTCCTTTCTCTTTTATTTTTGATAAGTCTGGCTAGAGATTTATCAACTTTTTAAATTTTTAATAAATTCAGCTCCTGGTTTCATTGATCTTTTTAGGTTTTTTGTTGTTGTTGTTTTAGTTTCTATATCATTTATTTCTATATATTTATTTCCTAATCTTTATTATTTCCCCTTTTCTGATGGTGTTAGCCTTCATTTGTTGTTCTTTTTCTAGCTCCTTTAGGTGTGAAGTTAGGTTGTGTATTTGAGATTTTTTATCATTTCT
This sequence comes from Potos flavus, assembly GCA_028534135.1. Lineage (NCBI taxonomy): Eukaryota > Metazoa > Chordata > Mammalia > Carnivora > Procyonidae > Potos > Potos flavus. Next base: position 46,327,079 of record CM052901.1, read on the forward strand.
TGAAGTAGACCTGTATTACTATATAGTTTCTTCTTTGGACCACTTTTTCTGCATCCCAATGTTTTTGGATTTTTGTTTCCATTTTCCTTTATTTCTATGTATTTTAAAATATCTTCTTTAACTTCCTGGCTGAGCCATTCTATAATGGCTTCCATACTAGCCATTGTTTAGTAGCATATTGTGTAGCCCCCATGTATTTGTGGTTTTTACAAATTTTTTCTTGTAATTGATTTATAGTTTCATAGTGTTTTGGTCAGAAAAATTGCATGGTATGATTCCAATCTTTCTGTATTTCTTTAGGAATATTTTGTGACCTTGTATGTGAACTGTTCTGTAGAATGTTCCATGTGCACTTGAAAAGAATGTCATTCTATTGTTTTATGATGGAAAGTTCTGAATATATTTCTTAAGTCCATCTGGTCCAGTGTGCCATTCAGAGCCATTATTTCCTTTTTGATTTTCTGCTTAGATGATCTGTCCATTAATGTAAGTGGGGCTGATATTGACCCCTACTACTACGTGTTATCAATGAGTTCCTTTATGTTTGTTATTATTTGTGTATATATTTGGGTGCTCCCATGTTGGATGTATATTTACAATTGGTATATTTTCTTGTTGGATTGTCCCCTTTATGACTATATATAATGCCTTGCTTTGTCTCTTTTTACGGTCTTTTTGTTTTAAAGTCTAGTTTGTCCAATGTAAGTATTGCTACTCCGGCTTTCTTCTGACATCTATTTGTGTGATAAATGGTTCTCCATCCCCTCACTTTCATCTGCAGGTGTCTGTAGGTCTAAAACGAGTCTCCTGTGGGGCACATTGCTGGCTCGGTCAGTGGACCATGCAACTCTTAATCTCAGGGTTTTGAGTTTGTGAGCCACATTGGGTGTGGAGATTACTTAAAAAATAAGCATATATAAATAAATAAATAAATAAATAAATAAGTAAATAAAATTAGTCTCTTGGTGGCAGATGGGTCTTACTTTCTTTTCCTTTCTGATACCCTATGTCTTTTGATTGGAGTGCTTAGTCTATTTACTTTCAGAATAATTATTGATAGATACGTATTTAGGGCCATTTTATCACTTGTTTTGTCTTTTTTTTGGAGATTGTCTCTAATCTTTTATTGTCTTTGTCACGTTTGGTATCTCTCTTCCATTCAAAGAGTCCCCTTTAATATTTCTGGCAGGCCTGGTTTAGTGGCCATGAACTCCTTTAGATTTGTTTGTCTGGGAAACTCTTTATCTCTTCTTCTATTCTGAATGATAGCCTTCCGTGATAGAGTATTCTTGGCTGAAGATTTTCCCATTCAGCACTTTGAATATATCATGCCACACCCTTCTGGCCAAGTTTCTGTTGAGAAATCTCTAGCTGGCCTTATCGGTTTTCCCCTGTAAGTTAAGGATTTCTTTTGCTGCTTTTAAGATTTTTTTGTTTATCATGATATTTTGCAAATTTAATTACAATGTGTCTTGGTATTGGCCTGCTTTTGTTGATTTTTTTTGAAAGGTTTTATTTATTTATTTGGCAGAGAGGAGAGAGATCACAAGTAGGCAGAGAAGCAGGCAGAGAGAGAGGGGGAAGCAGGCTCCCCGCTGAGCAGAGAGCCTGATGCGGGGCTCGATCCCAGGACCCCAAGATCACGACCCAAGCTGAAGACAGAGGCCCCAACCCACTGAGCCTCCCAGGTGCCCCTGCTTTTGTTGATTTTGATGGGAGTTCTCTGTGTCTCCTGGATCTGGATGCTGGTTTGCTTCCTCATATTAGGGAGGTTTTCTGCTATTATGTTTTGAAATAAATTTTCTGCCCACTCTTCTCTCTCCTTCTTCTGGGACTCCTATAGTACAAATATGACAACATTTGATGGTGTCACTGAGTTCCCTAAGACTATTCTCATTTTCCATAATTCTTCTTTCTCTCTGTTGTTCAGCTTCATTATTTCCCCTTATTTTTTCTCCTAGGTCACTAATTCATTCCTCTGCCTTTTCCAACCTGCTGTTCATTACATCGAGCTTGTGTCCAATGTCATTTGCTACATTCTTAATTTCTGATAGATTCTCTTTAACTTAATTTAATTTTATATCTATGGGAAGGGTCTCCCTGATGTCTTCTATTCTCAAGCCCGAGTCTCCTTATGATTGTTGCTTTAAATTCTCCTTCAGGGGGTGCCTGGGTGGCTCAGTTGGTTATGTATCTGCTTTCAGCTCAGGTCATAATCCCAGATCTTGGGATCAAGCCCTGCATTGGGCTCCCTGCTCAGCAGAGAGTATGTGTCTATCTCTGCCTCTGCTGCTCTCCCAGCTTGTGCTGTGTGTGTGTGTGTGTGTGTGTGTGTGTGTGTGTGTGTGAAATAAACAAATAAATAAAACCTTTTTAAAAATGAATTAATTAATTAATTAAATTCTCCTTCAGGCGTATTACTTATATCTGTTTTGCTTGGATCTCTGGCTGTGGGTTTATCTTATTCTTTCATTTGAGATAAATTCCTCCATCTTGGCATTTTGTCTAAGTCTGTCTTCTTCTCTGTGTTAGAAAAGCCATTTCTGTCTCCTGCTTCTGAAAGTAATGGCCTTATGAAGAAATCATGTAGTATCCAGGGCCTGGCACTTCAGGGAATGTCTCTGGTATGTCCCGTGTGTGCTGTGCTATTGTGTTTTGGCTTCTCTATCCATCAGGCCAGTCATCTGCAGAGGCTCTCACTGCCTGTAGTGAGCAGCGTTTGGTCCCTGGCCTGAATGGGGCACATTTTAACTACATGTGCTCTGATCTGCTTGTGAAATGAGCCCTGACACCAACTCCACCAGAACTGAAGCCCTGAAGAACTCTGGTCAGGAGACATTGCACCCAGACAAGGGTTTGTGCTGGTGTTCTGGGGGAGGGGCTTGTTACAATGGGACTGAGGTCAGCTTGACTTGTAAGTGCAGTCCTACCAGAGTACTAGGGGGTGTAGCTTGGTGAAAGCAAGTTAGGCAGCCAGTGTTGGTGCATTACTAATTCCTGTAGGTGACTCCGTGTTAATCCTGAGGTGGGGTTGGGGGGAAATGGTGCTGGCCAGCTCCTTTGTTCCTGGAGAGAAACACTGCACGTCAGGGACATGCTGAGAAGGGCAAATAATCTCCCCCCTAGTGTGCCCTAAGTGTTTTTCAGATCACTGTTTCCAAGCTGTCTGCCCCCAGGCTGTTTGCCTGCCTTCTCTTAAGGAGCAGTATAGTGACCTCTGGGCTCTACCCCAGGGCATCCTGTTGATCTTTAAAACTCCAGGCTTTAAACCCTGCTGGTTGCAGGAACTCACAAAATTCAGCCCCTCTCATTTTCCAAGCCAAATGGCCTGGGGAAATGTTCTCCTTGTGTGTTTCCCTGTGTGCTCCTCTCTAAGAACTATGTTTAATCACTGTGATATATATTTGTAAATTTCAACATCTCCATTTTAAATAAAAAAGATTCCAACTTTATTCAACTTATAGACAAACCAAAAGAAATCACAATACAATGAGGGTCTAATAACAAAGTGTTTAATAATAAAAAGTGAGATTATTCTTCTAATATAAATTTATAGAAAACGCTGCCATTGATTCTTATATTTTATAGGCAAACTTGGACATATGATGTACTATTAAATTTGACTCATATAATTGAGGTGTTACATTTGTAACAAATTATATCAAACACATGATGTACTAAGATATTTCACATACAACTTTCACAAATAATTTTTGTTTAAAAAAGTTTTTTAAATTATTATTCTACCTAAGAATTTGGGGCATTTTTTATTTTATTTAATTTATTTTTTATTTTTTTAATTCAAGTATAATTAACATAGTGTTATATTAGTTTCAGGTGTGCAATATAGTAATTCAAGAATTCCATACCATTACACAGTGCTTATCATGATAAGTGTATTCTTAATTCCCTTCCCCTGTTTCACTCATTCCCTCAACCCATCTGGCAACCACCAGTTTCTTTATGTTTAATAGTCTGTTTTTTGGGGGCACCTGGGTGGCGCAGTGGGTTAAAGCCTCTGCCTTCAGCTCAGGTCATGATCTCAGGGTCCTGGGATCGAGGTCATGATCTCAGGGTCCTGGGATCGAGCCCCACATCGGGCTTTCTGCTCAGCAGGGAGCCTGCTTCCCCCTCTCTCTCTGCCTGCCTCTCTCCCTACTTGTGATCTCTCTCTGTCCGTCAAATAAATAAATAAAATCTTTAAAAAAAAAAGTCTGTTTTTTTGTGTTTGTCTCTTTTCCTTCGTTCATTTGTTTTGTTTCTTCAACTCCACATACAAGTGAAGTCATATGGTATTCGACTTTGACTTATTTCACATAGCATTATACCCTCTAGATCTATCCATGTTGTTGCAAATGGCATGATTTCATTCTTTTTTTGTGGCTGAGTAATTAAATGATTCTAAATGAGTGTCAAACTCATTTATGTCATTAAACATGGAATCATTTTTGAAAGGACTATATCAAAAAATTGTTATGATATTAACCTTTTGTAATGGAAAGTTTACTGAATTACAAAGAAGTTTTAAGTTACATGGTAATGTTTGTTGTATAAACCCTTTATGGTATATTACTTTATTATGTGTAAATCAGGAAGAAAAAATTCAGCAGCTGCAATGCATTCTTCTTTATTCTGCCTACTTAGTTCTCTCAACCCTGACCTGCAAGTATCACAGTGTCTAAAATATGCCAGTAGAAATGCGCAAAGTCAAGTGTCTCATTTAGTTTTACTATGTTCTGCTGTGCTGCTTTCAATACTCTATTACATGATTACCTCAAGCCTCAAATAATTTTATATTCATTGAAGATGATTTTTATATTTTTTAATGATGTCCTTTATTATTTTTATTAATTCTTCCCCCAACACCTCCAGCCTTTTCAATACTGTATGCCTTCGGTACCTACATAATTTAAAATGTTAACATGATTGAAAATTTAAAGTGCCAGCTCATTTTATTTTTTGTACTTTTATTTAAGTATTAGTTATTTAACATACAGTGAGTGCCAGCTTATTTTAAATTGATCCTAAAACAATGTTACAGCTCAGGTTTGAAAAAGGGTGCCCCTAAATCTTTTTTTTGTCCAGTACATTCAGCCTGAGTGGTCAGTTTTACAATTGTTTCTATAGTTTTGGGACTGGGCTGGATTGAAATTGCTTTGCATCTTGTTCATAATTACACCAAGGCAAAAGACACAATACATCAGGTTTCTTCCCAATACAATGTAGGTTTTCTCTGTTTAGAAAAGTGCAGTAATTCATCAGTAATTTAACCTATAGACATTTGAAGGTTGGAGAGTACCTCTAAGGGGCTGTTGACCTTCAGCAACTGAAAGAACTAGAACTTCAGCTGCAGTCAATATATATTTATCTTTCTGATGGGACTATTATAACTGTTCAAGTAATGCTGACCTTGAAACTTCTAGTACAAGATGCACACGAATAATGTTCCCTAAAGGAAAAATATAAAAATACCAAAATAGGATACTTAGATCTAAAATGCACATTCTGTAAAGATCAAAAGAAAGTATTTTGAACATTAAAATCAATGCTGAAAGCAATAAGCATATTATTCCTATGACCTGGTGGGTTTCTCCTAAATATGAGTCTGGCTGGAATCCCATTAGACCAGAATCATAAAATTTGGAAATGCCAAATATTTCTGATTTTCCCAAAGGTTAATGATACCAAGAGCTTGACTTGTTTTCATGTGAACTGACCTTATTTTTATTTCCCACAGTACCATAATACTATAGATCTCTCAAAAATCATTGTATCCCTTATCGACTGTATCAAAAGCATGCTTTTTTTTTTTTTAATCTGGAAAAAACTTAAATGGTGATATGCTAAAAACTCTTTTTAGCAATTTTCCATTTTATCTGATAGAATATTTGTTTTGGAGACTTTTTTTCCCTATTAGCTATAGTGTGCATTCTCATTAGGGACCAATGGGAATACATGTATTCCTTCAGAACACTGACAGAGGAATTAATTAATATGTAACAATTTAGGTGTGCTATATAGTGTCCACAAAGAGTAAATTAAAATGTAACTAACACCTAGTAAGTAATGGAAATCCTAGGAGAATTGGCTGGGCATTCTATTCAAATAAAGTAGGAGATTTCAGAAAAAAAAAAGATCATTCTTTTATAAACAAATAGGAAATTAATGTATAGGGCTAACTGAAACTAAAAGTGAAGTTAGACCTTTTCAAAAACAAACATATCTATATACTATTGGTAAAAATACATAACGTTTTATTTCTACATTTTCCTAAAATACACATACAGATAACTGGGACACTATGAAAAGGTCTGTGAATGGTAACAGAGACATGAATGCATAGTTTTTTAAAGAAAATAAAAACGTCTCTATTATCAAAATATTGGTTTATCTGTTGAGTGGCATTGAGTCATTTGCATGTCTCCCATTGGGATGTCATCTTTCCTACAGAGGGAGACAACCACTTGCGGTGTCTCTTTTGTGGTCCTGTCAGCATTAAAAATCTTTAGTCTCCCACCCCATAAAATGATTTTAACAGTCAATACATACACCAAACCAAGAGAGCCACAGACTTGGTATATTAATATAAGCTACATTGTTCCATTGAGAGTCTGGCCATATGTACGATGTTAGGGAAAGATTTTGTTTATTCAAAAATCAACTAATGGTAAGATTCAATTAATCTTATGATATGGAATCATTAAGTAAATCTTTATAGGGACTTTTCTCTGTTGTGGACCAGCTTGCTTGAGCTGACTTCTGAATTGATCCACACAAATCAACTCAACAGCAATCTAAACCTAGTTGCTCTGCAGTGGTACTGGTTCATGCCATTTTCACACTACCTCGGAAAAATCTAGAGATATCGCCAACCCTTTAATTGTCTAATCCACACCAATCCAAATTATCTTGGTAATGTTCACAGAATGCTGTTTTCTTTTTTTTTTTTTTTTTTTTTTGGTTGTTATTTAATCTCTAGATACTTTCAGAGTGACCTCTACAATAAATCTAATAACCTTCTTATTGTTTATTCTTCAGTTCTCTCTGAATCCAAGTTAAATTTTATCACATTTTACTTTTTTCGTATCTTCCTCAAAATTTTCTCTTCTTTGAAAACAATATATTTAACATGGTAAGCATTATTTTAAGAATAATTGGAAATGTACCAAGACTTTTTATATAAATATTGTAACAAAAGCATGATAAAATTTAAGGTAGCATATATTAGTTCTTGCATTAAAATCCATTGGTTCTGGGGAATAGAATGTAAAATTTAAAAATGTCTTTATTATACTCAAATCATGTACTTTTTGTACTCCTTCTAAATTGACAAATTCATTGCACCCAGAGCTGTTCCTTACTTTTCTCTGCCTAACCAATTCCTACTCATCTCCCATGGCTCAGCTTCTATACAGTTCCCATCTTTAATAACAATTCCATTGTCAAATAAATTGAATAAACATATATTGAGGTTCCTATTATGAGTGAAGCACTATGATAGGCCCTAAAGGTAAATAAAATAATAAAAATATTGTGTTACAATATTCTGTGCACAGAAAAGGGAAATATCAAATCTAATTGTAGGGACCCATGGAAAGGGTAACATTTGAATTACTCTTAAAATATTACAAGCAGAAATTTGAGCAGGGAATGGGGCAGGGAACATTGACAAGGTGAACTATAAAGCTGAAAGAACAGCATTACCAAGTCAGAGCACCAAATGAGCTTCAAGGGCCTTAATGGAACTATTTCATATCAATCTCTTCTCTGGCCTCCTACAGCACTTATTTGCTGTAGGGCTGTCATGTATTCTAACTTTTTTGTATTTCTTGATGCAAGACACTATAAGCTCTGCAAATGCCAGAACATCTTACATTTCTTATAAATTTCCCCTACCGTAACTATTATGGAGTGGGCACATAGTAGACAACCAAGAAATAACTATTGATTGATTCAAATGGAAGGTTTTATAGTTATCTAAATATTAATTTATTTTGATTCTTTTTTTAAAGAAATTATTTTTCCCTCTTTGGGGAACCCATAAGCACCCAAAAAGGATTTTCATGTTAAAAGTGAAGCACAGATGAAATCTGCACACTATCAAATAAAATGGAAAACTATATTTTAATTACTATCAAGTCTACACCCTGTCTTCTTATTACTCAAATATAATAATGCATTTGGCAAGATAATCAGTGAGTTAGAAGAAAAACTGCTAAAATATGTGCAAGTGTAAAGAGTAAAAAGATTTGATTACCTGCTTATGGTTCTAAAGTATCAAAATCAATGGCTACTGAAGAATTAACCTTATAAATTTATAGAAAAATCCAACATAAAACTAATCTCTCATCTAACTAACCATTTATTGCAATCCAAATGATTTCTAGAGATGCTGGCGAATTACACTCAACTCATAACTCTTTCTTATACAGTGAGCTATTCACGAGCATGTATTTGGAGAAAGTTACTTAATGATCATTGTCTCAATTTCCCTTCTAACTTGCTCCATTATTAGAGGCCCCTGCTATAGTCTCAGAAATAAATCTAGGTGTTGTTTCTTTTCTATTTTTAATGTCTGTGTAGAAACAATGGCTTTAATATTTAAAATCATATTTTGTATCAAAGTCTAAGAAACAATGTATTAGATTAGGAATCAGGAGACTTAGGTTCCAATATCAGCCTTCAAAACTCAACAAGTCTTTTGCTCATTTGTTTTGTTTCTTAAATTCCACATGAGTGAAATAATCTGGTATTTGTCTTTCTCTTACTTACTTTCCTTAGCATTGTATTCTCTACCTCCATCCATGTCATTGCAAATGGCAAGATTTCATTTCTTATGCCTGAATAATACTCCACTGTGTATATGTACTACATCTTCTTTTTCCATTCATCTATTGATGGACATTTGGGCTGCTTCCATAATTTGAGTATTGCAAATAATGCTGCAATAAATATAGGGGTGCATGTATCCCTTTGAATTACTGTTTTTGTATTTTTTGGATAAATACCCAGTAGTGTGATTACTGGATTGTAGGGTAGATCTATGTTTAACCATATGATTTCACTCATATGTGGAATTTAAGAATGAAAACAAATGAGTGAAAAAAAAGAGAGAAACAAAGAAACAGACACTTAACTATAGAGAACAAACTGATGGTTACCAGAGAGGATGTGGGAGGGAAAACAGGTAAAATAGGTGATGGGGATTAAGAAGTGCACTTGTTGTGATGAGCACTGGGTAATGTATAGAATTGTTGAACCACTATATTGTACACCTGAAACTAATACAACCCTGTATGTTAGCTATACTGGAATTAAAATTAAAAAAAAAAATCAACAAGTCACTCAACTTTGTACTGACCAAAATACACCCATTTGGAAACATGAATTTCTGCAATCGGCATGCATCCCCACTCCCAACTCAATTTTACCCCAACTGAAGAATCTTCTGAGTATAAATTAGAAAATAGATGTGAAAGTTGGTTAACTCTTTAGAAATAAAAATCTAATTAATAGATGGATTTCATCTTGGTTTGTTTCCCACTTTGGGGAGTGGGAGGAGAATTGATTCGTATTTACTTTTCTGAAAAGTCTTATACTTAGAATCAGCCATTCCATTTAATTAAGATTCAAACCTAATAGAAAGTAATAGTGAATATATAAAACCAAGCAGCAAAGCCCTAAAGTCTCTGAGTAATTTTTAACACAAAATGACAATTCTCAAAGAACCCAATTAGACAGCAACAGTAAATTCCTTAGTTTCAGCTCATTCTACTCTAGTTAAGCAGGTTGGTGCCTAACATGTCATTTCTATATAAATTTTGTCCCACTGTAATATACTTCTAAGTTTTAACCCTGCCTTTGGTAAAAGAAAATGCCAGGTCCTGCGGATGGGAGTTAAAAAAAAATAATGCACCAGGACGCCTGGGTGGCTCAGTTGGTTAAGCGGCTGCCTTCAGCTCAGGTCATGATCCCAGGGTCCTGGGATCGAGTCCCACATCGGGCTCCTTGCTCAGCAGGGAGCCTGTTTCTCCCTCTGCCTATGCCTGCCACTCTGCCTGCTTGTGCTTTCTCTCTCTCTGACAAATAAATAAATAAAATCTTTAAAAATAATAATAATAATAATAATAATAATAATGCACCCAGTGAACTGTTGAGGGCAGAAAATTTTCTACCTGCCCTTGCAGGAGACCAGTATATTCTCTGAACTATGAGATTTGAGTATCTTTATTGTCAAGAGCTTGCACTGTTTAAAAAATTGGCAGACTACTGTCTGAGTCACTAAAATACATGGCAGTAGAATTTAGTTGCTAAAAGTTCAAGCCAAATATGGTAATGTAAAAAAAAGAGCTCTCACCAACACTTAAAACCCTCCAAAGACAGCAGCAGCAGAGTGCACAACACAAACTTTCAAGATGGCTTAACCACAGCTTCAACTACCTTCCTGGATAAAGTCTACGTATTAATTTTAAGCAATCATCATTGTTTTGTAACCTCAGTCTTTAGAAAATTATCTCTACTATTACTGTATATTTGGCTCAGGTAAGTAACTTTGCACCTAGTAGTAATACTCACTAAGGAGTACTGCTTACCACTGATATAGTATTAAGTCCTCAATTAAGCTTCACCTTTTACTTACCATATGACATTGGTCAAGTTGCTTAGCTTCTCTGTGCCTTGGGTGAAAAACAGGGATAATGATAGTATCTTTCTCAAAGGCTGTTGTGAAGATTAAATGAGTCAATACATATAAAGCACTTAGAAGAATCCTTGGCACATAGTAACTATTCACTAAATGTTAGCTACTATTTACTATGATTACTTTTAATATGCACACTGGCTTTTCTCAAGGAACTAAGAAATTTGAGATTACCATATTTCCATTACATGAATAAAACAATGAAGTAAGTCTATTACACTACAGTCCTTTGGTACATAATAAAAGGAACTTAACTAGCCTCTTTTCATCCACAGAGGTGGAATCATTACTTTCTTTGAAGAAAAAATTTCCTTATGTTTTCTAGTTATTTTTCTCCCCTGCCAATTATCCTCATCCACCAATGTTCTCCCAACCATAAACACATAGAAATGCAAAATTAGCACATAATGGCTGACCTCAAAATTTGGAGTGTTAGAATTTATCCTGGCAGAGTGAAGTCTATGACATTCATGTAATAAGTACTTTTGTTTTAACTACATTAAACAAGAAGCCAATGTATGGTAAGATTTGGGTCTACAATGAATTGAACTATAACATTTAAGGCCAGAAAATGGGAGAAGGTATTTAACATACTAAGCCAGGAATGCTTTTTAAACATTGAGATAATAAATATGAATAATTGTTTTGGCACACTACTATGATGGCTTTCTTATAGTACAAATAGTATAAGAATTGTAGAACATTATGGCTGAAAGGGATCTTAAAACCACTGATTCCGATCACATTAACAATTGAGGTAACTGAGGCCTAAAATAATTAAATGTATAGACTAGTGACACATAAATAGTGGGGACATGAAAAAACATACTAATTAATCTTTGAGAAGACATTAAGTCATTAGTCTTCATTTCAGGTACTTATTTTCAAGAAACTAAAAAAAAAAATTTCAAAAAATCAGTAGCTTTTGAAATTTTCAGATTTCAAATTTTCAGATGTCAGGCAAGACAGTCTTCAGATGCTTATTTATACTTAAATAGATTATCTTTGCAGATCTCTATATGGACACATGTCTTAACAGCAGAAGAAGTTCTATTGAATAAAGCTGGTTCACATCTCAGTTTTCTAGCACTTACTGTAATAGTCTCTAACATTTAGATACTGAGTACTCAGTATATGTGTACAGAAGGTTTCATCCACAGTAATAAGTGATATATTCCTTTCAAAAATTATAAATCAACAGTGAAGCTAATCATTAGTATAAACTCCTGACCGTTTATCAATATAAACATAATTAAACAAGTGAATTGACTTAAATTTGGCTTTAAAGATTTAGAAAATATAATTCAGAAAGTAGTCAGAGATGCATCATTATAATTATTTAAGACAACTATTTTTTCATCCACAGAAGATACGAATATCAAAGACAAAAAAGAAAAGTTAGTTCAATATTCTGTAAAACATTTTTTTAAGATTTTATTTATTTATTTGACAGAGAGAGAGAGATCACAAGTAGGCAGAGAGGCAGGCGCAGAGAGAGGGGGAAGCAGGCTCCCTGCTGAGCAGAGAGCCCGATGCTGGGCTCGATCCCAGGACCCTGAGATCATGACCTGAGCTGAAGGCAGAGGCTTTAGCCCATTGAGCCACCCAGGCGCCCTATGAAAAACATTTTATAGAGATAAATTTATATAATTGGCCAACAATATTAGTAACTGATTGTTATATGGCAATATAACTGATTATTATAATGTGGGTCAGGAACATGTTTTATGCATTTTTACAGGGATAATATAGTTTATTCTTTATAATCCCATGAGGCAGGAACCATATAACATGTTGAGAAAACCGAGGCACAGAGAAATTAAGTAACATGTCCAAGCTCACACTCCAACTTAGTGGCAAATCCAGGATTCAAATCCAGGCAGTCTGTTCCAGCACCTACAGTATTAACTACTATGCTATGCTGCTTCCAAATCATGCTAAAAATTTACATGCAATGCATTGCATGAAACACTGCATGAAGCCATGTAATAGAGTAAAATTATATACTTTGTTACTATCAATTGTCATTATCTTATTTTTTTTTAGAATTTCAGTGTTGTAGTGGACTTCAAAAAAATTCGAGTATAATCTCTTCGTTCTATGGATGAAGAAACTAAGGTTCAAGGAGGTTCTGAAATTTGATCATTTAAAATCATTTCATTAACTAAGAGTGAGCTGACACTAGCACTCACCCTTGTTTCCTACACAGTTAAGACCAACTGCATGTGAAAGTGAAATCTAGGAGGCTGACTCTAGAATAGTGCTTCTTAGTGTTCTCCCCAGACCAGAGGCCTCAGCATCACCTGGGAACTTCTTAGAAATGCAAATTCGCAGACCCATGGAACATCTACCAAATCAGAAACTTAGGGGTGGGTTCCAGCAATCTGTGCTTCAACAAGACCTCCAGGGTTCTCTGATGCATGACAAAGTTTGAAAACCACTGGTCGAGAACCTGCTTTTCCTCTAAACTGAAATTATAACTTTGGACAACTTCATTTTGTTAGTTGAAATCCCTTCAGTTTTACAGACAGAATGAGAAAGTATCCCTTTCATCTACTCCCATACACACAGATTTTATTTTTATGTATATAGATATATGTAAACTACTGTTTACAATATACACATAGATAACCTGATCATGCTTACAAATATACTGACTAACACATAATTAATACTATCTACATAATACATATAAATTTGTATAATCATGTTATTTATACATATTAAGTAGATAGTTCTGCCATACCCCAGACATACTTCCATTCCAATGTCCATGCTCACCTACCTTTAAAAAGAAAACCTTCCCCTCTACCAAAATTCCTCTTTAAGACAGTGAAATGCCTCTTTTCTCTCTGATCTCAGCATCTGTGGACTACACTGTAATAGGGACACTTCTTTCATAGGATGCAAACTTGCTAAAATAGCAGGGACTCTAAGAAATGTGCTAACTAGGGATGCCTGGGTGGCTCAGTCAGTTAAGTGTCCAACTCTTGATTTTGGCTCAGGTCTTGATCTCAGGGTCGTGGGATCAAACCCTGTGTCAGGCTCAGCACTGAGTCTCCTTCTCTCTCTCTCCCCCTCTCCCTCTGCCCCTCCCTCCACCTGTTTGTACTCTCTCTCGCTCTAAAATAATCAAATAAATCTTAAAAAAAGAAATGTGCTAAGGAAACAGGGATGCATAATTCATGCTTTAACTGTTGATTCTCTCATTTTATACTATGTACAAAAGTACTGACTCAACATTCAAAATGTTGATTCAAAGACAGAGTGTGCCCATCAGATTACCTTTATTCAGACAGTATTTCTTAAAAAAGACAAAACAGTAATGTTACTGGAATTCTGTTTCAAGGGTGTAAAGACTCCAATTACTAAAAACAAAAATTAATGTTTTCTGTTTTCAATAAACTTTACCTTTACCCTTTGCTCTGTGAAAATCTGGCAGTGACTGAAAAAGGGAAAAAGTGATGACTTTTAAAATGCAAAGGGTGGGGAGGAGGAGCAAGATGGCGGAGGAGTAGGAGGCGGAGAAAGTGTCTGATCTCAGAAGTTCAGCTAGATAGTTATCAAACCACTCTAAACAACTACAAACTTAGCAGGAGATAGAAGACAAGAAGAGCAACTCTAGGAACAGAAAATCGAACACTTTCTGGAAGTTACGACGTGCGGAAAAGTGAATCCAAAGCGACGGGAAGATAGACTATGGGGGGAGGGGCCGGCCCCCCGGCAAGCCGCAGAACAGCGGAGCACAAAATCGGGACTTTTAGAAATCTGCTCCACGGCCTGGAGGCTGCTGGAGTGCGGCGTCGGGGCCTCCAGACACAAAGAGCAGAGGGCGAGACGAGTGGTGGGTTCTCCGCCCGGGTTAGCGCCGTTGGCTCCCTCCCTGTGCCCCGCACGAGGGAGAGAAACTGAAGCGCCCACTGCCCAGAGGCTGGAGAGAACGCGGCCGCTTCGGACAGGAATCTGAGCGCACCCGGCGCGGACCAGGAGCCTGGACAGCAGTCGCGGTGCCGGCAGCCCCCAGAAACCAGTCTCCTAGACCTCGCGGCTTTGATCGCGGGAGGGTGCAGAGGCTACTGAGGGCCTCTCGGGGCCACTGGGACGGTGGCTGGGGGTGCGCACGGCCTGTGGCGGGCTGCGGTGAGAGCGGAGCTTGCAGACGGGAGACTGCATTCTGGACCACCCAGAGGGGAGGAGACTGAGGCTTCTCTGGGACGCAGAGGTCTGGGTACGGGCAGACTCCTTGCTTGGACTCTCTGAAAAGGCGAAAAAACTGCAAAAGAGCGAAAACCTCCAGAGAGCAGAAGCCTGAAAAACTATTTTCCACAGAGCCCAGCCCCTCGAGTGAGGTGCAGGGCAACTGAACCCAAGCAAGATTGACTGGAAAACAACGTGACAGGCCCCTCCCCCAGAAGACAACCCAAAAACAAGAAGACAATAACAACAGGGCCCCCATAAAAATATAAAACCCCAACAGCAGGGGAAATCAATATATTAAGCTCCCAATAATACCCCAAAACCAGTATATTTTATAGATACAATTTTTCTTTCTTTCTTTCTTTTCTATTTTTTTTTCACTCATTCTCATGTTTCTTGGTTTTTTTTTTTTAATTTTTTTTTAAACTACTTAACATTACAGATAGAGACTTAATAAAACATATGGAAGAGTTATAACCACCCTCCCATCTTATCTGTCAGTTTTTCTATGTATCTACTTTTGTACTGATATTATATAAACCTTAGTCTTAAGGTTCATTCTGACTAGGTTCTTTTATTTCTTGTCATATACTTTTGTCAGTCTTTATGTTTGTTCCTGTTTGTTTATATACCTTATAAATCTTATTTTGGGGTCCATTCTGGCTGGGATCACTTTTTTTTCTCTTTCTCTGTCTCTCTTTTATTATCTTTATTCTTTGTTTTTGGTGGTGAATTCCAAATGCTCCAAAACCTTCCAGGGTGCACCGTGCCTGGATCGTGGGTGATATATTCAGCTATACATCCTCTCATCCACCTCTCATCAAAATGACTAGGAGGAGGAACACCCAACAGAGGAAAAACCCAGAGACTGCGCCCTCTCCCTCAGAACTATTGGACATGGACATAAACAGTATGTCAGAAAGGGAATTCAGGGTAACAATTATCCAGGCAATGG
>CM052901.1:46343429-46391607 GCA_028534135.1 Potos flavus
CATGAGAGACTGTGGACTCTGAGCAACAAACTGAGGGTTTTGGAGGGGAGGGGGGTAGGTGTTGGGTGAGCCTGGTGGTGGGTACTGAGGATGGCACATATTGCATGGAGCACTGGTTGTGGTGCATGAACAATGAATCTTGGAACACTGAAAAAATAAAATTAAATTTTAAAAAATTAAAAAAAAAAGAAAGCTGTGGAGTACCCATACTTATATCAGACAAACTAGATTTTAAACCAAGATTGTAGCAAGAGATGAAAATGGGCATTATATCATAATTAAGGGGTCCATCCATCAAGAAGATCTGACAATTGTAAATATTTATGCCCCCAACATGAGAGCAACCAAATATAAAAATCAATTAAAACAAACATAAAGAAACACATTGATATAAATGCAATTATAGTAGGGGACTTTAACAGCCCACTTATAGCCATGGGTAGATCATCTAAGCAGAAAATCAACAAGGAAACAATGGCTTTTAATGACACACTGGACTGGATTTAACAGATATATTCAAGACATTTTATACTAAAGCAGCAGAATACACATTCTTTTTGAGTGCACATGGGACATTCTCTAGAATAGATCATATACTGGGCCAAAACAGCCCTTAACAAGTACAAAAAGATTGAAATCATACCATGCATATTTTCTGACCTCAATGCTATGAAACTTGAAGTCAACCACAACAAAAAAATTGGAAAGACCACAAATAAATGGAGATTAAAGAACATCCTACTAAAGAATGAATGGACTGATCAGGAAATTAAAGACAAAATAAAAAGGTACATGGAAGCAAATGAAAATGAAAGCACATCAGTCAAAGACCTTTGAGATGCAGTAAAGGTGGTCCTATGAGGCCTACCTCAAGAAGGAAGAAAAATCTCAAATACACAAACTAACTTATACTAAAGAGGCTAGAAAAGGAATAGCAAATAAAGTCGAAAGCCAGCAGCAGAAGAAGGGAAATAATAAAGATTAGAGCAGAAATAAATGATAAAGAAACAAACAACAACAAAAAAACCTCAGTAGAACAGATCAATGAAACCAAGAGCTGGTTCTTTGTAAGAATTAATAAAATTGATAAATTCCTAGGCAGACTTATCAAAAAGAAAAGAGAAAGGACCCAAGTAAATAAAATTAAGAATGAAAGGGGAGAGATCACAACCAACACCACAGAAATACATTTATAAGAGAATACTGTGGAAAATTATATGCCAACAACCTGGGCAATCTGAAAGAAATGTACAAACTCCTAGAAACATGCAAACTACCAAAACTGAAACAGGAAGAAATAGAAAATTTGAACAGACTCATAACCAGCAAAGAAATTGAAACAGTAATCAAAAGTCTCCCAACAAACAAGACTCCAGGGCCAGATGGCTTCCCAGGGGAACTCTACCAGATATTTAGCAAACAATGAATCATGGAACACTGCATCAAAAACTAATGATGTACTGTATGGTAACTAATATAACATAATATAAATAAATAAATAAATAAATAAATAAAAATAAAGAAGAGGGTTTTTTTTAAAAATAAAGTTAAAATTAAAAAAAATTAAAAATAAATTTAAATAAGTAAATAGAGAAAAGTTAATACCTATTCTTTTCAAACTGTTCCAAAAAATAAAAATGGAAGGAAAACTTCCAAACTCAGTCCATAAGGCCAGCATTACCTTGATTACAAAAACCAGACAAAGGCCCCACTAAAAAGAAGAATTACAGGCCAATAACCCTGATGAACATGGAAGCAAAAATCCTCAACAAAATAATAGCAAATTAAATTCAACAGTACAATAAATGAATTATGCACCATGATCAAGTGGGATTAATTTTGGGCTGCAGGGATGGTTCAATATTCACAAATCAATAGATATGATATACCACATTAATAAAAGAAAGGATAGTGAACCATATGATCCTCTCGATAGATGCAGAAAAAGTACTGCACAAAACACAGCACCCACTTTTGACAGAAACCCTCAACAAAGTAGGGATAGATGGAACATACCTCAACATCATAAAGGTCATATATGAAAGACCAAGAGCTAATATCAACCTCAACTGGGAGAAACTGAGAGCCTTTCCTCTATGTTCAGGAACAAAACAAGGATGTCCACCCTCACCATTATTATTTAACATAGTACTGGAAGCTTTAGCCTCAGCAATCAGACAAGAAAAAAAAAACAAAAGTATCCATAAATCAGCAAGGAAGAAGTCAAACTTTCATTTTTGCAGGTGACATGATACTCTATGTAGAAAACCTGAAAGACTCCACCAAAAAATTGCAAGAACTAATACATGAATTCAGCAAAGTCACAGGATATAAAATCAATGCACAGAAACCTGTTGCATTTCTACACTCCAGTAATGAAGCAGCAGAAAAAGAATTCAAGGAATTGATCCCATTTGCAATTGCAACAAAAACCATAAGATACTTAGGAATAAACCTAACCAAAGGGGTAAAAGATCTATACTTCAAAAACTACATAATACTTATGGAAGAAATTGAAGAGGACACAGAAAAATGCAAAAGCATTCCATGCACATGGATTGGAAGAACAGACATTGTTAAAATGTCTAAACTACCCAAGGCAATCTACACATTTAAGCCAATCCCTATCAAAATACCACCAGCATTTTTCACAGAGCTAGAACAAACTATCCTCAAATTTGTATGAAACCACAAAAGACCCAAACATCCAAAGCAATCCTGAAAAAGAAAAACAAAACTGGAGGAATATGATTCTGGATTTCAAACTATATTGCAAAGCTGTAGTCAAGACAGTATGCTAGTGTCACAAAAACAGACACATAGATCAGCAGAACAGAACAGAAAACCCAGAAATGGACCCACAGCTATGAAGTCAACTGATCTTCGACTAATATTCAGTAACCACAAAGCAGTAAAGAGAATCCAATGGAAAAAAGACAGTCTTTTCAACAAATGTTGTTGGGAAAACTGGACAGGAACATGCAGAAGAATGAAACTGGACTATTTTCTTACACTATACACAAAAATAAATTCAAAATGGATGAAAAACCTAAATGTGAGACAGGAAAACATCAAAATCGTAGAGAACACAGGTTGTAACCTCTTTGACCTTGGCTGTAGCAACTTCTTACCAGACACATCTCTGGAGGCAAAGGAAACAAAAGCAAAAATGAACTATTTGGACTTCACTGAGATAAAAAAAAAAAACTTCTGCGCAGTAAAGGAAACAATCAGCAAAACTAAAAGGCAGCCTACAGAACGGGAGGAGATATTTGCAAATGACATTTCTGATAAAGGGTTAGTATCCAAAAGCTATATAGAACTTACAAAACTCAATCTCCCCCAAAAAATACTCCACTTATAAAATGGGCAGAAGCCATGAATAGACAATTTTCCAAAGAAGACATCCAGATGGTCAACAGACACATGAAAAGATGCTCAACAATACTCACCATCAGGGAAATACAAATCAAAACGATGATGAAATAACACCTGGCACCTGGCAGAATGGCTAAAATTAACAACACAGGAATAACACATGTTGAGGAGCATATGGAGAAAGGGGAATCCTCTTATACTATTGCTGGGAATAAAAACTGTTACAGCCACTCTGGAAAACTGTACAGAGGTTCTTTAAAGAGTTAAATATAGAACTACCCTATGATCAGCAATTGCACTACTAGGTATTTACCAAAATGATTCAAAACTGCAGATTCAAAGCAGTACGTGCACCCCGATGTTCATAGGAGCATTATCTACAATAGTGAATCTATGGAGAGAGCCCGAATGTCCACTGACTGATTTGACTGATGAACAGATAAAGAAGAAGTGATAGATAGATAGACACATACATACATACATACATACATACATACAATGGAATATTACTCAGCCATCTAAAGGAATAAAATCTTGCCATTTGCAATGATGTGGATGGAGCTAGAATGTATAATGCTAACTGAAATAAGTTAGATAAAGACAAATTGACCACGTGCTTTCACTCATGTGTGGAATTTAAGAAACAAAACAGATGAATATATGGGAGGGGTTAAAAGAGAGAAGGAAACAAACCATAAGAGACTCTTAAAGGTAGAGAACAAATTGAGGGTTGACGAAGAGGAGATTGGTGGAGGATGGCCTAGATTCGTGATGGATATTAAGGAGGACACTTATGATGAGCACTTGGTGTATGTAAGTGATGAAGCACTGAATTCTATTCCTGAAACTAATACTGCACTCTATGTTAACTAAGCTGAATTTAAATAAAAATTAAAAAGAAAGAAAATCCCTATGTGAATCTAGCTTGCCCAGTGACAAATTGTATGAACCAAAAGCTATAATGCTAGATGGAAGGAAATATGACTTGCTGCTCATTTCTAGCTCTGCTAGTATTCCTCTATGGGATTTTAGGCAACTGGCTTAACAAACCTGTGGCTAAAATGTTGCTGATAAAGTTGTCACCCTCCCCACATTACAAATTTACCCTAGATACTTTGTTGGAAATTCTTCTTCCATAAATTAGGTGTGTTTCCTTTTATTTTGTTTATTAAAAGTTCAATTTTGGTAACTTGGTAATCTATCTATCTATCAATCTATCGATCTATGTATCTGTCTAGAACCTTGCTGATATCATCTTAGTAGCGGCGACAGTGATTTCTTTAATAATCAGAAAAAAAAGCATTTTTGTTCCCATTTAATAATTCTTAGGAAGAGACAAATGCTGGCTACATAAGTTTTTAGACTTGTAGAAAAGAAAAGAGACTAACACTTTTCAATAATTATGCACAAGGCACTGTGTTAGGTTTTTTTTTTACATGTCATCCCATGTATATTCCCAGTAACTTATGAGATCAGTATTCTAAATTTACTGACGAGGGTAAGTATCTTCCTTAAAATTGCAGGTTTACTTACATAGAATTGTGGTTAGCCAGAAATCAAGACCTGGCTCTACATATTTCACTCCATACTGTACCTTCTTCTAACTGAATATTATCCCAGTTCAACATTTCTTTCAGGCTAATCCAAAAGTGTGAATCTATTAAAAAATTTCTGTTCCAATTTTTTAAATAAAGAACCAAGTTACACCAAGCAAAGAAGAAAACTGTTACCATAACCTACCTATTCTGCATCCTGCGATGAGAAGGATTTGCTAAAAGGGAGTATTTTCTTCACCTCATGTTTAAGCTAGAGATTGGCACTACACTGTCTTTCTGTCCCTTCTGGAGATTTACGTTAAGGAGATGAAACTTTCTCTTTACTTTTTTGTTTTCATCTGTTCCTTGTCTCTATCTGACATTTCATTCGGAAAAGGAGAAAGAGCTGCTCATCTCAGTGGCAGGAAAGAACAATCTTTGATTTATAACATGCTAGGAACCCATCACTGTGATAGAGCAATCTTTCCCCCAGACATCTCTCCATTACTAAGGCTGATGCCTCCCTGCCCTGATGCCACTTCGGTACTGATCCGTCAGTCCCAACAGCAGGGCTAATGGAAACACCTGCTCCTATGTGCATTTTTCATCTTTATCGCAGAAAAACTTCTTGTGTGGATTCTTCTTTAAACAAACTGTGAAAATATATTTTCCACAATTTTTGTTTTACAAACCTCTTCCCTCACATATATATTTGAATAACATACCACATACTTGGCAGTATAACTTAAGTTTTACTTTTCTTCCTTCTCTTTTTTATGAGTTCCTCTTTACTTCTTGTGAAATATCACAAAAAGTAAGTAGAGAAGCTTCATTTACAGAGTATGAGAGAAACAGTGAATCAAGAAATGATTTAATTACTATTAGGAAGTCACTGAAATAGATGCAGGGATCCTCCTTTTAAAGCCTCCTTGCCAGAGCTGAATTTTATTCTTACCTATTATTTTTTTTTAATTTGGCACATGATGTAAATTACTGAGATAAGCCTTTTAATTACTCTGCAAAAAATATTTAAGAGCAAATATAAAAGAGGGGGAGACAGCATCATATGAGAATGTTTAATTTCTGGAAAGGTAATGAATAAAATAAAGAAAAGATTAATAATATAATCCATGTTTAAGTAGCCAGAAATAATTCTGAATATTATACTTGCCTTACTCTGAAATAAATGGAAGGATATTAAAATGATGCTGTTACATATATCTGTTTATATGATGATCATCTATAATACATGCTCAAAAATCATTTAAACATGTTAGAAAAAATAAATCAATTGTCAGAAACTTCTGATTTCCTCATAGTCTGAGATGTAGATACTATATTCAAAGTAGAATATATTTTAATAAAACCTGATCAACTAAACAGTAGGCTTGATGTCCCCTTTATACTCAGGGATTGTTCTTGGAGCTAATTCTTTTTAACTTGGTATTCTCTTATTTATAATATTCATGGGAAATATTTAAAAATCCAATAAACCACAGAAAATATTTGTTAGGATTTAATGGATTTCTATGTAAATACTGAAAGCATACTGACTGGAGTGTCAAAAATACAGATAACATAATTTGCAATTATCTGTGTCACCCTCCCTTCTGGTATCATCTCCCTAATACAGTAAACATGCAGAATCCAACCAGGCCTCTGGATGGCTTACATGGCATTTATGGATTTGTCTTTTCTTTATCTTTCTGTCCCTCTCAGAACTTTCTGCATTTCAAAACCCAACTGGTTCTTAAACTAAAGATGAATATAAATAGAGAATAAAGCAAAACATTTTTCTGTAAACAAGTAACACATTTCTCTAAGAATCACATGTTTATAAAAAGCTCCCTTAGAATTCTTTCTTAAGATTTATTTATTTTAGAGGGGCTCCTGGGTGGCTCAGTTGGTTAAGAGGCTGCCTTCGGCTCAGGTCATGATCCCAGGGTCCTGGGATCGAGCCCCGCATCAGGCTCCCTGCTCAGCAGAGAGCCTGCTTCTCTCTCTCCCTCTGCCTGCTGCTCGGTTTACTTGTGCTCTCTCTCTATCTCTCTGTCAAATAAATAAATAAAATCTTTAAAAAAAAGATTTATTTGAGAGAGAGAATATGAGCAGAGGGAGGGGCAGAGGGAGAGGGAAAGAATCTCAAGCAGACTCCCCACTGAGCATGGAGCCCAATGCAGAGCTTGATCTCAGGACTCTGGGATCATGACCTGAGCGGCAACCAAGAGTTGGACACTTAACCAACTGAGCCACCCACATGTCCAACCCTTAGAATTCTTAAACTGACACCATAAAAATCTATTATGTGTGTCAAATTGTGTCAATATTGACTTTGTGTCAATACTGGTTGAGAACTTTATTTTCCAGAGATATTTACATGTTAAACTTGAACTCACTAGTCTTGTTTGAAGGGTTTTTCTAAATTCTTCAATTTGCACAACACAACATGCAAAAAAGCACTACATGTTGATCGTTTGGGCAATAACAAGATAATAGAAGAGAATTTAGGAAGTAGGCATTTAAGAGGAGATAAGATTGTCAATAAACAAGAAATTTCAAACAGGCTAAAGTATTTCTTCATTTAATGAGACTTAGATGAAATCTGCTTTTACATCTTTGGTATTTCCATGAGGTTGTGAAGGCAGACCATCTCCAAGGCTCATTTAATATATATATCTATTTTTAATGGACCACTATGCTTTACATAAATTGTCTTAATAACATTTTTTTAATACACAACAGATGTGGATACACTGTATTACTATGAAGACAATGCAAGCAAGTATCTGATGCCTGCAACATCTATAAAGTTAGGAGTCAGAACTCCTACAGGAAATATGCTTTGTCGAAACGAACTAGAAACCTCACACTGCAGCCGGTAAGTTAGTCACCTGATTTTGAAGGTAGGCTGTCCTTTATTTTATCTTAGAAGTAAACCGACAGCAGTGAGGCTTTCACAATGATGCTATTATGATTAATCCTGCAGTCTCAGATGTTAACGCCTCATTTACCTTTAAAAGCAGATGTAATAACCCAGAAAGATCAATATTATAATCTCTTTATTTGGTGTTAAATTACTGTGGACTCATTGCATTATTATATTGCAGAGGTTTTTCAGTGACATTAACTTAAAAACCAAATACGTGCTATTTGGCATGGTATATCCTAATTTTTCTGATCTTGAAACTTGGTGGTTGCTGGTAAAGGCAGTTTATAGTAAGAATGTGTATATACCACTTAGATAACATTTTCAAAGGTTGTAATGACTTAAAATGAAGAAAATAAGAAAAAGATGTAAAAAGCACTTTGATACTGTACAGTATGTCTAAAATACGCAATACTATTGTTTTTATAACTCCAACTAATTTTATGTATATCCAT
Organism: Potos flavus; assembly: GCA_028534135.1. Classification (NCBI taxonomy): domain Eukaryota; kingdom Metazoa; phylum Chordata; class Mammalia; order Carnivora; family Procyonidae; genus Potos; species Potos flavus. The sequence goes on from CM052901.1 coordinate 46,351,724, forward strand.
AAAAGAATATGGACCTATTGCCCAAAAACAAAGCAATATTCTGGGCTACAAATATCCAAGTGATAGGCAAGTATTTGATATTCCTGCTGAACTAGTTCCAAAGTAACAGACTTTCAGTTGTCAAATATACCTAGTTAGTACATGTACATGATCTCACTCCTGACATTTTAATTAGCTTTTCTTTGAAAATCTTTAATAGTCACATTTACTTTTTTAATTCCTTTGCCATGGAGGAGAAGAATGAATGGTCGGGAATTCATAATGAGGTTTTTTTTCAACGTTTCCTCAAAGTAAGACAATTATACTAATATCTTTGTTTTACTGGTTTTATCACATTATATCCTATATTATTTCTATAATTAATTTTGTTTTTATAGTCCTTCCTTAAATCCTTTGTCAGACTATATCTTACAGATACTGCAAAACTACATTAAATAAGACTGCAATAATATACATAACATAAAATATGAATGTATTTCTCTGTTTCATGTTTAATTATTCACCGTTATCATATATAATGTGTACCCAACAGAAAACAAGTTTTCTTTTCTTCCTGTAATAATTTTTAGTGGTAATCTCTCTATCCTACATTTGTAAAATCCTAATAATAGTGTACTACATTTACAGAACACTTTAAATTTACAAATGATTTTAATGCTTATAATGAATATGTAAGATGTTAACAGTGAATATTTCTCCTCATTTTACAAATAAAGAAGCTAAAATCAAGAGAAGTTAAGTGATTTGCATAATATTACACAAATAGCAACTGACCCTGCCAACTAAGAACTAGAAATTTTCTGCCACTTATTCCATTCTTCCGCTAAAACACACTGCCTCAGCAACAGTCTAATCCAATATATTTCCTTATTCATCTATAATCTAGTTATAACTCTGTCTTTTCAAAATATTTATTCAGTATTAGAAGTAGTATTAATAGTATTACAATAATCAATTCACTCAGAGGTTGATTACACAATAGAAAGACTTTTGTCCTCATTTTAAATTCCTTGTGGACATGCAAAAAAACCCAGATTGATGTAACTAGTGCTCTTGAGTGGCTTTGCAATGTGGTCTCTCTTCCAACCTAATGACAGATTAAGTCCTTGAAGGAATAAACCCCCCCCCTCTTATTATGAGATAACCAATTCTTAAAATGCATTACAGTGTAGATCTGACCTACAAATATTGCTTTGTGAATATAGAATACTCATTGAATTTCCCATATAGTCACATAATGACATACAGTAAAATAAAAAATGAGTAATTCTACACTGTCAACTCAAAAATCCTAATAAATATTAAAATATTAAATATAATTCTACAAAAATACTGTCAACTGCTTAAAATTAGGGTAATGGGGTAGAAATATAAATAATCTCATGGTTTCAGAGAGAAAAATCTAAATGGATTCCATGACAATGCCACCCCACAGTTAATTTATGACCTAATTGAATATTCTATTATATATTATTCATAAACAATGACCAGATATCTCCCAAACATCTCTTTCTATGTTATAAATACAGACTTATTATGGTGAACTGAAAAAGTTATAACCAGAGACCATAGAAAGCACACCTTTCTTGGAAGGATCCCTGAGTGGTGACACCACCAAAGAAAATATTCTCTGCCTCTATAAATCCACTTTCTTTGAGTGGTGGGCGACTTACCACACCGAGGCAATCTGTTTAAAGCAGATGAAAAATTATCTGTCCTAAAGAGGTGCTGATCAGAAAAGATGGTTGACAGAGTATCTATCTCTTCACTGCCACCTAGTTTAAAAACCATTTGGGAAACAGGGTGCCTCAGTGGCACTGTTGGTCGGGCATCTGAATCTTGGTTTCATCTCAGGTCTTGATCTCAGGATTTTGAAATCAAGTCCCACTTTCCGCTCTGCTCAGCGTGGGGTGCAGTTAAGATTCTTGCCCCTCCTGCTCATGCTCTCTCTCTCAGATAAATAAATTAATTAAAAAAAACATTTGGGAAAGGATAAAGAATAAGAAATAAAATAACAATACTCTGACAGAGCAGCCACAGTGATGAATGTATTTTCTCAGTACATTCAGTTGCAAAATGTCTGTAGCCCAAAGAACTTCAGTTTGAGAATACCCAATTTTAACATTTCCTAAAAGTTTCACAGACTTTCCAGATTCATAGCCTACTTGTTCATCACTTAAAAGCAACTTACACTTAAAAACTTTCTGGTGTGGTGCATGTATGCTTAAAATTCAGAATTGGGCTTAATCAGGTTAATCTTTCAAGACTATTAAAGATTTCATTTCCAAGACATGCACTAGCTTACAGGGCTGGTTTAAAACGACAGTTAAAATAGAATCAGTTTTGGAAGTTGCTTGCTTTGCTTGTAATTAGTCAGATGAAAAGACTGAAATGAAGTGAATGGCATTGAGTTACCCCATGGAGAAATGATGACACCAAGCACTGGTTCTTTCCAGCCAGGGGACTCTACAATTAATATCAGGTTATCAATTACAGATGTTCACTGAATGTAATTTTCTTTATTTAAAAACCCCTATGCAGACACATATTTTCCTTTCTGATAATTTTAACAGACTTCATTACACACCCATAAGAATGTCTAAAATGAAAAGATGGATAATACCAAATGTTAATAATAAAGTAAAGAAACTGGAACTCTCACACTCTGCTTGCTGGTGAGAGCATAAAGCTATTTGGCAGTATCTATAATGCTTAAAATCAGGATATCCTAATATAGATATCCTATGATAGGAATGTGTGCTTATGTCCACCAAAGACAGGAAGACAAACACATGAATGCTCATAGAAACACTATTCATTACAGCCTCAAAATGGAAACAACCCAAGAGTCTATCAATAGCAGAATGAATAAATTTTGATACATTCATATAATAGACTATTATTCACCAATAAAAAAAGAACAAACTACTGTTACACATAAAAATATGGGTGGATCTTACAGACATAATAGTGAATAAAAGTAGCCAGATACAAAAGACTAAATACACTGTGATTCTATTTAGACGAAGCTTAATATAGGCAAACAAATACATGATGATAAATGTCAGAATACAACTTATTCCTTGGCATGGTGGTGTTATCTAAAATGGAGCAAAAAGGGGACTTCTGGGGTGCTGATGATGTTCTAATTCTTGATCTGGGTGCTGGCTTCACAAACACAGGTATGTTCCTCTTGTGAAACTTAATGAAGTTGTATACTAATGATCTGTGCCCTCCTCTGTATGTATATTACATTAAAAGGAGAAAGAAAAAGAAAACTAACAACATGAATTAGTTACTTCACAGTTCACACCAGCAACCATGACTGCTTTATTCCATTTCTCCGACATACAATAATAGATATTAACTATGATATAAACTATGATGGATAAGATTTGGTATTGCAACCTTACTCTTTTCTCTACTGCAGAAAAGAGAAATGGCTCACCGGTAACAAAAATGCAAATCCTAAAGAGTCCTCTTTGCTTTCCTTTGATTTTTAGTACTTCTCACTTTCTAGCAGTCACCACATTAATCCTCGTAAATATACACACACTAAAGTCATCCTGTCACAGCTCAATTATCTTATCATGATTTACATTTGCTTGTTTTGTTTAAAGAACAATGTTAATATTTTTCAATTGAAAACCCTCTTATTGAATTTTAATATAAAATTCAGTTATCCCACTAATCAACTGAACTCAAGATGAAAGCAAACACCCAATATTGGAAACTTTAAAAAAATGTATATTTTGATTAATTTCATGTTGTTGCATTATGTACTGGTAGGGACACATATTCATTATGCCATGCAAACTATTATTATATCTGAATTACTCTTTTATCCAAAGACAGATAAAATCAGAAGCAGTGAGCAATTTTATTAAAGTCAACACTATCCAAATGTTGAGTTTTCATTATGTAAATACAGTATTGTTGTAGTAGTTTAATAAACAGGCAATGACTTTTGCTGGAACACTATATTTTTAACAGATTATATATATATATATATATATATATATATATATATATATATATAATTTTCAAAGTTTAAGAATAGGTTTCATAACCATAAAAACTTATAGTTTGGAATTTGTTTCTTTGCTATGAAGGACTTGATTACTTCCTTGCAAGAATGTATCACATGCATCTAGTGATACCAGAGAGCCATGAAAATATTTGAAGGTTTTCAAAGGAGGCAATAAAGCTATATTTAAAAGTTGATAGGAAATTTTTGGAGGAGCATGGAGTAGGAGGACCCTGACCTCACCCTGTCCCATGTTTTCAACTAGATTATCATCCACATTCAAGTCAACAAACCAGAGAGCAATCCAAAGACTGGAAGAACAAACTCCACAAATATGAAGAAGCTACAGCTGAAAAGTTAAGAGGGTCAGAAAGGCAGAGGGAGGCTACTCATAGGAGGGAGGGAGCTCTGCAAACAGAGACAGCAGAGAAATAGGCCCTTGCACCAAGGAGCTCACAAGGGGAAAACTAATCCCTATAACATTTGGCTTTGAAAACCAGAGGGGCTGAATTCCATGACTTTATAAAGCAGAATACCTGGAGACCAGAGATTTAAAAGTCTGCTGACTCTGCACAGGGCGGGGGGGGGGGTGAGCCAGGAGGGTGGGTGATAGCTGGGTCACCACCATTAAAAAGACTGCAGCCTGCGTGGAGATGCAACAAAAAACCAATAGTTAGCACAACGCCAGGGCCAGACAGGAGACAGATCTGTTCATACTGATTTTGATTTCAGAGCTTGTTGGGGGACTTCTCCAAAAAACGGGGGAGCTGGCAGGCATCATTTACCGACCCTGCCCTGCACCATAAACACAGAGCACCCGGCCAGAGGCAGGGATACACAGACACTTGCTGCCTAACCAACTGGCAGTGTGCCACAACCACAAGATCTCCTGAAGACTAGCCCACTCCGAGCCTGCTGGCCTGGGCTCTGGGCTTAGGGTGAATTTTGTTAAAGCCATGCATACATGCCTACCAGCCCCTGTATACATATCCACTACACTCTGCCCAATAGGGCACCTCAAGCCACTGTAATATGCTCTGTCCAGCTGCTACAGCAGGGCCCAAACAACCCACCAGGCACAGCTACAAGCATCCTGCCATGATCACACACCAGGAGCAGGAGCATGCAGCCACCTTCCTGCCCCTCACTCAGCCTCAAACCCCCAGCAGCCCTGGTACAGGGCTCCCACCTGCTTCAGTGAAACAGTGTATCCGACATAATACTAGTGGCCCAGTGCAAATATTGCTATATGGCCACCCCACCCCCAAGCTTCCCAGAGGGCACACCCTTCAGACCTGGCCTGCCTGGGTCCAACAAACACCACAGAGAGTAAGAATAGCCCACAACACGCAGCTGACTGCACTGAAAGGAAAAGTGACTGAGACACAACAGCAGGGCCTATGCAACACACATAGGATACTCTCCTGAAGTGCCAGGTTCTCGGAAACAGGTGGCACTGCACCGCAGGGAACCCCAGGAATGCTTCTTCATAAACTCGCTAGATTCAAGAGCAAAAGACACAGCTGACTTTCTTAACACACAGAAAGAGACACAAAGAGGCAGAGAAAATGAGGAGACAGGTAATTTATCCCAAACGAAAGAACAGGACAAGGTCACAGTCGAGATCTACGTGAAACAGATATGAGTAACATGCCTGATAGAGATTTTAAAGAAATGATCATAAAGATACTCACTGGACTTGAGAAAAGAGTGGAATACATGAGTGAGTCCCTCGACACCAAGATAAGTAATAACATTACAGAGATAAGGGGTTTAATAAATGAAATGGGAAACATACTTGATGGAATGAACAGTAGGATGTAAGAAGCAGAAGAACAGATTAGTGACCTAGAAGAGTAATGGAAAGTAATCAAACTGAACAAAAGAGAATAAAATTACACAAAACAAGAATAGGCTTAGGGAATTCAGTAACTCCATCAAATGTAACAACATTCATATCATAGGAGTCCCAGAAGAAGAGAGAGAAAAGGGGGCAGAAAATTTATTTGAAGAAACAATAGCTTAAAACTTCCCTAATCTGGGGAAGGAAACAGATATCCAGATCCAGGAGGTACAGAGAACTCCCATCAAAATCAACAAAAGCAGACCCACACCAAGATATATTGTAATTAAACTTGCAAAATATAATGTAAAATACAAAAACCTTCAAAGTTGCAAAGCAAAATAAGACATTAACTTACAAGGGAAAACTCATAAGGGTTGCAAGAACTTTTTCAAAAAAACTATGCAAGTCAGAAGGGAGTGGCATGATATATTCAAAGTGTTGAATGGGAAAAATCTGCAGCCAAGAATACTCTATCCAACAAGGCTACCATTCAGAATAAAATGAGAGATAAAGAGTTTCCAAGACAAACAAAAACTGAAGAAGTTCACAACCATTAGCCAGACCAGCAAGAAATACTAAAGGGAACTCATTTGAGTGGAAAGGAGACACCAAAAGTGAGAGTATAAAGGTAGGAAACACAAAAGCAGTGAAAATTAATATTTCTCTAAAAAATCAGTCAGGGAACTCCAAAAAAGGATATAAAATCAATAATATATAACAAAAATGTGGGGAGGAGAGAAGGAAAGAATAGGTTCAAATTTAAAAGACCATCAACTTGGGGCACCTGGGTGGCTCAGTGGGTTAAAGCCTCTGCCTTCCTGGGATCGAGCCCCACATTCAGCTCTCTGCTCAGCGGGGAGCCTGCTTCCCCCTCTCTCTCTGCCTGCCTCTCTGCCTACTTGTGATCTCTCTCTCTCTCTGTCAAATAAATAAAATCTTTTAAAAAAATAAAAAAAAATAAAAGACCATCAACTTAATGTGGAGTACAATATACAAAGAAGTTTATAAAAAAAAAAAAACCAATGACAACCATATGGTAACCATATACCAAATCCACTAATAAACATGCAGAGTAAAGACAAAGAAATCCAAATATATCACTAAAGAAAATAAGGAAAACATCAATGAGAGAAAACAATAAAGGATCAAGAAAATCTTCAGAAACAAACACAAAACAAGTAAATAATGGCAATAAATACACCTCTATCAATTTCTTTGAGTGTAAATGGACTATTTGCTCCAATCAAAAGACATAGGGTGATACAATGGATTAAAAAAAAAAAATAAGACCCATCTATATGCTGCCTACAGGAGACACATTATAGACCTAAAGACACCTGCAGATTGAAAGTAAGGGAATAGACAGGGAGACACTGAACTCTAGGAAACAAACTGAGGGTTGCAGAAAGGGAGGGGGAAGGGGATGGGGTAACTGGGGGATGGGCATTAAGGAGGGCACATGATGTGATGAGCACTGGATGTTCTATGCAACTGATAAAATTATTGAACTCTACGTCTGAAATTAATGTACTATATGTTGGCTAATTGAATTTAAATAAAAAACTTTTTGAATTAAAAATAAAAAAAATAAAAGGGAAAAAAGAAAGTGAGGGAATAGAAAAAAAATCTATCATGCAAATGAATGTCAAAAAAAAGCTAGAGGAGCAATATTTATTTCAGACAAATAGACTTCAACACAAAGACTGTAAGAAAAGACAAAGAAAGACACTATATAATAATAAAGGTAATAAAAGAAAGGATAAGAACCATGTCATCCTGCCCATAGATGTAGAAAAAGCATTTGACAAAATACCGCATCCATTCGTGATTAAAAAAAAAAAAACCTCAACAAAGTAGGCATAGAGGGAACATACTTCAACATCATAAAGGGCATATATGAAGGACCCACAGGTAATTTCATCCTCAATGGGGAAAAACTGAGAGCTTTTCCTCTACAGTCAGGAAGAACACAGGGATGTCCATCTTTACCATTATTATTTAACATATTACTGGAAGTCCTAGCCTCAGCAATCAGACAAAGAAAAGAAAGAAAAGAAAAGAAAAGAAAAGAAAAGAAAAGAAGAGAAGAGAAGAGAAGAGAAGAGAAGAGAAGAGAAGAGAAGAGAAGAGAAGAGAGGGGAGGGGAGGGGAGGGGAGGGGAGGGGAGAGGAGAGGAGAGGAGAGGAGAGGAGAGGAGAGGAGAGGAGAGAAGAGAAGAGAAGAGAAGAGAAGAGAAGAGAAGAGAAGAGAAGAGAAGAGAAAAGAAGAGAAGAGAAGAGAAGGCATCCAAACATCCAAGGAAGAAGTTAAAACTTTCACTATTAGCTGATGACATGATACTCTATGTAGAAAATCTAAAAGACTCCACCAAAAAATTGCTGGAAATGATACACAAATTCAGCAAAGTCACAGGATATAAAATCAATGTAAGGTATCTGTTGCATTTCTATACACCAATGATGAAGCAGCAGAAATAGAAAATAAGAAAAAGATCCCATTTTCACTTGCACCAAAAACTATGACACCTAGGAATAAACCTTACCAAAGTGGTGAAAAGCCTGTACTCTAAAAACAATACAACACTGATGAAAGAAATTGGAGACAACACAAAGAAATGGAAAGACATTCCATGTTTATGGACTGGAAGAACAAATACTGTTAAAATGTCTATACTACCCCAAGCAAGCTACACAGTTAATGCAATCCCTATCAAAATACCAGCAGCATTTTTCACATAACTAGAACATGCCTAAAATTTATATGGAACCACAAAAGACCAAATAGCCAAATCAATCTTGAAAAAGCAAAGCAAAGCTGGAGGCATCACAATTCCAGACTTCAAGTTACATTACAAAGCTGCAGTAATCAAAACAGTATGGTATGGGCACAAAAATATACATGTAGATCAACGGGACAGAATAGAAAATCCAGAAATAAGCCCATAAGTATATGGTCAATTAATAGTCAACAAAGCAAGAAGAATATCCAATAGGAAATAGATAGTCTCTCCAATGAATGGTGGTGAGAAAACTGGACAGCAACATGCAGAAGAATGAAACTGTATCACTTTCTTATACCATACAGAAAAATAAATTCAAAATGGATTAAAGACTTAAATGTGACACCATAAAAATTCTACAAGAGAACACAGACAGTAATTTCTTTGACAACGGCCATAGCAATTTCCTTCTAGATGGGTCTCCTGAGGCAAGAGAAACAAAAGTAAAAATAAACTATTGGGACTACATCAAAATAAAAAGCTTCTGCACAGTGAAGGAAACAATCAACAAAACTAAAAGGGAACCTACAGAATGGGAGAAGATATTTGCAAATGATATATCTGATAAAGGGTCAGTATCCCAAGTATATATAGAACTTATAAAACTCAACATACTCTAAAAAATAATCCAGTTAAAAAAATGGGCAGAAGACGAACAGAAATTTCTCCAAAGACGACGGAGATGGCCAAGAGACACATGAAAAGATGCTTATCATCACTCATCATAAGAGAAATGCAAATCAAAATCACCATGAGATATCCCCTCACACCTGTCAGAATGGCCAAAATCAACAACATAAGAAAAAAACAGGTATTGGTGAGGACGTGGAAATAAAGAAACTGTCGTGCATGTACTGTTGGTGGGGATGCAAACTGGTGCAGGTACTCTAGGAAACAGTATGGAGGTTCCTCAAAATCACTAAAAATAGAACTACCTTATGATCCAGCAATTGCACTACTGGGTATTTATTTACTCAAAGAATACAAGAACATTAATTCAAAGATATACATGCACCCGTAGGTTTATAACAGCATTATTTACAATAGCCAAGATATGGAAGCAGCCCAAGTGTTCACTGATTGATGAATGGATAAAGATATGGTGTATATATATACTGTGGAATGTTATTCAGCCATAAAAAACAATTAAATCTCGCCATTTGCAATGGCATGGATGGAGCTACCGAGTATAACCCTAACCAAAATAAATCAGAGAAAGACAAATATCATATGATTTCGCTTGTATGTGGAATTTAAGAAACAAAACAAACAAGCAAAGGGAAGAAAAATAAGAGTCAAAGCAAGAAACAGATTCTTAATTATAGAGCATAATCTGATGATTACTAGATGAGAGGTAGGTGGGGGGATGGCTTAAATAGGTGATGGGGTTTAGGGAGTGCATTTGTCGTGATGAGTACCAGGGGATGTATGGAAATGAAGTACTGTATTGTACACCTGAAGCTAATATAACACTGTATGTTAACTGGAATTGAAATAAATACTTTAAATTAAAAAATAGTGTAATTTGCAATAACAAATTATATTGACACTGTAATACATATTTGACTAATTGAAATAAAAATAAGTAAATTGTTTTTCATATGGAATTTATGGTGAATACAGACATATTAGAAACACAAAGTATGAATACACATAATTTATTTGGAATACTTGGCTTTTTCTCCTTGCACATCCATTTGTAAGAATACAAAAAAGAAAGAAAAATAAGAATCCCAAACAGACTTGTTGTGACTTTTTAAAGAAATTTGGACCTCTTTTTGCCCTCATTTTTCTCTCGCAAAAATTGCTTTAATGAAAAATGTATAAAAGTAATGCAACTCCAGACTGAGGCTTTAATCTCTAGTCACTTCCATAAAAGAAGGGCAGATCAGAGAGTATAACTTTCCCTTATCATACAGCTCATCTCCTGTGTTGACAAAAGAAATTCTGTTAGTTTTTCTTAGACAAATGTGACCCCAACCTGATATGACACTTTATTTTTTCAGCTGTGCTACACCATAAAACCTAGTGCTTTTTAAGCTGCACTATATCAACTCATGAAACTTTTGCATTGAAAGCTGCAAACTTCCAGACATTTAAAAGTACCATTTTTCTTCATTGCAAGACCCGAGTCACCTGATGAATTTTTTAATTGAATTACAAGTCACTTGACTGTCTTATACATTCAAAACTGCCTTCATCTTTATAGAGTTCTCAGGAAAACTTTTGAACCCTTCTGAAACAAATAGCAATTCTGACTTTGATGGTGCTTGGCCTTCTTATGTCTGTATTCATTACATGTATTTTTTAAATCAGACATTAGTTCTTTCACTTCTAATATGATGTTTCAGAGCGGGAAAATCATGCTTGCTCTTTTCTTCAACTATGAATATTCATCAGTTAAAACAATTTGAGGACTGGAGTCTTTGGTATCCTGTTTTAGGACCTGCTAGCCATAGAATTTTGCGCCTTAGCCTGGATTTACAGTTCTCATTCAGCCATCATGGTATTCAAAACCCTGGCTTTACGGGGTGCCTGGGTGGCTCAGTGGGTTAAAGCCTCTGCCTTTGGCTCAGGTCATGATCTTGGGGTCCTGGGATCCAGCCCTGCATCGGGCTCTTTGCTCAGCAGGGAGCCTGCTTCCCTCTCTCTCTGCCTGCCTCTCTGCCTACTTGTGATCTCTCTCCTCTCTGTCAAATAAATAAATAAAAATCTTAAAAAAAAAAAAAAAACAAACCCTGGCTTTAAATATCTGCCACATAGATAATGAGTAACAAAATGAGTGTATAACTATTGTGCCTTCAAAGAAAAGCAATAAACCATTCTGCTTGCTCTCCTTCATGTTCTTTAATTCATTTCATTTCATTTTAACTACCCACAACAATTTCACCAGCCATTAGCCTGGAATGAACTTTACAAAGGCTGATTGTTGTTATCAAGATGTGTCCCAACTGAAACTAACACAACACTGTATGTTAACCAACCGGAATTTAAATAAAAACCTTTAAAAAAAAAAGATGGGTCCCAACACTCCCTCCCCCTCCTTTTCATAAGTTGTGGCACAAAATGTGTTACGTTAGCATTCCAGACTTGTTTTTTCAAAGGAGAAAACTTGTGAAGCAAAGGATAGACAAAAGTCAGATCCAGATTCAAAAACCTCAGAATGATATCCACTAAGAATTTTGAATTTTGGTCACATTTTAAAAATTAAGACCCCCCAAACACACACTTTATGGGGAAAAAAAAAAAAAAAGAACAGAGGAATCTCTTTGGTAAATTCTAAAACTAGGTAACTCCCAGTTTAAATCTGAAATAAAAACACCCCAAGCCACTAATTACCAGTCATGAAAATCAGCTAGTTCAAGAATTTTCTTTAAAGAACACTAGCATTGGGCTCCTTGCTCAGTGGGGAGCCTGCTTCTCCCTCTGCCTGCCATTTCCCCTGCTTGTGCGCGCTCTCCTCACAAATGAATAAATAAAATCCTTAAAAAAATTATTTATTGGATCTTAAATCTAGGATGATATATCTATACTTCTGGAAGCAGGTGATCAGCATATTTGGAAATACACACTGGCTCTCTCGTTTTAGAGTGTTCATGGAGTGCATGCAAAGTTCATAATTTTATTGGAGAAATATTAAGGCTAGGAAGTGAACAGCAAGTTATTGCTGCCTTTGTTTACAAATATCTCCATTCCCTGTCAGGACTGCCAGCTCTCACCAACCATTTAGAACCTCACTGAAGGCTATTGCCACATGCACAAAGTGACTCTCCAAATAGAGGGGTGAAAATGGAGCTGGGGATTGCATTAGAAACAACAAACAGCTTTGTTGAATAAGGCACATTCAATATCTACAATGCCAGTAACAAGAGAACTCTTTAGACTTTCTTGAAGACCATGCATTTTCCTGTTCTTACACTCTATAAAATGGTTGCACATTAAATCATCATTTCAGAGGGATGATTAACAGAATGCTGAACATGTCGAAAAAAAAATCTAGTTGTTTTCAGCATTTGAGGAAATTCTTTAGTCTTAAATGCTTTATTAATTATATTTGCAAATTTTGCCACCCAATTAAATGCAAAAAGAAAAATCTTAACTTATAAAACTTTTCATGAGCCACCTCACTTTTTAAGTTATTAACGACCATTTCAAATAGAAAAATAAGGATGGTTATTAATCTTATTCTGAAATTTCTAGGTAATTTGTAACATCCACTGGTTTTTATTTGTATAATTCAATGTGGAAGGTGCTGGTTTGTGATTAATAAGGTACAGAATATACATACATCAGTGTTAACCACCAGATATGTATGGAGTATATTTTTCAGGCAAAATATAGTGAGCACACCAGCAAACACAGGGACAAGAATAAAATAAATTCTCATGATAATTCTCAAGATTGTTTTTTTTTTAAATGACCAAAACTTCACCAAAAATTCACATGTTCTTAAATAACTTCCTAAAGTTATTTAACTCATCCTTAGATAAATGTGCATACTTCAGCACATTTTCACTTCCTAAAGGGGAAAAAAAAAACAGAATAAACACAGAAATTCACATTATTTCTAAATGACAGCTTTCTTTCCTATGGGAAAGGGCAAAACCCAGATCAATAGTGCCAAAACAAAAGAAACAACACTCCAAACATGCAGAGGAGACTGACGGAGAAAGCTATGAAACTAGAATTTCAAAGAGAACCCGCTTTGATAAATGAAGACACACCTTACCATTAAAACATACAAGCTACACAGCAATACACCAAGGCCCTACTTCTCAAGAGATGGTCAGCTTCTGAAAATGGGAACATCAGTCCAGCATTCAATGCTTTACAATGCGTGCACAATGAAAGATTAACTACAACTCTAACAGTCAAATGAACAGCAAAAGGCTATTTCTCCTTAAAGCACAAGTCTATCTTTCCCTTTGACAGAGAGACAAACTGTGATATCCCTTTCTGTCGGACCTTCCCTTGAAAACAGAAGTTGTCAGGATGATCTATGGGCTGATAGTAAGGTTGTCATTATAAAGACCTCCCAATTCTATTTTCTGGTATAAGAAAAAGGTTTTTGTTTTATCTAGCCTTAAATAAATGATGAAAAGAAAAATATGTCCTTTACTAAACATACATACAAAAATAATATACACTTACTTACACAATATACATAATTATGTAAGGTATGTAAGGTTAATTATAGGCATCATATTCAGAGCATACTTGAGCTCCAGGAGAGGAATTCATTGCTGGAACATCATGCTAATGTAGGAGATTTAACAAAAAGGATATCAGGCTAAAATTTTAAAAGGCACCAACAGAAACCACTCTAGAGGTAAAAAACAAACATTTTTTTGAGGTTTGATGTGAAAGAAGCACAGTTTTCTAATAAGGACAGTACATTATACATAAAAAAGTATGAAGTTCAACAAGGTGATTATACATCAATCCCTTATTATGTACAGGATAAATGGCTATTGTGCAAAGACCTGTGATTATCAGGTAGGTATTACTGAATTCTTACGGTTTACAAAGCAATAAATTACTAATTCATCCATCAGTTACATTACGACCATTTAATAAGGCGCTTTCTTTTGGAATAGCCTCCATTTCATAACCAGGAGCTTGTAGGAATGCTAACAATACTGACTCCATCTTTAACTCTCCATCTTATTCATGTCCTCTCTTGAGGCTATGTATTCTGGGCCCTGAAGAGATTAATATACATACTTTAGAAATGCCCGCCAAGGCATGTGGCCCTCCATAAATTTGTTAAAGGTAACATAGTCTCTTCCCTTCCTGACACACGGATGACTCCATGAGATCTAATTAAAGGTTAGCTGTCTATTAAGTGCAAGCAAACCCTTTGAGGTGCATGTGAATCCTTTGATCTCACTACAGTGCCCTTCTGCGCATTCTCTCAATCTATAAAATCTGTGGACTAAGGTCTGAACTTTGCAGAGAACAGCTGCACACATCTGGATCATTGCCTGCCCAATCCTCCATCAGTAAGTTACCCTGAATAAAGGTATGTAAACTGTATGGAGTTGCCTCTTGGTTTTCTGGTCTCAAACTGCCCTTTCAGTTGGGAGGAGAATGGGGAGGACAGTCTCTCCTCCCCCATTCCCTCTGAACAGAGCTGTAGGTATTTGGTGGTGTGGTTTTTGAGCAAGTTCACATTGTATCGTAACACAAATTTTGTACCCTCTTTCCTAGACATTAAACTTTTCTCCCTGCTCCCACAATTACCACCTTTTTATTGTACATTCTGAAGCATTTTCTTCTTTCTGTCATTTTCAACTTTGGCTCTTATAAATTGACCTCCCTTCATACAGAACTGATGTAATTTCCCTTCCTTCTTTCATATCATGTTCTCAGACTTTCCCTTCCGATGCTCTCCTGGTTGGTGGCCATTTTCCTTGATCCAACTCTCTTGGTTAAGTAGCTTGCTTTGTGTCCCATTCACTAGTGCTGCATTCATTCCCCTTTTAGCATCCTTGGTTAAAATCATGAAATTAAGTCTGCCTTTTGAGTCTCTTCAACTACTATTTTATTGGCAGCTTCTCACTCCTAGTATCAGTCCCAGTGTCTTTCTGTTATCCCTGATGGCCTAAACCCTCTCACCCAATGACTGAGCCCATGTGCCAGAACTCTCTTCAATATCTAGTTCCAATATGGTTGCCTCGTATCCAGTTCCCAAAGGAATCTACTCACTACTTACTGATACTCACCTTGATCCCCTTCTTATATTGTTGGCTATTAGGTCATTTGGTTATGTGTTGTTGTTAAGCTAAATTTTGTCCATCTTTTATTTCCAGAATAGTATTCTGAATATATATGCAGATCCTTGCTTTTAGGAATCACAGTTCATCTTCTAGAACTGACCCATTACACTAGTCTCTCACAATTTGAAGCAATAATTTCTAGAGACCTGTCAATATTTGAGAGGATTGAGAGATTTCTCTACTTATATTTTAATATAATTTAATCTATTATTCTCATGTACAGCAAATTATTTCTTATATACCAGAGTCTACCTGATATTATGGACTGAATTGTGCCCCTTAAAAGTCGTATCTTAAAGCCCTAAGCCCCAATGTGACTGCATTTGGTGATAGGGCCTTTAAAGAGGTAATTAAGGTTAAATGAGGTCATAAAAGTGGGATTCTAATCCAATACAACTGGCGTCAATATAAAGGGAGGAAGAGACACCAAAGCTCTCACTCTTTAGCAGTGCAGTACAAAAAGGAAAGGCCATTAGAGAACATTAGGGAGAAACTGGACATCTGAAAGCCAAGGAGAAAGGCCTGAAGAGAATCCAGACTTGCTGACACCTTGATCTTGGACATTCAGCCTCCAGAAGTGTGAGATTAATTCCTGTTGTTTATGCCACCCAGTCTGTGGTTTTTTGCTATGACAGCCTAGGTAGACAAATACACCTGACTCTATGAATCAAAGTATTGCTCCAGTTTGCTATTTATGCTAATAAATATTTATGTTAAAAATATTAATATAAATATACCAACTATTGAATGGCAAGGATCATAAATTGTTTCCCTCAAGAAACAAGAACTAAAACTCACTATAGTGCTACATTCTCATTTAACTTTATTTTAATGTAATGGCATTCTATGTCTGAACTTTGTCCACAAATTCCATTATATAAAATTTAATGTGTTAAAGATAATTATTTCCACTATTCATGTTTCAACTTACCAAATATTTTTATTTAAGGGTAGTTTGGTTACAACCCCTTTTACACTAAACGACATAATATAAAAAAAAAAAAAAAGATTCTGTGGAAAATTACCTAGGGATCATAAATCTTCTCTCAGCAACTGCTACCAGGGGAATCTATTTCATATGAAGTGCTCCCCCTTGAAAATGATGCATAAACCCAGGCCTTACATTCTAAATACATTAACTCACATTCTGAGTTTGTACAGATGCTTCATTAGAAAACTAGCATTCAGTAGTTTGTCATAGTGCCAGTTATTACTAAAATCATGTACTAAAAGAAAACATATAAAAGTGGAACAGACATCTTATTTCTATTAATGTGTATTTGATGGACATTCAAACTATTTTCCCAAGTTCTATAAGGATAACAAAGAAGATATGAGAGCAGATCAACCCCATATGTATTTCTTTAAATAGCCTTCTACCATGTTTCTAGTAATTACAACCCAGGGATGAAGACTGAGGTTTTGTGGGACTGAGGAAGTGTTTTTCTTTAAGCACATTTTTTTAATAAAATGGCGTTTTAAGCCATTATATGGACTACAAATAATATAAAAATACTTGTCCTTATTCAAATCTCAGAATTTATATAATGTGTAGATCCTAATGGGAAATCACAAAAAGAATAAAAAGAGAGAGATAATGGAAGCCCTTACAAATGTTAAATCTCACAAGTAAACTGCAGCTTGTGATCCACAGAATTTTGCTTTATTCTTCTGTGGAATTCATGCAATTATATACTTCAATTTTACCATCAACCATCATACTTTAATACAAAGGATAATCAGAAAGCATTAACCATGCAATAAATGTGATTGTGCTGATAACCATAATAAGTTAACCAATATGGTAGAATTTCCTAATTCTCACTAATGACAAGAAAACTTGCAGCTCACGACCAATTTTAGAAAATCAGTAACTGGGTAAACAGTTTCCAACAATTGAGGGGAAACTAAAAGGCAATTCGACAGTTATTTTGAGGATACCATTTATAAAATCACTAAATATAATTCAAAAAGTTAGTATAACAAGACAAATACTTATTAAAAAACTTATAAAAAAACATTTAAAAAAATTAAGTTGTTTTTTTAACCCCAAAAAACAAACCAACCCCAAAAAACTTAAGACTTAAATGTTTTTGAGGTGCAATAAATTCATATATTCTTCTTGGATGTTTTATTTACACACTATCTTATGTGTAACATACAGCATAACATTCATGCCTTCTCCTCATACAAGTTGTGAGACTTTGGGCAAACAACCAGAGCAAGAGTGAGAAAGAGATATATATAGAGAGAGACAGACAAAGACAGAGAGAGGGAGAGAGACAGAGAGACAAAGACAGAGAGAGGGACAGAGACAGAAAGAGATTGAAGAGATACACCACTATATATTTTATCTAAATAATCCTACCTGGAAGCCCAACATGAATAGAATTGCTCTGATATGCTTTATAACTGTCAGACCCAACCCTGGTTGATGGACCCTGATATACATGATCTTGGAATTCCAAGAACCGCAGTCGGAAAAACATTAGATCTGTCCACCTATGGCTATGTAACCTGAAAGGTTTCATGACATAATATTTGTTACCTGTATTCGCTCTGTTTATAATTCCTAAATAGACTCTTAACTATAGAGAACAAACTGATGGTTACCAGAGGGAAGGTGGGTGGGGGGATGGGTTAAATAGGTAATGGGGATGAAGGAGTATACTTGTGATGAGCACCAGGTATTGTATGGAAGTGTTGAATCACTATATTGTACACCTGAAACTAATATTACACTGTAGTTTAACTAACTGGAATGTAAATAAAAACTTTTTAAAAATTTACTAAAGGGCTTTTAAAATTTTATTTCTTGGGGTGCCTGAGTGGCTCATTCAGTTAAGTGTCTGCCTTCGGCTCAGGTCATGATCCCAGGGTCCTGGGACCAGGCCCTGCATCGTCAGGCTCCGTGCTCAGCAGAGAGTCTGCTTCTTCCACTCCTTCTGCCTGCCCTTCCCCCTGCCTGTACTCTCTCTTTCTCTCTGTGTCCCATAAATAAGTAAATAAAATCTTTAATTTTTTTTTCTTTTTTATTGAAGTATATAATAAACATAAAATGTTATATTAGTTTCAGGTGTACAATATAATGATTCAACAATTCTCTATATTTCTCAGTGCTCATCAAGGTAAGTGTACTCTTAATCTCCTTTATCTATTTCATCCATCCCCCCACCCACCTCCCCTCTATCAACCACCGGCTTGCTCTCTGTATTTAAGAATAAACTCGTTCTCTGGTTTTTTGGTCCCTTTTTTTGTTTGTTCATTTGTTTTGTTTCTTAAATTACACATATTGAGTGAAATCATAAGGTATTTATCTTTCTCTGACTTATTTCACTTAACATTATACCCTCTAGGTCCATCCATGTTGTTGCTAATGTTAAGATTTCATTTTTTTTTTATGGCTGAGTGATATTCCATTATGCCCATGAGTGATTGCTGAAGCTGTTAGAATGAAAACTCGGAAAGCCAGATAGGTTTTATAGGTAGGAGGTAATCAATTAAGGGAAAAGACTGAATTATTAGCTCAGGAGTTCAAATTTAATACTAAAGACAATTTAAAAATCACTAAAAGAGTCACTAAAGATTCTTAAGGAAAATAACAGCATGCCATACAATTTTTTGAAATTATTATTCTAGAAGCAATATGAAGGGTACACCAGAATAATAAGAGACTCAAAAAGCTAGGAGGCCATTTCAACATTATAGTTACTGTGTATTGGGACTGGCTGGAAATAGAAAGTAAGGAAGGGGAAAAAAGGGGAGGAAAGGGTGTCAAAAGACAGTAAAGGGTGAATGAGAATCATAAGCTTATAAAATGGAATCATAGAGCTGCTATACACAATTATAAAGAATGCATACAATTATTATCTATAAAACTAATATTAATATAGATAATTACAAAACCTGATTTAGAGATGAAAATTCTAAGCCCAGTTTGGGGATAGGAGAACAGGACTGAAGGCAGCCAGGATTTTAAGACAGGGAAGAAGAAAACTTTTGTTTCTCGAATTTGAGGATAATTTTTGAACAGATAATAGTTTAAGACATGATCTCTTCAAGGCAGTGAATATCGAGGTAGAAAAACAGAGAGCCAACAACAGAATTTTTTATTCATTAGGTATGTAGGTACAGTGGGACCAGCAAATGATGAAGAGTAATCAAAGAGACAAAAGAAAACCAGAAAATTATATTGTCATAGAAGGCAAGGAAGAAAGATTTTTAAGCTTTTCAAAAGCTGCTGAAAGGAAAAAGGAAAAGGAGACTAGAAAAAGATTACTTGAGTTTTTCAGTTTTCCACTAATATGTAAATGTTATGATATTACAATGAAAAATAATACATTCTAAAGGATAAGGACTGCCATTACTGATTATATTTAGAAAAATGAAATATATGATTAGAATATAATTCCAAAAGGGTGATTTGAAAATGTTATGAGTAGAAGCAATGTTATTTGGAAAGGTTTATATCTAAATAACTAGTTTAGATACATAAATTCTGATGTGTTGATTTAATATCATATTGTAGACAAACTTCTTAGGCAAGTACCTACTCTACCATTATTCCTTTGTTGAGCAGTAGCACCTTAATTATGCTCATTCCTTTTCTCAATCAACTTTTTTTTTTTTTCTCAATCAACTTTTAAAAAGTATTTAATTTTGGTTCCTCAGTCTCACCACAGCAAATGGAATTTATGCCACTTACTTCTATTTTTTTTAGAAATTGGCCTTGGAGACTAATAAAATGCTGTCAGGAGATTGTGGCAAAGAATATAAAGAGAGTGTGTAAAGATATATAAATAAATTTTGTTCTATGGAAGTAAGTCACATACTTTGAAGTAGGCACAACTCTGTTGCCTCCTGGTAAAATTCTGTGGTAAGAAAACTGTAATTTTAGCCATTTGACGCTTCAATGTGCTCAAGATTCCCAAAACACAGATCTTCCTACCCTGAGAGCATTTACCCATTGCCAAAAACATACACTTGACATTTGTTTAGTGGAATTTAACCTACCTAAAATTATTACGATGAGAAGTGAATCTTCTAGTTGATGGGAAAATATAGAGGTCTATATAGTTTATAATGGTAGAACCACAATAGAAAAAAGCAAAAGGAAAAACAATGTTTCCCCCTAAAAATACAAAACCACAAAACAGAGGGGAAAAAAGGTAAATCCTCCTTTAATTTTTAATCTCTACTAACTTCCAATTTTAAAAATTCAAGTCATGATAATGAGGTATAGTCTCTCTATCCCTACACTTTGAAGAATTTTAATCAAGAAAGGATGCTGTACTTTGGCAAACGCTTCACCTATTGAGAAGACCATATGGTTCTTGTTCTTTCTTTTATAAATGTATTGTATCACATTGAATGACTTGTGGATGTTGAACCACCCTTGCAGCCAGGAATAAATCTCACTTGATCGTAGTGAATAATCCTTTTAATGTACTATTGGATCCTATTGGCTAGTATCTTGGTGAGAATTTTGGCATCCATGTTCATCAGGGGTATTGGTCTGTAAATCTCCTTTTTGGTGGGGTCTTTGGTTTGGGATCAAGGTAATGCTGGCCTCAAAGAAAGAGTTTGGAAGTTTTCCTTCCATTTCTATTTTTTGAAACAGCTTCAGAAGAATAGTTATTAATTCTTCTTTAAATGTTTGGTAGTACTCCCCTGGGAAGCCATCTGGCTCTGGCCCTGGACTCTTGTTTGTTGGGAGATTTTTGATTACTGATTCAATTTCCTTGCTGGTTATGGGTCTGTTCAGGTTTTCTATTTCTTCCTCTTTCAGTTTTGATAGTTTATAAGTTCCTAGGAATGCATCCATTTCTTCCAGATTGTCTAATTTGTTGGCATATAGTTGTTCATAATATGTTCTTATAATTGTATTTCTTCGGTATTGTGATCTCTCCTCTTTCATTCATGATTTTATTTATTTGTGTCCTTTCTTTTTTCTTTTTGATTAAGTCTGGCCTAGGGTTTATCAATCTTATTAATTCTTTCAAAGAACCAACTCCTACTTTCGTTGATCTGTTCTACTGCTCTTTTGGTTTTTACTTCATTGATTTCTGCTCTAATCTTTATTATTTCTCTTCTCCTGAAGGGTATAGGCTTTATTTGCTTTCCTTTCTCCAGCTCCTTTAGGTGTAAGGTTAGCTTGTGTATTTGAGACCTTTATTGTTTCTTGAGAAAGGTCTGTATTGCTATATACTTAGCTCTTAGGTCTGCCTTTGCTCCATCCCAAAGGCCCCTTTGGACCACTACATTTGTATCTTTGGGGTAAATACCTAGTACTGCAATTGCTGAGTCATAAGGTAGCTCTATTTTTAACATCTTGAGGAAACTCCATACCCTTTTCCAGGGTATGAAAAGGGTATCTGAGCCCAGATATCCATTGACACATGAATGAAAGCACAGTTGTGCTTTCATTTTCATTTGCTTCTATCAATTTTTTTTTAATTCTGCTTCAATTTCCTGGTTGACCCATTCATTCTTCAGTAGGATGCTATTTAGCCTCCACGTATTTGAGTTCTTTCTAAATTTTCTCTTGTGATTGAGTTCAAGTTTGAAAGCATTGTGGTCCAAAAACATGCAAGGAATGATCCCAATCTTTGGTTACCAGTTGAGCCCTGATTTGTGACCTAGTATGTGATCTATTCTGGAGAATATTCCATGTATACTTGAGAAGAATGTGTACTCTGTTACTTTAGGATGGAATGTTCTGAATATATCTCTGAAGTCCATCTGGTCCAGTGTGTCATTCAAAGCCCTTATTTCCTTGTGGATCTTCTGCTTAATGATCTGTCCATTGCAGTGAAAAAAGAGTGTTAAAGTCCCCTACTCTTATTGTATTATTATCAATGTGCATCTTTGATTTTGTTATTAATTGGCTGCTCCCAGGTTAGGGGCATAAATATTTACAATTGTTAGATCTTGTTGTGGATAGACCCTTTAATTATGAATATAGTGTCCTTCCTCATCTCTTATTACAGTCTTTGGTTTAAAATCTAATCTTTCTCATATAAGGATTGCCACTCTAGCTTTTGTATGATGTCCATTAGCATGAAAAATTGTTTTCCATCCCCTCACTTTCAATCTGGAGGTGCCTTTGGATCTAAAATGAATCTCTTACAGACAGCATATTACTTTTTTTATCCAATCTAGTACCTGTGTCTTTTGATTGGGGGCATTTAGCCCCCTTACATTCAGAGTAACTACTGAAAGATATGAATTTAGAGCCATTATATTACCTGTAATATGACTTTTACTGTATATTGTTTCTGTTCCTTTCTGGTCTATGTTGTTCTGGGCTCTCTTTGCTTAGAAGATCCCTTTTAATATTTCTTTTAGGGCTGGTTTGGTGATCACAAATTCTTTCAGTTTCTGTTTGTCCTGGAAGCTTTTTATCTCTCCTTCTGTTTTGCATGACA
Source organism: Potos flavus (assembly GCA_028534135.1). Taxonomy (NCBI): domain Eukaryota; kingdom Metazoa; phylum Chordata; class Mammalia; order Carnivora; family Procyonidae; genus Potos; species Potos flavus. The sequence goes on from CM052901.1 coordinate 46,374,582, forward strand.
TCCTAGCTGGATAAAGTATTCTTGGATGCATATTTTTCTCATTTAGCACCCTGAATATATCATGCCAGTCCTGTCTGGCCTGCCAGGTCTCTGTAGATAGGTCTGCTGCCCCTAAGATCAGGAACACGGCAGGGATGTTGACTATCACCATAGCTGTTCAGCATAGTACTAGAAGTCCTAGCCTCAACAATCAGACAACAAAATAAATAAAAGAAATAAAAGACATCTGAATTGGCAAAGAAGTCAAACTCACTCTTTCCAGATGACATGATACTCTATGTGGAACATCCAAAAGACTCCGCCCTAAAACTGCTAGAACTCATATGGGAATTCAGGAACATGGTAGGATATAAAATTAATACACAAAAGTCAGTTACATTTCCGTACACTAACAATGCAAAAGAAGAAAGAGAAATCAAGGAATCCATCCCATTTACAATATCACCAAAAACCGTAAGATACCTAGGAATAAACCTAACCAAAGAGGCAAAGAATCTGTACTCAGAAAACTATAAAATACTCATGAAAGAAACTGAGGAAGACACAAAGAAATGGAAAAATGTTCCATGCTCATGAATAGGAAGAACAAATATTGTTAAAATGTCTATGATACCTAAAGCAGTCTATACATTCAATGTAATTCCCTAACAGAATACCATCAACTTTCTTCACAGAATTGGAACAAATAATCCTAAAATTTGTATCAAACCAGAAAAGACCCCGAAGAGCCAGAGGAATGTAGAAAAAGAAAACCAAAACTGGTGTCATCACAATTTCGGACTTCAAGCTCTAGCATAAAATTATAATCATTGAGACACTATTGTACAGGCACAAAAACAGACACATAGATGAATGCAACAGAATAGGGGCTCCAGAAATGGACCCTGAACTCTGTGGTCAACTAATCTTCAACAAAGCAGGAAAGACTATCCAGTGGAAAAAAGACAGTCTCTTCAACAAATGGTTGGGAAAATTGGGAAAATTGGACAGCAGAAGAATGAAACTGGACCATTTTCTTACACCATACACAACGATAAACTCAAAATGGATGAAAGATCTATATGTGAGATAGGAATCCATCAAAATCCTAGAGGAGAACAAAGACAGCAACCTCTGTGACCGCAGCCACAGCAATTTCTTGCTAGACACATCTCCAAAGGCAAGGGAAAGAAAAGCAATAATGAACTATTGGGACTTCATCAAGATAAAAAGTTTTTGTACAACAAAGAAAACAAAACCAAAAGAAAACTGACAAAATGGGAGAAGATATTTGCAAATGACATATCAGATAAAGGGCTAGTATCCAAAATCTATGAAGAATTTATCAAACTCAACATCCAAAGAACAAATAATCCAATTAAGAAATGGGCAGAAGACATGAACATTTCTCTACAGAAGACATGCAAATGGCCCACAGACACATGAAAAAATGCTTCACATCACTCAACATCAGGGAAATACAAATCAAAATCACAATGGGACACCAGCTCACACCAGTCAGAATGGCTAAAATTAACAAGTCAGGAAACGACAGATGTTGGCAAGGATATGAAGAAAGGGGAACCCTCCTACACTGTTGGTGGGAAGGTGTTACAGCCACTCTGGAAAACAGTATGGAGTTCCCTCAAAATGTTGAAAATGGAGCTACCCTATGACCCAGCTATTGCACTACTGGGTATTTACCCCCAAGATACAAATGTAGTGATCCGAAGGGGCACCTGCACCCCAATGTTCATAGCAGCAATATGCACAAGAGCCACAATATGGAAAGAGCCCAGCTATCCATTGACACATGAATGGATAAAGGAGATGTGGTATATATATGCAATGGAATATTACTTAGCCATCAAAAAAATGAAATCCTGCCATTTGCAATGACGTGGATGGAACTAGAGGGTATTATGCTAGTGAAATAAGTCAATCAGACAAAGACAATTATCATATTATCTCACTCATATGTGGAATTTAAGAAACAAAACCGAGGATCATAGGGGAAGACAGGAAAAAATAAAACAAGATGAAACAAGAGAGGGAGACAAACCATAAGAGACTCTTAACCATAGGGAAACAAACAGGTTTGCTGGAGGGCAGGGGGGTGGAGGAAAGGGTTAACTGGGTGATGGACATTAAGGAGGGCATGTGATGTAATGAGCACTAGGTATTATATAAGACTGATAAATCACAGACCTGTACCTTGCAACCAATATATTACATGTTAATTAACTGAATTAAAATTTAAAAACATGTTTAAATTTAAAAAATTCAAGTCAACCTGGTTTGATAAATCAAAAAGTATCATAGTTTTAGGAATACATACATTAGTTATACATTATAATAACACAATTTAGGGTGCTGTTTAAGTCATAAGTTCATTCTAAAATTATCATATTTGTCTTAAACAATAACATTTCCCCATTGAAATTGCTCAGGATATTAGTTAATAAAATCCACTCTAAACAAGATAATTTTTTTAATTGAATAACACAATTTATTCAGTACTTAATGGGAGAAGGTGGCCATATTATAAATGTAAAAGATTAAACAATGTATATTTAATTGTAGAGTTTATGAAGTGTCTTTTTAATTTAAATTCAATTATCCAACTCATAGTACATCCTTAGTTTCAGATGTAGTGTTCAATAATTTATCAGTTGCATATAACACTCAGTGCTCATCACATCATGTGCCCTCCTTAATGCCCATCCCCCAATACTTCATCCCTGTACCCACCTCCCCTCCAGCAACCCTCGGTTTGTTTCCTATAGTTAAGATCTTGTCTCTCATGGTTTGTCTCCCTCTCTGATGACTTCCCATTCAATTTTCCTTCCCTTCCCCTATGGTCCTCTGCCCTGTTTCTTATATTTCACATATAAGTGAAATGATATGATAATTGTTTTCCTCTGATTGACTTATTTCGCTCAGCATAATACCCACCAGTTCCATCCATGTTGATGCAAATGGTGTAAGTATTCATCCTTTCTGATGGCTGACTAATATTCCCTTTCTGATGGCTGACTTAGCATAATCTCCTCCAGCCCTGTCCACATTGATACAAAAGTTAGGTATTCATCCTTTCTGATGGCTGTGTAATATTCCATTGTATATATGGACCACAATTTCTTTATCCATTCCTCTGTCAATAGACATCTCAGCTCCTTCCACAGTTTGGCTATTGTGGACATTGCTGCTATGAACATTGGGGTTCAGGTGCCCCTTTGGACCACTACATTTGTATCTTTGGGGTAAATACCTAGTACTGCAATTGCTGAGTCATAAGGTAGCTCTATTTTTAACATCTTGAGGAAACTCCATACCCTTTTCCAGAGTGGCTATACAAGCTTGCATTCCCACTAGCAGTGTAAGAGGGTTCCCATTTCTCCACATCCTCACCAACATTTGTTGTCGTCTTGTTAATTTCAGCCATTCTGACTGGTGTGAGGTGCTATCTCATTGTGGTTTTGATTTGTTAAATAAAATAGTTTAATTAATTATTGAGTTATACATGCATACAAATGCAGATATAAAAGCCTTGGCTTATTTATTTATGCAAAGGTTTTCAACATTGTAGACTATTTAATACTTCGTTCAGAATACATTGCAATCCTCACAAACAAATTGCGTTGCCACTGACTGTTAGCTCTTCAAAAGTGAAAATAAAATAAGAAGGGCACCTGGGTGGCTCAGTCAGTTAAGCATCTGACTCTTAATTTCAGCTCAGGTCATGATCTCAGGGTCATGGGATGGAACCGTGGCATCAGACGGGGAGTTGCCTAAGATTCTCTCTCTTCCTATCCCACTGCCCCTCCCATGCCCACTCATGCACTCTCTCTCTCTCAAATAATAAATAAATCTGTTTTATAAAGTAAAATAAGAATGATAAGGTATAAAGTTTGCAAAAGAAAATCAGTTGACTACCTTGCAAACTGACTTGATCCTTGACTTTCTCCCAAACAAACTAGTAACAAGTCTATACACATAAATACCATTAGGTCTTTTCTAGGAACTTCTGAGATCTAGATGTTTTCTTGCTTTAGTGATTTTTTTTTTTTGGGGTTCAAAATGGTTTTATGGAAAAACTAATCTGTAACAAAAACTTGGTATTGAATGCGAAGGCTCCACCAGAGAGAGATCACAAGTAGGAAGAAAGGCAGGCAGAGAGAGAGGGGGAAGCAGGCTCCCCACTGAGCAGAGAGCCCGATGCGGGGCTCGATCCCAGGACCCTGAGATCATGACCCGAGCTGAAGGCAGAGGCTTTTAACCCACTGAGCCACTCAGGCGCCCCTCGCTTTAGTGATTTTTTTAAAATATCTTGTAAACAATTAACTGTATCTATAAACTGGACAGGGCCAAAGTTTTTTGCAAACAAGTCTAGCAACAGAAATTACTGTGTTTCCCACACAATCACTACAAAATCACTTCTGTAAACTGATGCTTGAAATAAAATAGGTTAAGTGATGCTTTGGAACTCACAGTTTTGAATATATACTTTAGATGAAAGCCGAAAAGTCCTACATTTAAATTCTTAAAAAATATATATAGAATTTCCATGTTCAACCCTTCTTTGCCAAGATAAAAGGCATACAAATAACACTACAAATATTCAAAAATTGCCATTTAGTTAACTTGAAGCAAATTCTGGAACTTTAGAGAGGGGAGCTAATACAACGAATACAAATGGTCACTGTTCTTTTGACCTTCTCTTTAATGTTAATTTTCTGTATCACTCATAAAAACAAGAAACTGCTGGTCAACATCAGAACTATGTCAGAGCCATAAACTCCCCTCTGACTCCCAATTCATAGTACACGAATTAGCTATCGTTTAATGAAGCAGTTATGCTAGGCGTCCCAGTGTTCCAAAGAAATCTGCTTCAATAGTATATACTAATGACAGAAGTGTGCTAATAAATGCCAACATCTAGTCTCAGAGTCAAGACTTACTTAAAAAGAAAAAATATAAAAATATACTTGAGTCAAAATCAGCATTAATTTATTAGCAGCAAATAACCAGAACAGCAAACTTCTTGTGTGTAGAAAGAATATAGCTTCCACCCCAACATTGTATCTCAAATGACTTCATTGTGTGCTAAGTACAGATAAAATACTTTTTGTTTGATTATTTCTTTTAAAAGCTCCTTTTTTGGGATTCATCAGAAGAGAAAAGCCCCAAGGTCACCTGTCAATAACAGAACAAACCCTCAGTAAATCACAGTGCTTCACAAATAAATTCCTCATCAGTAATTAAAACCAGGCCTCTCTGGCCCTGTGTTATCAGCTCATCAAATTCATTGCTCATCTAGAATAACAGATCCACATCTGCAGTCATTACAGCATGCCAGATAAATCAATCCTCTCAATGATGCTTTGAGCCATCTCTGCTCCCTTTTAACCAGCCCGATATTTATTTCCCCCTGACACTTCTGACATTCTATTTACTGTAGGCAAATGGAACTCATACGGCACCTTGTAATGGCTTTACCAAATCCCATTGTGGGGCATATCTTAGAAGACTGATGGTTGCAATAAACAAGGTTTTATGGTGTAAGTGTGTGCTTCCAACTTTTTTCCCCTAGAATTTGACTTCTGCTGTGAAGGTTTATTACACTTGATTGCAGGTGGAAGACTAGTAGCCATTTAGAGCTTTGTTAACTAAAAGTCAGCAAAAAACTTTTGAGCTGATGTCAGTGTTTCTTGTCTTTCTTTTATTTTCTTTTAAATTAATTCTCTATCAAAGTAATCTTAAACATAAGCTAGCAGAGTTCAAGTCCATAGACTAACAACAATAAAGCTACTATTAATTCATTCCTTTGCTTTTTGAGATTTTTTTAAAAAATTAAACTATCACAAGGTTAAAAGAAGGAGGTGTTTAAATTATTATTCTTAAAAGGATATAATCACACTGAGAAAAATGATACACATCCTCAATGCAAAAAGTTCAGGCATTTTAATACCAAATAGCTTTTATGAACATGAAATAACAAGCAATTCAAGGAAAATTTAGATAGTAATCATGCTTTTGAATAAAATGGGAATTTTTAGAGAGCCCCCCCCCCTTTTTTTATCTTCACAAATGAACCAGTACTGTGAAGAAAAATAAAACTAGAAATTTTAACAGTTGTGTTACTCTGGTCAGCCAGACAAATTTTGGGTGGCTCTGCACAAACTGTTCTTCACTGAGCTTTACTACTTTTCTTAACAGCAATTATGCAGGAGTCAAAGAGACTTGCATTAAATTAATGAGACTCGTGTTAGACACAATGTTAGTGGAGCTCCCCGTTGGCATATATTAAACTTATTTCTTTGTGCCACAATAATATTTGAAAGAAGAACTGTCAACTTCTCTGTTCCTTTCTTTTCTTCATGAGCACAAAGCTAAAGCACATAGGAGGTTGTGAATGCTGTGATTACCTTCTGAACATTGATTTAAAAGGACACGATATAGTCTTTTCCTTAATGAAAATTCTGTATTTAACACTCTATCATTTGTGTGTACTGAGTCTACTGCTTTCAGAAGCCAAAGTTTGAATATATTGTATTTTAAAATAATACCTAAAGTATCAAGTTGCTGGGCCATGATACACAAGTGAGAGGAGGCATGCCCCTCCTCCTTAAGCCTTCTGTCATTGAAGTCGAGCAGGGGGAAAAAGCCCCCACAAATTCTAGGTTGAAGCTTTTAGGAAGCTTGTGTCATCTGCACTAAAATGGAAAGTATGCATGAGTTTTCTTAGGACTCCAAGAAGTACAAACAATAAGGATATTCTGAGCAAGACAAATCTGCCTCCTACAAAGATAGAGTTAATCACATAAAGCCCTCTGAAAAATAAAACGTGTAATTTCTGCCTTCACTTAACACTGCACATAGCATTAACCTCAAAGTAAAGTCCAATTTTGACTGATACTCTAAATTAGGGACATGTTGTCCAAGAAAACAACAAACTTGGCTTGAGAGTTTGTCTGTATTTATGGTGGGATAGATTGGGTCACCAAACGCATCATTTTCCTTTACACACACCATGCAAGGTGTTATTCATTCAAAGGTTGGTAGGGGACCTTTCATCCTAGACATTCTTTCCCAATCTTGATTGGCTAATGAAGTTAATCAAAAGAAACAAACTCCCTGTCTTTATATACTGTTGTCTTACCTATAGCTAGAAGACGGAAACCATAGAAACTCTGGACTAAATGAGGTCTTCAAAATTACAGATGAGAAAACTGATACACCAAGGAGTGGAACTGATGTACCCAAGGTCACAGAGGTAGGTAATGGATGAATGATGGAAACAAAGAGCCAGCACCTGGAGCCTCACTCCTATGAAATAGTAGACGTGATCATTAATAGCTCAACTGTCATGCTTTGTGTTGGGCCCTGTCAGCATCCTGCTTTCTTGCACTATACCTGAAGCAAATGGCAGGACTCAGCTAAAGAAACTTGTGATCTATTCTTCTAAGCCTTCGGAAAGAAGGGACAGGGAAGTACCACTTTTGAATTCTCAGCACTAAACCCAATTCCTGGCACACAGCTGGTGTTCAATAAATATCTGTTTAAGGAAGAGGGAATATAGGAAAAAGATATATGCCAAATTCTTTACATACTAAAGAGAAGATTTAACGTCTCTAATTTATTTATACATGTTATGCTAAGACTGTCCACAAAGATGCCAATCAGAATAAAGTAGTGCTAATAATCATTATGGTTTTTTATATTTGAGAATCTCAAAAAAAGGAAAGTAAAGTTTCATAGCATCCTGTATGATGTAGTTAAATATTATTATCTACATTTTACAGAAGGTAAATTCAGGAACAAAAGTGTGAAGTTGGATATTCACAGTCAAATAGGAAGTTTATGACAAAACTGACAATGTAATCCATGAACCCTGATCTTAAATGCTTAACACAAACAATTGTACCAGTTATAATGGCTACGTGATGATAATAAAAGCTACCTTTTATAATGCTTTTCCTGGTAGAAGTTCAAAGTCCTCCACAAAGACACCAATCTACAGATGGACAAAGAGAAGTAACCCTGTCTTTTTGTAAGTGAGGAAAGAGATTTAGCAAGGCTGAATGACTTTGCCATGGCTACATATTTGCATACTCTGGAGTCATAACTTCAACTGAGTCTTCTCTTTATCTAGCTTCCGGTGTCTTTCATGATGCCTTCCTGGTGAATGGAATGCATATATTTTATTTAATCATTCAGAAGACAAGGGTGCAAATCATTTTATATTTTACAAATGCAGTGAGTACTTTACCAACAATGTTCATGTAGACAGGCAGTACAAGGACCAGACAGACCCAGACACAACCATCATCTGGTGCCAAAGATTCTCAGTGAAGTGCATTCTTCAGCATGTGCCAACAGAACACTAATTAGGAGAGGATTTAAAAAACAAGTAAGTCTAGTTTCTTCCTTTTGGAACATGCCCTAGTGAAAATAACTTAAAAACAAGTTGAATGTATATACCAAGGAGTGCAAATTCATATGTTATGCTGACTTAACAGAATGATAAAATGGGTGTGGTTCATCAGGAACCTAGCAAGGGATTGATTAGGGTTTGACTTTCTACACGTATAAGACAGATCACACTAGTTTTTCTATCACTTATCAGCAGTAGAACCCCAGGCAAGTCATTTTCCCTCCCTATAAAATGGGGGGAAAGTCTGTTTTACGTGACAGAGTTTTACGAAGATTAAATGAGAGAACAGATGTAAAAACACTTTGTAAAGCATGAAAGCTATTGATTATGGAGTAGGCAGCAGATTAAGAGCTCATAATTTCATTACAAACTTTTGGGGATAAGGAACCACATCTTAGTTATCTTCAAAATTTCAAAATTCCTTGGTCAGAAGAAACATTATAGTCTACGGCCATACCACCTTGAACACGCCCGATCTCATCAGAAGGAACATTATACACAGTTGGCATCTATTCATTCATGCATTTTCATTCCCTCAACAAATCTATTTATTGAATTGCATTGTTAAATTGAATGAAATAAAATACTCTACAAAAAGAAAACTTATTCTCTATCCCCTAAGGCTATCATTCTAGTACCTTTCAAATCATTTTCAAATTATTGTTTTAAAGTATCCAAGGGCTAGAATATATAGTTCTGTTTTTATTGTAAGTAAAAGCATAAATCATTTATGAATTCCTTTCCTTTTTAATAAGGAGGGAAAATGCTATAATATGTGTCAAATCCTCATGCAAAAGCCTCATTTCTTTATCAAGGTCAGCTGGCTTCCTTTCAAGTATACAGAATAGGTAGTTGTTTATATAATACAATTTGAGGGGCACTTAGGGTATGATTCCAGCCCCCAGATGCCTCCCCCAGCTTCTTGGTTTTGTTTAAAAACAATCCTTGCATTAAGCACTTTTTTCTGGACCTTGAAAACTTCTATCGTCAAGAATCCTATAGTAAAAGTCAAATAACTCTAGAAGTTACACCTTGAATAACAATGCTTTTTGATTTTGATGGCTGAGAGCACAGCCCTGAAACAGCATTTCCCATAGGAAACTCTGAGAAACACCAATATTAGGAAAGGCTCTATGAAAATAAAAACATTCTACAATCAAAAGATTAGAAAACTCCGACTTTTGTAATTTTCCACTTTGATATACAAAAACATGATACAAATTAGCATTTTACAGGCTAAAAATTATAAGTCTACCATTAAGAAACTTATTTAGGTTTCCTAGACATTTCAAAATGAAACTTCCCCTCATTTTTATGGTGGGGGGTGGAGGGGAGGGGACAGTTGTTTAAAACCTTCAAAACTGGGCACCTGGGTGGCTCAGTCGGTTAAGCGTCTGCTTTTGGCTCAGGTCATGATTCCATGGTCCTGGGATTGAGTCCCATATCAGGCACCCTGCTCAGCAGGGAGTCTTCTTCTCCCTCTCCTCCTGGCTTGTGCTCTCTCTCACTCTCTCTCTCAAATAAATAAATAAAATCTTAAAATATAAAACCTTCAAAACTCATTTTTTGTGTACAGACTTGTAGAAATATACTTTATAGAAGTGGAACACCACTCTTACCAGCTAAGGACCCCTGGATAAGTCACTTATTTTCTGTGAGCCCTGGTTTCCTTGCCTATAAAATAGGCATAATTTCAAGAATCCAGTGAAATAAGGCATGTGAAAGTACCTTAGAAATTATAAATTATTCCTCATTCTTGTTACCTTTTATTATATTGTATTATATTATATATGTATATATTATATTTATTATATTGGACTTGTGCTAGGCAGCAAATTGTTCTCTCTAACTGTACTCTTATGTATTGCATTAAATCCAATCTGAAAAGTTTTTCTGCACTTATTTTTGCTGCTTTGAGATTTTAGCATAAATTAACCATTGCCGAGATGTGAACACTTTTTTAGATTAGGTCAAAATAATACCCTGGACTTCAATTTCCCACTTTCCTAAATTTTAAGTTACCCTTAACTCATTAAAAAAATATAATGTCCCTAGGTTAGCACACAAAGGCCTATTTAATGTATAATGTACTGAAGTAATAGTTCTTTTTCTAAGAGACCCAACTACTACTGAGATCAGGTCTTTAGACACTGCGTGGCCCAGTCCTGGGAAGTACTTGGGGCAGTCCTACGAAGAGCAACACAACCAAACACTACTACTTTTATGTCATAGATCGTAACCTCTTCAGACTTCAATTACAGAAAGAGTATCATTGCTTAACAACAACAGAGGTTTGAAATTACAACATGTCTTTCGACAGGAAAACTGATTCAATGAAGGTTTTTGGCTATCTAGTCTGTGGCAGACACAGTTCTAGGTTCTGGGGAGAGAACAATGAACAAAGCAAACAAAAGTCCTACCTTCCTAGAACTTATATTTTAATGCAAGAAATGCATTCTTTCAGCCAAAGGATCCATGAATACGTCTTCACTGTTAGGTCTCGGTAAGACAAGGCAGACACTTTCAAGAAGTAACTTAAATATGCTCCACATCAGCTTAAATAAGTTGCTAATAATAAAAATAATGTTAAATACCAGCAGAAACAGCAGCAACAACAACCATCACCACAAGAACCACGGCTCCTCATTTCTGAAGCCAGGAATTAGATTAAGGGCTTAGAAACGTGACCGTTTCCCTACCTTTCCTGGACTCTACCCCACTCTCCTTCATAATCCCATTATAACTCCTTAGACACCCACTTCTCTTTTAGATAACCCCCCTTCCCCAATCCATGCTCATTTCCCAACCCCAGTTTGGTTTAGTAAACCAAATGTATGATTCTTAAAGTACTATCTGCTGAGGAATAACCTGAGGAACTTGATAAAAATATATATTCCTGGGTCTTGCTGAGAAATTGAAATCAGAAATGAAGGGAATTCCTGACACTAACATTCACTAGCTGTCATCCTTAGAGAAGTTATTTTTCTTCTTCAAGTATTAGTGTCCTCAGCTACAAATCTGAGTGTAATAATATATTTTCTGTCAACTTCAGAGGGCTTTTTTGAGAACTACCTAGAGTAATTAGAAGCTTTTGCAAATGTAATATTTTAATTAAAAATACTATAAATATGTCTAGCAAATCCTTTTACCGGGCATATTGAAAAGATAAACATCAATCCAGTTCTGTTCACATGATAATAAATAGCAAATTTCTGAATATCTCTACCTATTTCCTATTCTCAATAACAAGGAAGCCAATCTATAAATTCTTTACGGTTTTACCTGAAAAACAGAATTGTTTTCTTGCCCTTGGAGACATTAAAAAGCATTTAATAGTGAATCTAATAGTCTTAAAAGTTACTGGAATGGCAGCTGTGGAAATAAGAAAATAAAGCCTATCTTTATGATGGTATTAATATCTTCTAGCCAGGAGCTTTTTTTTTTTTTTTTTTTTTTTAAGATTTTATTTATTTATTTGACAGAGAGAGAGAGAATACAAGTAGACAGAGAGGCAGGCAGAGAGAGGGGGAAGCAGGCTCCCTGCTGAGCAGAGAGCCTGATGCGGGGCTCGATCCCAGAACCCTGAGATCAGGACCTGAGCCGAAGGCAGAGGCTTAACCCACTGAGCCACCCAGGCGCCCTAGCCAGGAGCTTTAATCAATCCCATCAGACAACAATTTAATGACCCCCTTCTATGTACAAGGCACTGTGCACACTTCTGAGTCACAAGACCTAAAAAGGCTTATTTTCTTTACCTAAAAAGGCTCTCCAGTTTTTCATTTGGTCACCGAATCGTCAATGTTACTTCTAGGATGGCTCTCAAACGAATCCTCACTCCATTCCCATTGCACTGCCAAGTCTTCAAAATCTCTTCCTCGGAGCACTATGGCAATATCCTAAATAACTTTCCAGCCTCTAGTCTCCTCTTTACCCTGATCTTTCTTCTTAGAATACATTTTTCCAACTTCTTTAGGTTCTGTAGCCAGTTCCCCCATGCATTTACACTACACCTCAACCACACCAAATTACTCAGTCTCTCTGGAACACATAAGGTACTTCCATAAATCTGCACTTTCTCTGGCTTCTTCTTTCTCCTTAGAATGCCCACTCTTTCCAAAGCTGGCTGAAAAAAAAAAAAAATCCTACCCATGCTTTAGGAATAGCCATTTTTGGGAAACAGTTTGAATATCCCAAGTTGGGATCAGTAACTTCCCCATCTCCATTGCCATGGCACTTTCTGTATCATTACTATGCCTCTATTACATAACTTTATAGCATCATAGTTAAGTACTTATTTACTGCTCCCACTTAATCTAATCCCCTCCTCTCTCCTTCCATAAAATAAAGTATATGCTCCTTCAGCATAGGGATTATATTTCATTAACCTTTTCATTCCAAGTAGCTAGAACAGAGCAAGTAGTTGGTACCTAGTAAATGAAAACTAGGATAAGAAAATAAGATTCAGTTTCTGTCTTCAAGTAGCTTATAATTTAGTGAAGGGAAGGATAAAACAAATATAAAAATGTATATTGATGTTTTGAAAACCTACAGTCACATTTTTTAATTCGATTTTTCCAATCACTCAGAGAAGTAAGTAAAATGGTTATTAACCCTCTTTTACAAATAAACAGGGCTGACGAAGGATAGGTGACTTGCCCCACACTATACAGCGAATTAGAGAGGGACAAGGGTTCAGTTTCCTCCACATCCTCACCAACATTTGTTATTTCTTGTCCTTTTGATTTTAGCCCATTTTAACAGGTGTGAGGTGATATCCCACTGTGATTTTGATTTACATTTCCCTGTTGATTAGTGATATTGAACATCTTTTCATGTATCTGTTGGCCATTTGTATGTCTTCTTTGGAAAAATGTCTATTCAGATTCTTACATATACTGTTGCTGGAAATGTAAATTGATACAGGCATTATAGAAAGAAGTGCAGAGGGTCCTCAAAAAATTAAAAATAGAACTACCATGTGATCCATCAATCCCACTTCTTGCTATGTATCTTAAGGAAATGAAACCAGCATCTTGCAGAGATAGCTGCGTTCCCATTTTCATTGCAGCATTAGTCGCAATTGCCAAGATATGGAATCAATTAAAACATCCACCAACAGATGAATGGATAAAGAAATTGTGATTATACACCCACACAGACACACACATACACTGAAAAATTATTGCGCCTTTAAAACGAAGAAAATCCTACCATACACAATAAAATGGGGATGAACCTGGAGAACATTATGTGAAGTGAAATAAACCAAATAGAGAAGGACAAATGCTGTATGGTATCACTTACATGTGGAATCAAAAAAGAAAAAACCAACTATGTGAGGTGATGGATGCTAATTAACTTGATTGTGGTAATCATTTCACAACATACACAATATGTAAAAACATCATGTTTGTGCACTTTAAATATACATAATTTCGTCAATTATTCCTCTTAAAACTGAAAAAATGAAAAAAAAATGGGAAAGGAACAAACTAGAACCTCAGTCACTTGGCTCAGTGTAAGTACATATCTAGTCTGAAGAAGGTAAAATCATAGCAAGCACTTGCCCAAGTGAATTTGGACTGATTTTAGTAGGTATAATGCTAGAACTACTCTCTCAGCCTGCCCAAATAAAAAATACTTCAATCTATTAAAACTAAATACTACTAAAAAAGTTATATATTTTATTTATTAGTCAATAATTTCTCATTGTCATTCTATAAAATTGTTCATGTTACACATTTAATAGTTGCTCCCTCGAAGAGTAGTTTAAGAAACTACAATAGCACAGTATTTAGCATGAACAACCAACTGAAATAAATAACTTTAGCTAAGTGCATAAAATAGTATTTGTCAAATTTTTCTACTTAGTTATATCTTAAAGGAAGGCTACATTTTAGTGAATTTATATACTTCTTCATGAAGAATATGCAGGATTCTTCCCAAGATGTTCTAAATTCCCCCAACATAAGATGGGTATTCACTCTAACCAAGTTTAACCATGGCTTTGATACTTTTACAAAACACAACTCAATGCTAATTAGTCTCCCTCAGTCAAATTTGCTGGATTGGGGCAGTCTGGTTTCTTTTCATGTCACACAGAATTACAAACAATTCCATCAATTTGTCAGTTTCATGTGATATACATGGAGGTTACTAGTGGGGCAAAAAGATCACTTCACAATGACAACAAAGCTGGTTATGAATAATTAGCAGATTTCACAGTATATTCCCTTTGACCTATATTCACTTTAAAAACTAAAACAAAATTAGTATCTTTAAATTATGAAAGTCATATACAGGTATCTAAAGACAACAATAGGGCGCCTAGGTGGCTCAGTCAGTTAGGTGGCTGCCTTCGGCTCAAGTCATGATCCCAGGGTCCTAGGATTGAGTCCCACATCAGGCTCCCTGCTCAGTGGGGAGTCTGCTTCTCCCTCTCCCTCTGCCTGCTGCCCCCCACCCCGCTTGTGCTCACGCATGCGCTCTCTCTCTCAAATAAATACATAAATAAAATCTTTTTTAAAAAAATAAAGAAAAAAGATAAAGAAAACAATAGAGTCATTCACAAATGGTAGATGGACACTGCAGTTAGTTGTCTTGTGACTAGCTGTGTAAAGGAGTTCTCAGTGCCTTGAAAAAATAATTAGTAAGGACATTACTGTTCTTTTAGTATATTTACCTTTTGTTCTGTTGAAGTTTGGTTTACTCCTTGAGAACAAGAATTGGGCTGAGGTAAAAAAAAAAAAAAAAAAAAAAAGAATTGGGCTGAAGTTATAAACTAAGGTCTATATTGAAAATTCTTCAAATATAGCTGTCTAAAACAGCTATCCACCCTAACTATATTGTTACAAACCACTTTAAACATAAGATAGCTTCCAGTTACGTCCAGAAAAAAATAATATCTACCCCCTAAGCAAGAATGTTGTAAAGAAAGGGTTAAGAATATTCACTGTTTAAATAAGGAGAAAAAATAATGCAACTTAGTTTTGACCTATGATATTTGAGCCTACAGATCAAATGCTTTCCCTTGTAGAATAATACCACCATTTATTTTGTTGTATTTCATTGAAGTATCAATATTAGTACAGACTCTTTGTCTTTAAGAAATGCAAAAGTAACAACTGGCAACACTATCAATAAATGCAGGGATTTTAATCTATTTCTCGCATAGGAGGTAATGGAAAAAAGAAGGCAGGCAAATTTTTACTGTACTGAGTAAAAGAAATCTACATGGGCTTAAGTTACAATCATTTTAAATGTTTAATTATACATCAGAATATTGTCTTTCTCTTATTCAACAGGTCATTATTTTCTGGAAAGTAATGAGCAAATAATATTTATTTTCCAGTAATGTTTCATAGAATAACTGATTTTATAAAAAAGTCAGTGAAATACTATTCTTATTCTGAAATGAAATTTCACCAGAGGGCACTATACTGCATAAAAAAAGATAAGCCAATTCTTGCAGTGTATAGTTTAAGCGTGTAAGAAAAAAGAGACTGATTCTCCACACCATCCCAAAATAAATGAAAAGCAGACTTTTCATAAAGAACTTAAAACATCCTTTCCTTTTCTAAATGTCTACGTAATCTAAAGAGTCTGTATTACATGTTTGGACAATTAATTCTATTCCTTTGTTTCATGTGTGCACATATTGCTTACCAAATAGGATTCCTTGAAGGCAGGACACAGAAACGGGTCATTTACATCATACAAATGAAATTTATCATTTTCCCATTACCAGATGGTCACTCTTTCTACTTTTTCCATCTTGGTAATAGGGTCACCTAATCCCCTAGACTTTTGATCTTATAGTAATTAAAAAAAAACCCTTCACTTGTCTTTCATATCCAAACTACCAAATCCTGCTGATTCTTCTCATTATCTCTGAGATAACCTGAGATAACCATCTCCTCTGTGGACTTTTATGTAGATCTCTACATTTTGTTCTTTTATGCTCATAACATAAACCCCTAAAATAACTCCTCTTTTCATCCTCTGCATATTTGGCCAATGTCATTACTCATTATTCTGCATCATGGAGCCTATTCTGCAGACGTTTTAATCTGCTTCAATTTCCCTGACTCAAGATGCATTCATTTCTGGAAAGTCCTCCCTGTTCCTTTGCACTAAGATGTGTCTGTTACCCTTTCAAAACTACTTCAAGACTTATGTTTTTTTCTTTTAATTTAATTTTATTTTTTCAGTGTTCCAAGATTCATTGTTCATGCACCACACCCAGAGCTCCATGCAATACGTGCCCTCCTCAATACCCACCACCAGGCTCACCCAACCCCCCATCCCCTTCCCCTCCAAAACCCTCAGTTTGTTTCTCAGAGTCCAAAGTCTCTCATGGTTCATCTCCCCCTCTGATTTCTCCCAATTCACCCTTCCTTTCTTTCTCCCAAAGTCCTCCATGTTTTTCCTTATGCTCCACACGTAAGTGAAACCACATGATAACTGACTCTCTCTGCTTGACTTCTTTCACTTGGCATAATCCACACGTGAGACCATATGATAAATGACACTCTCTGCTTGACTTATTTCACTCAGCATAATCTCTTCCAGTCCCGTCCATGTTGATACAAAAGTTGGGTATTCATCCTT
>CM052901.1:46392107-46465482 GCA_028534135.1 Potos flavus
GGACTCGTGACCCTCGGCTGCTTTGACTAAGGGCGGTCGGAACGAGGTCGCTTGAGAAAGGGATCCTGCGGGGGGCCTTGAGGCATGCTGGTTTGTGACTGATCATATCTTCGTAATGGAAAAGCCGGTATGAGCATAACATCATTGTGGGTCTGTGCTGTCCTTGCCCAGGGTGCAAATTGCTCCTGTTGACTCTACTGATCTTTAAGGAATTTACGACTACGAATTGTTGAACCATTAACCAGATTTCTTGGAGCCAAAGGGTTTGAAGGGACTGTCTTTAATGTGGAGATAAGGAGCAAGCTCAAAGGAGCATTACGTGATTTCTATATGTAAACACCTCCCTGTAGTTGTTTCCCTCACGCTATATAATCAAGTGCACTTTGGAATAAAAAGAGACACTGTTTGGACATCATCCACTGTGTCCCTCCTGCTCCCACACTTTGTCTCTTGACTCTTTTTTCCTCATTCCCTTACCCTCAACCCTGGTTCGAGATTGTCGCGCCGGCCGCGACACCATTTATTGAAGAGACTGTTTTTTTTCCACTGGATATCTTCCCCTGCTTTGTCAAAGATTATTTGACCACAGAGCTGAGGGTCTATATCTGGGCTCTCTATTCTGTTCCATTGGTCTATGTGTCTGCTTTTGTGCCAGTACCATGCTGGCTTGGTGATCACAGCTTTGTAGTAAAGCTTGAAATCAGGCAATGTGATGCCCCCAGCTTTGTTTTTCTTTGCCAACATTTCCTTGGCAATTCGGGGTCTTTTCTGGTTCCATACAAATTTTGAGATTGTTCATTCCAGCATTTTGAAAAATGCTGGAATTTTGATCAGGATGACATTGAAAGTACAGATTGCTCTGGGCAGCATAGACATTTTAATAATGCTTATTCTTCCGATCCATGAGCATGGAATGCTTTTCCATCTTTTTGTGTCTTCTTCAATTTCTTTCATGAGTGTTCTGTAGATCCTCAAGTATATACCCTTTACCTCTTTGGTTAAGTTTATTCCAAGGTATCTTATGGTTTTTGGTGCTATTTTAAATGGAATCTGTTCTCTAATTGCCCTTTCTACAGTTTCATTGTTAGTGTATAAGAAAGCAACTGATTTCTGTGCATTGATTTTGTATTCTGCCACATTACTGAAAAACCCAAAAGACTCCACCCCCAAATTACTAGAACTCATACAGCAATTCAGTAATGTGGCAGGATACAAAATCAATTCACAGAAATCAGTTGCTTTCTTCATTTTAATTTTAAAGTCCTGAAACTTAATCACATCGGCAAGATCCTTTTTGTCATGTAAGGTAACATACACAGGTTCCACGGATTAGGATGTGGACACTTTTGGGAAGCCATTATTCAGCCAACTACAGGGCACATCATATTAAATAGAAACCGATGTCAAATACCTTATCTGGTAGGCGCAGTGGTGTAGCCACAGATAAATACTTTATCATAGGCACCATCAAAGAACAGTTCCTTACCTGTAATTAGACCAAAGTTTGAGAGTAGAGGGCAACACAATTCTTCCCACCTACTGATACATCCTGAGTTTCATTCACTATCTTCTCAGCAATTATACAGTGGACCACAGAAAAGAGAATGGACTTAACAACTCATGCCAGTTATATTCTCAGGAAAAGCTGGCTGGTCTGAACTTACTCCTGGGTGTCCCTTTCATTTTATCAATTGTACAGATAAAAAAAAGCCCAAATGTATCAGACCACATAAAATGTTATAAGCTCCCTTTCTTTGGGGTTAAATAAGCTATCTAACCAGGGGTGCTTGGGTGGCACAGTCCATTAAGCAACTGATCCTGGTTTCAGCTCAGGTCGTGATCTCAGGGTTGTAAGATTGAGCCAGCATTAGGCTCTGCACCCCGCATCAAGCTCCTCGCCCCACATGGGGCTCCACATTCAGCACAGAGTCTGCTTAAGACTTTCGCTCCCTCTTCTTCTGCCTCTCCCCACCCCTCTCTCTCTCTCTGTCAAATAAATAAGTAAATCTTGAAAAAAAATATGCTATCTATCCTTTACTACTACCACAGCATTTCCTTACTAATAGTTGCTGGAAGATAGGTCAGTAGCTATCTGAAAACCTTTGTAGAAGTATATGACAATAAATCAAACCTGGGAGCTCATTATTTATTTTATCTGATCCCTTTGGTATATCTTGCCTCTAACCCTACTACTACCCTTTTGATATTCTATGTCCTGGAGTTTCCTTCTTTCTCATAGTGGAATTTCATATACATTCTGGTAGCCTCTTAGTCTAAGTTGGAAAAGTTTTCTAAAAGTGTTCCCCAAATCCATCTAAGTCAGTAAGTTACCTTATTAGTTACTATTGAATAGGAATTACACATCAACTAAAATATCTTGCAGTTTCCTACTTATATTGTAAGATTTGAAAGTAGAGTCCATATCTAAACCTTTTTCTACACACTCTCATAGTGGTTTACGCTATGTCAAAAATTTAGGAGAAATTTCCCTCTCATGACAGCAATTATAATCTCAAGGTAGTGGACACCTCTGACCATGTTTTCCCAATATTCAGTCAAACATCTCACTCTGCTCATGAAATACCTCTCATTAAATTTTATTGTTATCCTATATAACCATGATACTTCATTAACTATTGCTAATAAGCTATTCCAAGATCCCTAAGTAAATTGAGTTACACAGCAATGAAAATGATATAGAAAACATTGTCCAGTGATTAGAGGACTCAAAGTCAGTACATTGCCATTTCTTTTCTATCACTGCCAGTTTGGCTTTGATAAGACACTTAATCTTTCCAAGACTTGGTTCCTGCATTTGCAAAATAAGACAGTACTAACTCAACAAAGGTGTCATAAAAATATATGTGTGAAGAAGAGCATTCATATATGCCCTACAATTTAGATCCACCACTATTATTAAGAAAATGTTAATCGATTCACCTATTCTATACCCCAGCCTGGGGTCTGTATTGTATGTATTCTCATTACTGGTCTCCCCAATATACTTCCTTTGCAATATTGTATAAAACAATTCTCCCATTCTCCTTGAAGTCACGGCAAATTGCATAATTAAACCATGTGCAGTAGAGACATAAGACTTTTTCCAGTTTATAGCTCCCTATAAATATCCTACTTAACATTCAACAGCCTAAATTATTTTTTAGAGAATTGTTACCACCTGTCTTCAAAAACACCATTTTATCATTTAAAGGCAGTAGACAAAAGAAACAGAACAGTGGTAGGTTCAATGACTCTATTTCCCCCTGAAATATATTCTACATTATTTGGAATGTCCACTGATAAGTTCAACGAATAAGGGCCCTATAAAAATAAACAGATATTCATCTTACAGATGACAGTCTCTATCCCATCTATAACCAGAAAACTAGCATTTGCCAATACTAGCACCCCTTTAAAATGTACAAGTAGATACCAATGGTCAAGATGTGTTCCATATTCTAAGCAACCAAGAGTAGATATTTCAATTTTAAGTCCTTATCTCAAATATCCTTTCCTCAAGCTTGATCCAGTTGGTGCCATAATTTAAAGATGTTTAATTAATGTATTTTTTTAGTTAGTATAGGATTATATAATCAAAAGAGCCTGGGTTTGGTGTCAGTGAATTCCTGGCTCTGCACTGACTAGTTCTTTTACCTAATTTCCCTTAGCTTCGGTTTCTGTAACTGTAAAAGAGACTAGCAATAGCAAACTCCTAAGATAGCCATGAGGATTAAATTGGATAATGAACAAAAAGATCCAAGGATAGTGTCTGGCCCACAGATGCCACTCAAAAAATAGAAATTATTATTATAACTTCAAACCTATAAAAAGATGGCAGGTTTCCTTCTTTCTAGAAACTTTAATCTACACATTTTCATTTAATTGTAGTATAGCAGCCATGTCTCTGTTTGAGCATAGATACACGGTAACGGATGCCATTTATTAAATCAGGTTTTTAAATAATGTTATCAGCAGTTAGAAAGTTATTCAAAATTTATTTAGTAACTGTTATATACAGAATACATACAGAAGAAAGCTATATAATGCTCTATCTTTAACAAATGTCACCCTGGATAGTTTATTAGAACTGTGAAAATGAGCAAACTTCAAAAGCCCCCATAAAAAAGATAGAAATTAAACATTACTACCAAACTTATATCAACTAAAAGCAAGATTCTAGAGAGCTGAACATGCCAGAAAGTTACGCATGTATTGGGTAAGGCATCAGGCTCTTCAGAAAACTAAAAGAAATATTCTTCCTTGTCTCAGCCTCTTAAACTAATTACATAGAAATTACAAGCTGGGGTTAGACTCTGTTCCATCTCATTAAGATTCCCTACCTCTACACAGAAAAAAAGGACTGGAGAAAAAGGAAGAGTCAGATAAATGAGAAAAGCGTTGAGAAAAACTATTGACTGTACTTCCCTATATTCTTAGAAAGCTGAGAAGGTTGCCTCTTACTGGTAGGGTTCACCAGAGATATATATTCTTTATTGCCAGATCATATATCAAGTTGCCATATATGTATGGCAATCTTAGGTTTTTCAAAGGATCACTCAACATTCCCAATTATTGAAGAGGAGGAGAAATAAAACAGTAGCAGATTAATCTTCCATACTTCCTATTCCTCTGAGTCCTTCTGAGGCATATTACAAGCTTGGCTCTATAGTTTGGAATTTTAAGAAAGTGATGTCATAATTCTGACTATAATAAGACAGTTGATGATAAACTTCTCTGAGTTTTTTTTTAATTCTCAGAGAATATAAGCCTTCTGCATAGAGGGTACTTAATTTCCCATTTGGTGAATAATCAGCTATTTTATTCCTCTTTATTCTAGTCCTTGAATGAAAAAAAAATAGTGGAACTTTAGATTCAAATTATTTTCCACCTTTCTTGAAAATATTTAAAAATTACTTAATTGCTCAATACTATGTTTTAAAATCTATTTCTTATAACCTTAGGATTCTGTAGAAGTGCTCTCAGAACCCGGGAGGTGTGAGTAACACTTAATGATGTGACTGAGTCAGTAGAGATGTGGAGACAAACAATAAAAGCAGATCTCTTGTTAAACTTTTATATAAATGATAAAATGATAAACCATAAAGATATTTATTTTATTATAATAATAAAAATGAGTGTGAATACAACTGTTCTATCATTATTATACAAATAGCGTGTTGTGGAAAACTTAAGAAGTAAGGGATTATAAAATCAACTACTACTATTCCCAAATATTCAAACCATTCTTCTCAGTCTCCTTAAAAACAAAAGCAATATCTGTTCGACTTACTTCGATTTTTTGGAAAACCACAGCAATTACTTTGAGGATTATCTCAATCTCAAAAAAAAATGTATTAACAGGGACATATTCAGTTCATTGTTTTTTATCATATGATATAGTAATGCATCACTTTTTCTGGGTGGGTGGGATGTAATAATCATGTTAGTTTCCAAAGGGAAAAGAAAGATAAAGCTTCATGGGATAGCAATGGAATAAGTTCTAAAGGACTCACCCTTCACTTCCACAGGACAACCTGGCCCTTTGGAATTTGGTGCAATCCTGAAGGCAGTGGTCTCTTCACTGTAGAAATCTATAAATAGCTGTCTTCTACAGGAATACATGTCAAATCTCCAGAACAAAGTTCAAAAAAAATCAACCTTAGAATGTCTGATAAATTAGACTCATTGGCTTCAATTATCTAAATAAAGAGTTTAAACATTTTTTTCCCAATAAAAGCAAATAAACTGTATTTTGATGCCTACAGTCAACAAGCAATGATATTAGAGGTGTCTGGGTGGCTCAGTCAGTTAAGCGTCCAACTCTTGATTCCAGCTCGGTCACGATCTCAGGGTTGTGAGATCCAGCACCAGATCAGACTCCACACACAGCATGGAGCCTGCTTAAGACTCTCTCTTGGCAAACCATAAGAGACTCTTGACTATAGGGAAAGAACGGAGGGTTGCTGGAGGGGAGGCAGGTGGGATGATGGGGTAACTGGGTGATGGGCACTGGATGTAACAACCACTGGGTGCTATATTGCAACTGAAAAATCACTAAATTCTACCCCTGAAACTAGTAATACACTATATGTTAACTAACTTGACTTTAAATTTAAAAAAAAATCTCTCTCCCTCTGCCCCCCCCACTCTCTCCCTCTCTAAAAGTAAAAAGCAAGGATGTTAAATAAATGCCTATAAATAGTTGTCATCAATATAGTAAGGACCCGACATGCTCCAATAGACAACAGCAGCTGCTGGTGATCAGTGGGTCTTCTCAGTGAACTGAACTAGCACATGCAGAAGAATAAGCTCAACAAGAAATAGTAAAAGAACGACAGCACTGGTCTCAAGAACTTGAGAAAAATGATCAGGTGTGATCCACAAATGTTAATGTTCTACTTAGAATACATTTCTTGAGATTTTGTTCTCAAACACAATGGGAAATGGTTTACATTATATAAAGAAAATATCCTACAGTTCACCACAATGACCAGTTAAAGCACAGAATGCAAATCAATAAAAGACCATAGTAAAAGGACATAAATGTTATGATTCCTGACTCCTACAAATGGACCTATAGGAAATAATTTTAGGAGGCTCTAAAATATACACAGTAAACTTATTTTCTTTCATTTCTACAACATGATTTATTATGTTTTTACATTATTGTAAGAACTACATCAATGTATAAAGTTTGACATGGTTGCTAAGGAACATGAATAATATGATTTATTATTATTATCATAGTTATTGTTAACATAATAAGTATTTGTTATCAAAAAAGGGACAATATCTATATTGTGTAGAATAACTATGGCCACAACTAAATAGAACTACTGTGCTAAAAACTGTATACAATCAATGTCTGGAAGCAGAAGCACAAAGCCACGGTCAGATCTTACAAATACATATCTAGAGATCATGTTGGAATTTAAACCTGAATTCCCCAGTCAGAAGACTATATTCGTTCTGGGTTTGTGTGTCTTGACTTTGTTTAATTTTTCATGGAAAAGGGAACTGCTTCTGTTAAAGTAGTCTGAAAAACCTAATGCATGTTCCTGGTCAAGGTGCAGTCCCATTCCTTTGCTGCAGATTATCCTCCCTGGATTAAAAGAGCAAGCCAACTCCTTCACTGGATGAAATAACAAAAAACCCTAGGTCCCCTGAGTGTTCAAGAATAAAGGAAACTTAACACTTGCCTTACTAAGAATTTGAGGTTAATCTCAAAAAAGATGTCATCGGAGATAAGGAATTAAACCTCCTGTCAAAAGATGGCACATGTCAGGTCTGTGAATAGTATATATAAGCCTTCCCATCTCTTTTCATACCAAATACAAAGATTCATCTAGTACATATTACCGTACCTTCAGTGGTTTCATTGTCAGCTCCCATTTTCTGCTTCCTGCATTCGTCCTTCTCCTGATTTAAAACCATCCCTTTAACACATCATTCCTAATTAGATGATTAGTGCTTGGAAGGGCAGGAGATAAGTCATTTGCATAATTTAATCATAAAAAGAAGTTAAAGATACAGATTTTGCTATTCGTTTGTACAATTATCTTCTTCAGCCTGGGGGGCTGAGATATTAATGTGATTAAACAGTATTTCTGCAAACAGGCAACTGTGTGTCCTCTATTAAAGGAAGGCTGGAGGCAAATGAAAAATTAATTTTAGAAGACAATCAATTTCATTCTACATGACTGTAATAAATAACAGCCCATCTGCAGACAACTCATTAAGCCTAGGGAGGGTACATGTGTCACAAACTCTAAATGACACACAAGGCTAAATTTTCCACCAAAATAGAACTAGTAATAAATGGCCTACCAGCTGCCGTATCAGCCTAGAAAGTCAGCATACAAGAATTTCCTAGAAAATAAAGTGCATACAGTGTCACTCACAGTCAACCAGTTAACTTAATACTGGTTGCCAAAATTTCTGAAAACTAGTTCATTTTATTCTGAGGTTTGACCTTTTTCTTGTGTCCTGAAGGTACATATACATGTGGGTTCACACATATTAGTGTGATACCACTTTCAGTAATAAAAGCTAACCTTTATTGAACTCTTATTATGTGCTAAGCACTTTATGAACATAATCTCATTTGATCTTAACAACTCCATGAGTGATGTAACTAATATTATCCCCATTTTTAGATGAAAAAACTGAGGCTTGGATGGTCATAAGTTTAGAAAGTGTTGGAATCAGAACAAATGTGGGTATCTGAGACAGAATAGGAATTCCCTAGGTTTCTGTTGTTCAAGAGGAGCTGTCAAAATCAGAAAAATACGCCCTTTACGTATAACAATAACTTTCCTTAAAATATGAACATTCCCCAAAGCAAAAAAATTAATTATAATAAATCATAGTTACACTGTCTAACAAACTGAAAACATTTTGAACATTTACTTCTGTATCAGGCACTATGAGTGATAAAATGACACGCATCGGACTGTTCCTGAATTTGAGGAATTTAGAAACTAGTTGGGAGAAAGAGAAAACATATACTGCTTAGAACTTAATAATTTGGAGAAAGAAGAAGAACAGGAGTAGGAGGAAAAGCTATCTGCAGATAAAATTTCAGAGAAGCAAAAGATCACTGCAGGTGATAAGGGAAGTCCTCACAGAGGAGGTAAGACTTCAGCTAGATCTTTTTTTTTTTTAAGATTTTATTTATTTATTTGACAGAGAGAGATCACAAGTAGGCAGAGGCAGGTGGGGGGGGGATCAGGCTCCCCGCTAAGCAGAGAGCCCGATGCGGGGCTCGATCCCAGGACCCTGAGATCACGACCCGAGCCGAAGGCAGAGGCTTTAACCCACTGAGCCACCCAGACGCCCCCAGCTAGATCTTTAAAGATGGTTTTCAATTCTCGAGTGAAGGCAATTCCTCTTGGAATCTCAACCTTAACATTTTCTCCTATCATTTTCCTTAGGCAGTTTATATTACACCATTGCACTTCCATTCAGTTTTAACAAACCTGTCAATGATTCATGCTTGGATAAAATATTCATCTGAAGTTTAATCTCATCAAATTTGAAATATCAGGCAGGATGAGTAATCACTTGTTCCTCTGCTTTGCTTTTGTATAATAGATACTAGGGTCATAGTGCCTAAAACAGTCTTTCTACAACACTTTGGACAGCCTATCCTGAGGGAGATAATCCAGTATCAAGTGTATATACATGTCTCTTTTCAGTGCTACATAAAGAAGGGAAATAAGCTATTTTAAATCAACCCAACAGAGCTCAAATCAAGTTTTAACAATGGAACTGCTTTGCCCTCCACCCCAAACAAGAGTCTTAATAACAGATGTTACTACATCTGGCTTCCCTTGCTTTTCTCCAGCTGTAGAAACTAAAACTCACTCAGAATCAGTGACAGCATCTGATGGGAGTTTGCAAATGCTGACCAAACCCTTCTTCCCAACCACTTTATTAAGATGCCAAGTGAATAGCTGGGCAAGCTCCACCAGAGAAAATTCATTTCCCAGGTAATTAGCAAGGAATTGCTATTGAGATCACCAACTTCTTAGCTTTATTCTGCAATGATTTCACATGAGCACCTGATTTAAAGCTTAACTCTTTCTTCATCACCAAACCTTAAATGTCACAGAAATCCAACCAGTAGTTAAAGAATAGCTAGGAGAAGTGGTGACTACAGCAGGAGCTGTTTAGGTAGCTTTCATGTGAGGTAAATAATGCATGAATCAGAGAATAGCAGGTGTCAAAAATAGATATTGATTGGGTGTCTGCAACTTTGAATGCATTATAAACCATCTATAGGTAAAGAACCACGACAACTGGTTCTGTGCTGTACCTAGCAGATTGTTAGTGTTCAGTTTATAAAATACCAATGTACTGAAATGAAAGGGGGAAATTAACTTACTCTTCATGAATATATGACATAATAATAGCAACAAACACACGTCCTGGGACTGATAATGTTCCTAATAGAAAACTCAGTTCATTGCTAAAATTAACAACATAGGAAACAACAGGTGTTGGCAAAGATGCAGAGAAAATGAAACCCTATTGCACTGCTGGTGGGAATGCAAACTGGTGCAGCCACTCTTGAAAACAGTATGGAGGTTCCTCAAAAAGTTAAAAATCGAGGGGGCACCTGGGTGGCTCAGTTGGTTCAGCACCAGACTCTTGGTTTCAGCTCAGGACGTGATCTCAGGGTCGTGAGATTGAGCCCCGTGTTGGACTCCACACTCTGCAAAGAGTCTGCTTCAGATTCTCTTTCCCTCTCTCTGCCCCTCCCACTTGTGCTCTCGCTCTCTAAAATAAATTAATAACTCTTTTAAAAAAACAAAGTTAAAAATAGAACTACCTTATGGTCCAATAATTCCACTACTAGGTATTTGCCCAAAGAATACAAAAGTACTGATTCAAGGGAATACATGCACCTTGATGTTTAAAGCAGCAATATCAACAATAGCCAAATTATGGAAAGAGCCCAAATGTCCATCAACTGATAAATGGATAAAGAGTGTACACAGACACACACGCATGCATGCACGCACATTTGTTGTGATGAGCACTGGGTGATGTATGTAAGTGTTGAATCACTAAATTCTACACCAGAAACTAATATTGCACTGTATGTTAACTAGTTAGAATTCAAATAAAAACTTGGGGGAAAAAACTCATTAATAAAATTAATAAAAATGAAGTACATTATCTATTGTAAAAAAATGTTAAAAATAAATAAAATAAACAAACATTATTTAAATTATTTAGAAAATGTTATTTTTCACCATATTCTTAGGACAGTTTAAGTAAAGTACAGCATTCTCATGGCAAAAGGGGGATTGTTAGAGTAAATATTCAAACTTTCATAATATAGTGAATGAGGAATACTTTTTTTTTTTTTTGAGGAATGCTTTTAAAATTTGATCAGGTTGAGTTCCCTGAGTTCTTAATTCCAACAACTTTAATTTTAAAATTTGAGAAATTAAGTTAAAATAGTTTTTTTTAACAAAGTAAACTCTGATAGCATTACTATATATACTACATATATACTATAAAATTTGAAATGCAATACATTGACTCCTCTCTGAATCCTTGGCAATTTCAATGAACAGTGTATACATAGAGGATAGAGGATATGACCAACACTCTGGCCTTTCAGTTTCTTGACCTCCTCTCCTCTAAATATATTGACCTCTTTACTTAAGCCACTCATGTCCATGGTCATACCCTAAACCTCACAATTTACCAATAACTGCAATACCTCGGTACTTTTACTTTTGTGCATCCTACTCTCTGACACTAGCTACTTCTTTCTGGTTCACACCTTCTAGTACTCCCACTCCAACAATACTTTGACCTTTTCTTGGAACTTCCAATTCATTGACACTACCATCTTTTCACTGTCTCTCACATCTTTGATGTCCTCTGTTTTCCTTAGCAGTTTAAAAAGCATTGTCATCCATTATAATCACTTTTTGCATAAACCTTCAACTCTCTGGCCCCCTCTAGTTTTGTTATACTCATATCACTTAGAAAAATCATAAATCTCATTAAAACCAATTTTTTAAAGATTAGAGCTTTTTTTTTTAAAGATTTTATTTATTTATTTGACAGAGAGAGATCACACGTAAGCAGAGAGGCAAGCAGAAGGAGAGGGTGAAGCAGGCTCCCCGCTGAGCAGAGAGCCCGATGCGGGGCTCGATCCCAGGACCCTGAGATCATGACCTGAGCCGAAGGCAGAGGCTTAACTCACTGAGCCACCCAGGCACCCCATCATTAAAACCAATTTTTGCCTACCGTGCACCAGTACTGGTGCAGCTCTGCATAAGTGGAATTAAAACATATAACCGCACCAACCATTTTGAATTTATGATCATAAACATTGGAAGGTGTTTGATGTTGCCTGGGAATCATACTGAACCTCTTTAAATAGTTCAGTCTCTTGATCTAGATAGCTATTTTAAACTTTCTTTTTCTCCTCAAACCTCCAACACTTCCTTTCCAGTCATCTCAACTAATAGAAGAGGACTTCCATAGAGTCCCAATACGAGATCAACCAGAATCTCCATTCACATACTCAGGCTTCCCATCTGGAGATGCATTAACCTTGCCCTTATCTAAAACTGATGACTTTACTTGTTCACTAGAGCCTATTCACTCTCTCCTATTCAAGAATATCACTTCAGCAATACTCCTCTCTCTTTCCTACATAAATTTTTAAAAATTTCTACTGGAAAACTGCTGACTGCACAATGCTGTTATGTCTTCCATCTTAATAAAATATAATAACCTCTTGATCCATTGGTCCCTGCTTTCAAGCTACTCCCTCCCACCTTGAGTTGTATGCTATCTTTGCAGCAAATCCCTGGAAAGAGTTGTCTATACTCTGCCTCCAATTCCTCTCCTTCTATTCTCTCTTAAGCACATGTCACTCAGACTTTTCATTCATATATTTCCACCCATACTGCTCTCAAGGTCACCGGTGACTTCCATTGTCACATCTAATGGCCAATTCTTGGTCCTCATGGTTTTTTGCTGATTCGCAGCATTTGATATGGTTGATCACTCCTTCCTTTTTGATACATTTTCTTTGCTTAGCTTTGGGACACCATTTTCTCTTGTTTTGTTTTGTTTTGTTTTCTCATTTCACTGGATTTTCTTTCTCAGGCTTTTGCTGATTCTTCCTCTTCTTCATCATCTTTGAGTTGATGTGACTCAGGACTCAGTCCTTAAAACTCTCTTTTCTATTTACAATCACTCCTGTCCTAAATTTATATCTCCTGTCCAGATGTCTCTTCCAAATACCAAACTTCTTTATCCAATGACCACACTATATCTCTGCTGAAAAGACGAAAAGATATCTAAAAACTAACAAGTATAAAACGGAACTCCTGAACTTTCTCCCCAAATCTGCTCCACCTACAGCCTTCCCCTCCTGAAATGATGGAAACTTAATCTTCGCAGTTGCTCATACCAAAATCTTGGGGTTATTCATGACTTTTCTTTCTCTCACACTCAGTGTCTAATCCATCAGGAAGTCCTATTGGTTTTACCTTCAAAACCTACCCAGAATCTAATTCTTACTACCCCTACTCTACCACTATCGTCTAAACCACCACCATCTCTCTCCCAGTTCACTGCAATAGCATCCTGACTGCTTCTACCATTGCCCCACTTTAATTAAGCGTATTCTCAACCTGCAGCCAGAGTGATCCTTTAAAAACCTAAGTCAAATCCTGTTACAACCTTGCTCAAAACTCTACAGTGACTCCTCATTTCATTCAAAATTTTTAGAAAATAGGGTGCCTGGGTGGCTCAGTCATTAAGCGTCTGCCTTCAGCTGAGGTCATGATCCCGGGGTCCTGGGATCAAGGCCCACATCAGTCTCCCTGTTTGCTGGGAGGCCTGCTTCTCCCTCTCCTACTCCTTCTGCTTCTGTTCCCTCTCTTGCTGTGTGTGTGTCTCTCTGTCAAATAAATGAATAAAATCTTTAAAAAATTTTTTTAGAAAATGCCTTAAAGGATCCTATATGACCCCTACCATTACCATTATAATCTTATTCATACTATTCTTCC
The DNA here is from genome assembly GCA_028534135.1 of Potos flavus. Taxonomy (NCBI): domain Eukaryota; kingdom Metazoa; phylum Chordata; class Mammalia; order Carnivora; family Procyonidae; genus Potos; species Potos flavus. The sequence goes on from CM052901.1 coordinate 46,405,658, forward strand.
CCTCAACTCATTCCACTCCAGCCTCACTAGCCTCCTTACTGTTCCTCAAAACTGCTAGGCAGGCTCCTGCCTTAGGGCTTTGATCAAACTGTTTTCTCAGCCGACAACACTCTTTCCCCAGATTTGGCTTAGCTAATTTCCCTCCCTTTCAAATCCGTGAACAATGCTCATATTTTCAATGAGGGCTATAACCCATTCTATTTAAAACTGCAACCAACCCCAATTCCCCCCATACCTTGCTCTATTTTTTCCATAGCACTTACCACCTTTGTACAATATAACTGACTTCTTTATCATGCATATTGTTTATTGTCTTCCTCCATCCACACTACCATACCCTAGAATATAACCCCCTTTCCAAGAGGAGGGAACTTTATTTTTTTTTAAGATTGTATTTATTTATTTGACACAGAGAGAGATAGAGTGAGCACAAATAGCCAGAGTGGCAGGCAGAGGGAGAGGGAGAAGCAGGCTCCCCACTGAGCAGAGAGCCCAACGCAGGGCTGGATCCCAGGACCCTAGGATCATGACCTGAGCCCAAGGTAGATACTTAACCAACTGAGTCTTCCAGGTGCCCCAACTTTGTTTATTTTTAATAGATGTATCCCAAGCACCTAGAAGAGTGCCTGACACAGAACAGATACCCAATAGCTATTTTATGAATGAATGAATAAATGAATGACATAATCTTTTTTATGTGTGTATGCCCTGCTCTACAACAATATTTAAAGCTCTCTAAAGGTACCCACAGATCCTAGCATAGTATTCTGCACACAAGAGACAATTTATATTTTTTAGTAACTAGTTCCTAGGTTTTTTTTTTGTTTTTTTTTTCCCCAAATACTTTTATTTTATTTTTTCAGTGTTACAAGATTCATTGTTTATGTACCACACCCAGTGCTCCATGCAATACGTGCCCTCCTCAATACCCACCACCAGGCTCACCCATCCCCCCACTAGGTTTTTCTTTTAAGATTTCATTTATTTATTTGAGAGAGAGAGAGCACAAGCAGGGGGAGTGGCTGAGGGAGAGGGAGAAGCAGGCCCACCGCTGAGCAGGGACCCTGGGATCACGACCTGAGCTGAAGACAGATGCCTACCCAGGTGCCCCTAGGTCCCAATTTCATCAATTCCTTCAGCATTATGCTTTGATAAACTACTGCCGTCTCTACACACTGTCTTGAATTACTATTATTCCTTTCACTTTTCCATTCAAAATGTTAAGTTTTTGTTGGTTCCTAAAACCTCCCTGTATATACATATGGAATTGAGTCACTACCCAGAGAGTTTAGTTACTACATTTCTGAAAACTTCATCATTAAAAGGCAGAATACCTGAAGACATTCTAGGGAAGCTCCTGTGTAGTGCTTGTCTCTCCTACTAGTTTGCTTATCTCTAATTCCCCCTCCAAGTTTTTCCATAATTCTGTGAATAACTGGAACAATCCACCACCTAACTAAACTTGTTTGCTCATATTCATCTAGCAAGGCTTTCCGTTTCAGAGACAGCATACCGAGCATAGTATACCAGAGGAGGTACAACAGAAGACAGAGTCAAGAACTGGCCCTGCCTGTACTAGATTATATGGCCTTAAGCAATTCCCTTTCCTTGCCCACATTTCAATTTTCTCACCTAAATTCACAATCAGGTGACCTGCCTCTTTGAGTTGCTTTAAGGATAAATGCAGATAGTGTATGAACAAGCTTTGAAGGCTGAGCTTCTGCACAAACATAAGGTACTATTATTCCCCAGAAGCGTTGTAAGTTTCATTATAACTATAGATGATGCTGATCTAGCACTGAGGGAAAAAAATCTAAATGAGATTAAGTGATCCCCAGAAGTACCATGTCGTAAAATGATCAGCCATATGTCTATAAAAATTTAGAAATTTCAAAACAAAATTGTAAAAGCAGACTATTCTAATGATAGATGAAATGAGCTAACATATATGAAAGCACTATATAAACTATGTACCAGTATATACATGTAAAGTTTTTACTATTATACCTAGCTAGTAATTTTAAACTTCCAGATATATTTTCAGGCAGAAGGCATAAAGGAAATACTTAAACTTTACTGCACTTATTAAATACAAAAATGACAAAAATGCCACTTTGATGTTCTTTAATTCAAAATTTAATGTTCATTAAATAATCTTGAATGCAGTGGTTCAAATTACTTCCTAAAATGTACACTTAGTTACTATTGAATACAATAAAAACTTCACATACATACCCAAAGGCAAAATGTAACCCTTTTAAAAAAATTCACAGTCAACATGTGTTTTAAAAATGTGCTATGGCAAGCTAAATCAGGCTAACAGACCAGTAATAGTAATGGAACTTACAGAAGAAATATAAATGGATGCTGTATAAAATATTTTAGAAATTAAATTAACATTCACTAGCATAGTGAACAAATATATTAGTGACAAGATGTATTCAAATATTGTTATGGTTTCAAATGCCACCAGCTCACCTCAAATGGAATGACATTTCCACATTTGCCTTTAGTGTTTACATTTGTATTTACAGCTAATATTTTTATGCTTTCTGTGCCTGTTCATGAATCTGCTTAAAATAACCACTAAAATAAAATGAATGCAATTAAAGGGGATAATTCATTTAAAAACTCTATCGTAAAAGGCCTTCATCAGTCCACACTATACTGCCTACCTCTCATCTATCAGCTAGTTCCTGATCCATTCAATATTTCCATGAGAAATATTTTCTCATCAAGTTTTCTCCACCCTTATCTAGCATCATTCCTTTGTCCATGCCCAAATAGAACTGCATCAATGCTAACGTTACCCAAATTACAGTCCTCCTATCTTTAAATCAAGAGCCTTCCTAATCGGGCACCTGGCTGGTTCAGTCAGTGGAATGTGCGACTCCTGATCTCAAGCTTGATCTCAATGTACCCCACACTGAGTGTAGAGATTACTTAAAAATAATAAAATCTTAAAAAAAAAAAAAAGAGCCTTCCTAATTGGACAGTAAACTTTACCCGGGTGAGCTCCACCGCGCATTCGTTGATGGAACATGAATCCATGAGACAAATACTTTTACATTTTCACCACTAATACAGAAAAATATCTAAAAGGGGGCATTCCTTGAGTTTTATTTACATTTAAACACTGAAAGCACTGTTGAAAAAGAAACAACACACAGAAGAGCAATCATTCAATTCAATGGGACTAAATGGTAAAGAATAAGAAAAGCTTTAGACTCTAGCAACATGGAGATTATGGAAACATCACACAACCTTATGAAAAAAAAAACATGTCCCTAAAATAACAAAAACCTGTCAGTCTTTTGGTATGACAAGGACAAATCTAAAACAACTGCAAACATAAGAAAGTGGATATGCCAGACATACTCCTGTCAACTAAGTTCTGGAGTGGTTACTATCCTCTTCAGAGGTCAAGGTGTTCAACATGTGCCCATCATGTGCCCATCATCAAAGTGACCATTCTTGCAGGACATGACTGGCATTAAGAATATGATGTTCCATTTCTTCAAACTGTAAGCTGAAAATCGATTAAAGGTTCTCATCACGGAATAGAACACTTCATAAAAATGATTTAGGGCTACACTCATCAATGTGTTTTAACCCAAAAGCCATGTTTTCTCTGACAACAAATGCTGGTTTAGCTTATGGAAGACGGTTATTTAGGGGACCTACGCATAGGAGTACGTTAAAATCAACAACTGGCTTCATGCAGTTTTCCAGGTTTTGATCTGCTAATAGCTGTAATGACTACTATATCCACTAAGTATATAGATCTTACCACAGATAACATAAGAATAAATTCAAGCAAAACATAGTACTTTAGAGTTAATGACTAACATGATCCAGTACACTGCTGTTAGCTATAACACAGAAGTTCTATGCCTGCTTATGCTTTATTCACTTTATATATTTTCTATATGATGCATTTAATTTCAGATTTAATTCAACCTTAGCATGTTTTAAGGCTATCTCTCCCTCCCACCAGTGAATACTTATAAAACGTAAATACAATTTAATAGTAAAATAAGCAAAATATATTTAGATAGGTAAATATGCCATAAACATTTTAAAACGCACTGCAAAGCCTAATTAATGTTACTTTAATTTTCCATAATTTTGAATTGCATACATCATTTGCTGTTCCTTGCATTAATGTAGGTTAGCTGAGAGTTAACCACGTAACAATAAAACTCTACCTACATAATCTGGAGATAAGAAAAATAAGAATTTGGATAGTTCTTAAGATCACTACTTTCCCTTTGATAAGAAGCCTTGTACAGATGAAGAGTATGTACTTATTAAATATTTGTTGGAATGAAGTCACAAATGAAATGACTTGGAAAATATTTTATACATATATGTATGTATGTTTATAATGTTTATAATATGTATATATTATATGTATATAATAATGTATTATGTGTATATAATATATAATACATAATTATATGTATATTCATATATTATCAGTTAACATTATATATATACGTATATAGTGTGTGTGTGTTCAAACTGAATATTCTAATTGGCTTATAAAATGAGACCTAAAACTTGTGTACTATGCATAAAATGTACTATGCAGTAAATTTTTTTCTATGAAAAAATTGCCCTTTTGTCTTCCTCAAATAAAAACCTAGAGGCTACTCATAAATTTTTTTACAAAATAAATTTAGAAGTTTAGCAGATCACAGACTATTTTCAAAGCAGCAGTCTTAATGTTAATATTAAACATTTAATTACACATGTTTGCAAATAATCTTGCAAAGCAAATCAAACTCTAAGTTTGAGGATCTATTTAAAACTCTAACACAAATGAAAGAAAACATTTTAACATGGGGAAAAAACATGTTTTTTAATCCACAGTTGCACATTTTACTACAAAAACATGTCTCACGGAATGACTAATTTTATGAATTTTTAAGTGCTCATATCATAAGGACTCAGCAAATACATGTCAGAGAAAAGATACTGAAGTCAATTAACTACAGTCATTCTTAAGTAGAAATACCTGTTTTATTCCAATCTCCTCTTGCTATGTATTTTATTTATAACATGAGTAATTCTCTACATTCATAAAACTAAAATATTTTATTTTATATCTCAATAACTATTTTTAGTTGAAACTTTCTGGTCTAATTCTAAAAACTAAAAAAACATCTATCGTTTACTGATACAAGACAAGGCAGATACGAGAAAGGAAATTGAAGTGTTCAACAACGGATAGGTGGCAAAAAATTTGTAACCACAAAGATTTCACAATTTGGCAAATATAATAAAGGGGATAGATATATGGTTTAAGGACCCTAAGCTAAAGACAGCATGATTCTAGAATGTAAGCTCCATGACAGAAGAGACTGTTGTGTTCATTCTGTTTGCAGCAACTAAAATATTGGCACCACATAGTACACTCTACACACACACACACACACACATACACACACACAGAGTAATGACAGATCTAATCATAAGATCAAAGTGATTGTGAGGAAGTTTTTATTTTAATTCCAATAATTGATAAATTTAGTTTTCCAAATGTCTACAGATTAAAGACAACACTGCAAAAAAGATATTCACGAGGGTCTAACTATGTCCTGTGGAGAACTGTTTCAGTTGAAGTACTCGAGTTTTTTTAAATAAATTTCCTTGGACTGAATTCAAGAGGGGAATCATATCATACAGTATCCTACCCTTTTGTTCATAGTGTTATATGAAGCAAGCCTTCAGTGTCTATATGGTTATTATCCTTCCAGAAGGATCAAGGCCTAACATACATATATAATTAACATTTTATGGATGGTCATATTAAAGTTTTTATATAGTTTTTGCGAATTTGGTGTGCTTTAATATGGCACTAAACTCAACATTCTTAAAAGAAGTACTATGTAAATTGCACCTATGTAGCCTAATACCTAAAGCCAGTAAGAGATAGAATAGTCTTAAATGATAATTATGTATATATTTTTAAATGCTTTTACTTCAGTACAGCAGAGTATCTCAAAATTGATATATAATGTAGATAATGCATTTAATGAATATAATAAAAAATAAATTTATCCCAATATTGTTTGTGATGTTATTACTATGCTTCTTTAGACAAATAAGTGAGAGACAGACTTCTTCCAAAATAACTAAAAGCTCAGAATCTAACATATTGCTGTAAGCTATAATGGTTATAACTGTTAATCCAATACACCTTTTATACAAACCCATAAACACATGAGTGGAAAAATAGCACAGATGTTCATCTCTAATGCAATTTCCATTCAATTTCCTAAGTGCGGTCCCTGTGTGCAAACTAGCTTAACGTTATGTTTAGCTTGCAAATTCTTTTAATAAATAATGAATGCAATAAAACTAGGAGATCAATGGCAAGCTGAGAAATCATAAAAAAAAAAAAAGCCTTTTGTGTTCGGGCTGTTGCCCATTTCAAACTTTAATCCAGAGACAGATCAATATCACTTTTTTTTCTTTTTAACTCATCACATAAATAGCAGATATACTAAATGTAGCCTAAACGCTGTTACTAGCTAACAGTTGCCAGCAACATAATAAGATCATTGGCCACGATTGCAATTGAATGCTTTATACCTTAACATACACACTACATCATACACTATTAAGCAGTCAACTTGTTTAAGAATAAAATGGTTATATAGCAATAAAAATACTGTTTCATTATTTTTCTAACTTTCCTGTACATATATATATTATTCCAGTAGCATAATTACAAAGTTTTCACCACGATTTGCTCTAATAAAATAAATAATTTTAATGGGTCAAGATAGTACATATATATGGCTAGTTTATACCTCAGGGATCCTAGATGAAAGGAAATTTTACTCTTCAAAAATAATTACATCTGAAAGAAATAAGTTATTCCTTTAAATGGATTGGAGGGGTACGTCATGTAAATTCATGTTGCACTGAATGGGTCTTAAGATTATCCAGGAAAAAAGTAAATCATAATACTTACATATTTGTATTTCTATTCCCAGGCTATAGATAGAAGGGAGAACTCTCTTCTTACGAACCCTTATTGGATAAACATGCATTTTCTGTTTGAATGATCAAAAGTAAACTGTCACTAGGGGTGGTACTGAGAATGATTTTATGGTAGTAGGCTTGTCTTACTAATTCTTGCCTATTCATAATATTAGAGCATCTTCTATGGGTTTTCACTAAAAGGAAGTATCAAGAAGTCATCCTTTCTAAAAAAAAAAAAAAAAAAAAGAAGTCACCCTTTCTTTAAAGATATATTTCAGTTCAAAATTCTAATTTCATATATTAGATTTTGATAGCTTTATATGTATACTTGTGAAAAGTTTATGGCATGATTATAAATGGTTTTATAATGGAATTAAAATTTCAAGTTTGTGTCTTTAATAACTGCATACCTTATGTAACTATTTCCTAGCTTTTCAAAGGAATGGCAATTTGTGCAAAGAGTTCTGATGAGGAATAAATGTGTGTGTGTACATGATTGTATTCATTTAACTAATGTGAATTAAGTGCCTAAAATATACACAACATTAGGCTTAATGAAGTTTTGCAATGAATATTACTAAAGTCAAAATTTACTCCTTAGAAATTATTATTACAAATTCAAGGTTTTTTTATGTAATAAATTCAGTTTTCTTTTAAAGATATCATTATAGGTAGTGATAAATGTCAATTTGCTCTTTACTTATATTTAATTTAGCTATATTATATTCACATTCTCAATATAATAATGTCATCAATGCTAATATATAAATTTAGCTCTAAAGAAAGATGTGGCAAAAAATGATCATGAAAACATTCCCATGTTTTAAGCAAAACTTGAAAAAATAACTCCTGTACATAACTTTGCTAAACTTCATTATAAATTTCTCTTTAGACTATAGATCATAGCCTATATCTTAAGCTTCCAAAATTAGCCTAACTTTGGAGATAAAAATTCTCCTGAAGAATTTGAAACCTCAATAATATCAATTAACAGTGTTTCCTGTTTTCTTATTTTGATAAAGCTAACACAATTATGATGAAAAAATACTGTAAAGGCTGTAAAGAGGAACTACCTCTAAAAGCTGGTTTATTTTAATATATATTCTTCAGAAAGTTGAACAAGAGAAAAATTGAATCTCCTCTTAAAAATTTGTATTTTCAAATATCAGAGATTAAGTAAAAAGTTGTAACACATACAACATTCAATTCAAAGTATTTTACAATTGACAGAATTGATTCTCTCCTAAAACCGAGGTAATGAAGTTTTGGGTTAAATGATATAAATTATGGTCGCCACGATATTTAATGCAGGTAGGTAATAAATTTCACTAGAGTTATAATAAAGTGCCTTTTGCTGTGCCTATGCTTTTCTACAGTTTGAGAAATTAAATTATAAAAGTAGCATTTATTGTTACTGTATGATTTACAAATAGTTACTCAGAATATAAATAACTGAAATATACTAAAATGAAATAAACTTTTCTAAGATTTTCAGCTTTACAAAGTGAGGAAATGATGAATATACAGTGGACAGGCTATCTTCTTCCTACTAAAAAGGAATATTAAATCCTGAAGGAGTTCTAAAGCCCTTGGTAAGAGTATATTATAGCTGCATTAAGCCAACAGAAAGCTTATTAGTAAGGATTTTAAAACTAACACCCTTCTGTAATCAATTTGGATACAGCATTTTTCTATTTATAGTGACACTTTCAATGTGTCCCAATCATATGTTACTTATTCTCATTTTTCCTACCATGATTAAATATTAATGTGGGGGGCATTTTTAAGCAACTACACTATACTTAGGTTTTAATATATTGATTTCCACCATTTTGGAATAGTTAATACAGCATGAAAATTAAGATTCTTTCCCATGAAGAAACTCATGATTGATTTGATATTTTTCTCTGATTCCTACATAAAATAAAATGAATTTAGTTGTTCTAGCAGAAAATGGAAAAAGGGATGCTGCCACTTTAAAAGCTTCGATCTCTTTGACATTGCTGGCAGTGTATGGGAACATTAATGCATCTGTCATGATAACAAGCTAAGAATAACATCTAGACATCAAACCGAGCAGAGAATCCATCTGAAGTGATTCATTCAGATCTGTCTCATTGATTTATTAAACACAGGGCAACATCTGCAGCCTCACAGAGCCGCTTGGTGAAATTAATGCAAGATCAATTCAAATGGAAAAAAGTGTAAAAGAGATAAATCAAAACACAATTTGCATGCAGTTCCACAATCAGGCTTATTGGGTGCAAATGCTCAATTTCCCTTACAAAGCAAATGTGTTTAAATGTTGTTTTATCTTTTTAGAATTGTGTGATCTGAAGTGACAGTGAAGAGTTTTGCAGGTTGAGATGGTGAAAGGGAAGAAAAGGAGGAAAAAAATGCTACCAAAGACCTTTTGAATATGCAACAAGAATATCATTAATACCTAATTGTTTTGCTTTTGGGAAAAGGTTTGATATCCTTTCTCCGAAAACAATATTTTTAGTCTTGGTCAATTAGGGTGGTTTTAATACATACTTGAAATGTATAGAGTGGATAAACCTAAATCATTTGTATCTCTAAGTGCACCACATGAAGTGACCCTGAAGATCTAGATTGCCAAATGAAACATAATATATTGTGATTAAGGTTTCTCACAATTATATTTGCCAGCTAGAAGCACTTTTAAAGCATGTAGGGATTTCATTCAGACAGAATAAGATTACTTAAGAAAGCATCAAATAATTCACACAATATTTTCGACAGGTATTGGAGTTTCTTGTGTGAAACCACATAAAACATTAATGTCTGAGGACCATCACTTCCTAATTATTGGCATACTATACATTGAGGGTAATAGTACACATAAATATCCAAAGAAATTCTCCATCATATTGTGCATCATATCTTTAATGTAATATCCATCACCTAATAAATGAGTGTTTGGACAAATATTAAATCCAACTCAAGTATTTAGATAAATACAAAAATTGTTGGTTATGCAGAAGTATACATTTAAAATGAATGTACATGTGGAAGTTCTGTACACTGGCATAGGACTAAATTGCTTTAATTATAGTCTTGACATTATTCTAATAAAAGACAGAGCAATGGTGACTAAGTAACTGCTTTTAATAGACAAACCGACCATCCCCTCATTATCCTGTGAAATATAATGTCTGCATTTACTGCCCAGATTAATTTCTAAAATCTTTTTATTGTTTCTGCAATTGTTAAGTCATACAAAGTATTAGCCCAGGAAAGTGATGTAAGTTCTTCAAAAATTTGGCTTTGTATAACTTTCCTATGAATGAAAACATCAATTTTCAAAGTAAATTGCTATTCTGTTTGGATTATGAACTACATTCACCGAGTGTCAATACAAAGCCGAAATCATTGAGTACTTACAATAACTGTATTTCTTGTATTTGAAAGTAGTTTTAAATTGTAGTCATAGTTCACATAAAGTTATTCTACTATGGATGTCCATTTATGTTCTGTTCACACGGTCAAAATAACCATCACAATTGGATCATTTAAATTTTAATTTTAAAAAACTGAGTTTTACTCATTTGAATATATGTTGAATCATGTCTCCAAATACATTTTAATGTTTTCTTAATCATACATTCTTGTTTCTCTAAGCATTCATTTAACTATACGTAAATGACCAAATAACATTTAATCAGTTGATCCTCAAATGAAATACCTATCATGAAATCTAACAATGTTACTTTTATACAGATAGGTAGATAAAAAGAGATAACACTAAAATGTGCTGGCTGATTTTTCACATTTACTGAATACCAATTTTTAATTTAATATTTTACTGTTGCATTAAACTTTGAAGAATTTAGTAAGGAAAATCCATTGCATGACAGTGAGATTTTTAGGCATTTGCTTTCTGAATCAGCCTGCTCTGATGTTAAGAATTCCAAGTTTTGCTCCACAAGAAATTAAAAAGAAAAATTACAGTGCCTTAGCTGAAAAAAAAAAAAAAAAGATCTAAAACAAGTTAACTTTTCCCATTTGGTTTGGGTCTTTTTTTTCAATTTCTTAATAATCTTCAGAATAATCTCCCTACAATTAGTTTCTGAAGTAAAAAATGCAACAAGGAAAAATATTGCATAACCCTTTGGAATTGCAGGGATGTAAAGCTTGATTTATTTAATAGAACAATGTATAGTCAAGATACAATGTATAGTCAATGTATAGTCACAATGTACAGTCAAGATCTTAACTATTCTCTAGTAGCTAAGGCAGGTGTTATTTTCCAAAATCTTTTCTGGGAAGACAAGTTTGAATATTTTGAAAATCAGCTAATAACCAAACAGTTAATATAAAGCACTGATGGAGTTCTTGTGATTCTCAGTACTTTCAAAAACAATCGTGTGTATTTTATTCATTCACCTTTCTTCAGTGCATATTAATAAAAATATGTCCCAAGTCGAATGAATCCAAATGCCACTTAATGGCAATACGTTAAGGTCTTCGAAAATGACCAATTTGAAAATAGTCTATTTTGTGTCTTCAGGAACAGTGTAGGAAGCATTCCAAATTAGAATACCCTAAGTCAGGACTTGTACTCTCTCTTAGTTAACAGACAGAGGGGAAGAAATGCTTATTATGTAGGAAAAGAAAATTGCCAATGACACCATTACAAAAAGGCCTTCCATTGAACAATACATTATGGAAATTTATTCCTCGGGAGATGAAGATGAATCTCTTTTCTCAAATAAGAATAGGATATGAGAGTTTCCACTCACTGAACATATATATACTTTTTCCTTGCAACCCCCTTTAGCCAGAAGAGCTAAGAAGTCATGAGTTCTCAGTGACAATCCTCTTTAGCCAAGTCTCCATTGATTCATCACTCATTTCTTTGAGCATCTCCACAGGTTCTTCTGATTCATCTTTCACCTCCTCTCATAGCATCATTCTGCTCATAGCCTACATCTCTTTTCTCTTACTGGCTTCATGTCTTCTCTAACTTATTTTGTCTCTCTTGAGTCTCATTCCTATTTACATCCCTCACCTTTCTTTTCACTGACTAGAAAAGTCATAGAAATAATGTTGATCTAAATAAAAATTTCACAATTTTATAAAATCATTCAGATGTTGGGAATGATTTAAGGTACACATTTCTGTAAATAATGTTACCTAAAGTCATAAAGCACCCCTTATAAGAATTATCATATTTTGTAGTTTTTAACAACATGGTTACGAGGGCATTTTGTAGTGATAAAATTTGGTAATGTTATTTTATCATTAATAAGATTTTCCCCAGATATTGTGAGGTGTTTGTTGTTGTTGTTGTTGTTGTTTTTACTATCTAAAAATTGCAAATAGGTGTATTTCTAGTAGTTTTCCTCATCTCCATTCATGGACAGCATTCAGAGAATATATTTCATAAATTTTTACAATCATATATTGTAACACGTGTAACACACTTATAGAAAATGCATGTTAATCAATAACCTACCCATAAAGAAATAAATGCAAAAGGAGACACTGGCATCATATCTCATACATATTTCTTTTTATATTTTTAATATTTCCCTATCATCTTTATACATGCATATACACAAAAGCAATATAAGTCCCCCAAAACAGTTAGCATTGTAAATGCTATGATAAGGAGTAAATAAAACTTAACTGAATTAAAGTAATAACCTAAAAACATATCATATAATAGGGTCCAAAAATAGTACAAGAACACCTGCCTCTCGATACAGAGTAATTTATCATTTTTCCCCTCAATAAGTAGCTCTAATAAAAATTAAACTTTCTACTTAGAGGAAAGCATCAAAGTCATATTAAAATACTAATCTATTTTTAAATGAAATTCATAGATTTTGTTCAAGGATGTATAAATTAATTATTACAGAAGGACAAATTTCCTGTGTGTAATAATTGTTCCACTTTAATAATGGGTGTTTGTAAGAGAGAAGTGGGAAGGGAGTGAGGAGGAGAGAGAGGAGGAGGGGAAGAGAAGGAGGGGGGAAAGATAGGTTTTCAGGTTTGCAATTGTTTAAATGTGTCTTTTTGAATTGGCAACACATGAACTAGATGGCCTTCATCTGAAGTCCCTGGTAACTTTCTGAGTCTGGGTTTGTGTATTAGTAAACTGCTTTGTGGTCAGAATAAGATTTCCTTCCTATTCTTACAACTTATAATTGCTTATTTTATCAAGGGAGCAGTTATCCTTTGTGTTTTAAGACCATCTATCTACCTTAAGAAAATTTGATCTAATAAACAAGGTTTGTAAGCCCCGGATATGAATCACCTAGAAGTTCTCATATAAACAGGTTTCTGTTTAACTGCTAGAACACAGGACACTCCTCAAAGTGGGGGGAAAAAAGGTTCCCTTGTAAGTTCTGTAGCATTATCTTATTGTAGCAGTCAGCAACAGTTTGTCTACAAGGTGTCAGAATACTTCAACTCTACATAGTAATTTGGATTTTACAACAGATGTTGACAACTGAGTTCCTTTTAGTTGGTAAATACAGGGTTCGTATGATTTAAAGTTGCATTCTGAGAAAGTCTACCTCTGCAGAAGTTTTCTGCAAAATGATCAACAGTAGTGCTGTTTTACAACAAAATCCTTTGCTCCCTTTAATCTGATGATGATTTCTTGGTTTGTACGCCAATGTGTACATGCCTAACAGATGTTACCAGGCTGGAGATGGAATAAACAATACAAAGACTAATTCACAGGTCTTTAAAAAGTCAAATAATCTTGAATATAGCTTATTTTATTTTTCTTTTTTAAACTTAAAGACACCGAATACAATTCGCTTATGGACATATGCCAATGGACATTTATTCTACTGTCATATGAAGGAGGTACACTTACAACCACAGAAGCTGGTCGTCATCACTTAAGAAATGCTCTCTTGGGGGGAAAAAGATCCTTCCAACTGTTTGCCTGGGGAGAAGAGCTGGAAGCATCCTCTCCAACTTCTACTTCAACCCTCATCCAGTTCCCAGCCCCAGCGTTTCATGCCCCACATTGCCCTCTGCAGATGACCCAAAAGGGACGATCCCAGGAAAGTGACATCTGTCGTCGTTCTTTTTTAAAAAAATGGGATCCATCGACTTTACTGTATCATAAACCGGGGGAGCTTTGCACTGCGGGCATATGCACACGTCCTCATAGGCTCGCTCTCTCTTGCACGCGCTCTCTTGCTCTCTCTCTCTCAATCTCTCTGTGTCTCTGTCTCTGCTCTCTCTCACACAACGCACACTCACACACACCACCACAACCACCACCATCACACACCCCACGTACTCTCACAACAAACACACGGGATGGGAAACTAATCACCCTCTGGGATGGATTCTAGACTTCGGACCCTATGCATCCCCCCAAATGCTGTGTTCTGGATTGCTAGCTCAGGAGCCCAGTTTACAGCTCTGCCAGCCTTCTCCCCTAGAAAGTCCCTGGTGTCTGTGTTCAGGAGAAAACCTATTCGACCCGTACGGCCACAAAAGAGAAATGAAAACCACGTAGAGAAATTAACAAATAACCACAAGCAGCCAGTAAGCCATGCACGATATGGGCGAAAAGCTGTAAAGTTTCAGTAGAGGACAGCAAGCTGAAGTTTGTGCGGGGCTTATCCTAGACCCAAGCCCTGCCACTGAGCGGGGACTAGAAGGGATGGGCAATTAGTCCTTCTATTCCTCTTTCCCCACCGACTTATAGCGTGAAGAGTAGCGGCAAGCTAGTTAAGACACCCTGAGAAGTTGGATAAGAGTGATGAAACATGCAGAAGAGGGCAAAGGGGGGAAGAACAAACTAAAAAATGAACATCTCACCTGGCATTGGTGCAATCGGTGAACAAAGTTTCGAAGTCTTTTCTGGTGATGAGTTTGCAGCGGTTCACCCCAGGCTGGATGGCCCCCAGACCGCGGAGGATCCGGACCTGCTCCACAGTACACACCACGGGGGATATGTCCAGTCTCTTCAGCTTGGTATACACCGTGTGCAACCCTCCCACCAGGTGCTTCAGGAAGAGATCAAAGACTTGCGGCAGGCAAATCAGTTCCTGACCATCCATGAGGAACGAAGCCACCTTAACACCGTGCATGTCGACCATCCTGCACTCGTTGGTGTTAGTGCTGCCGCTGCCTCCGCTGGCTCCACCGATACCGGCAACCCCGGCGCTGCCGCTGTGGTTATTGACCATGAAACTGTTGATCATACTAGGGGTGAGACGAGGAGGCTCCCCAGGAGTCGAGTACAAGGTTTCTGTCCGAAATAAGCCCCCTGGGACGCCGGCCCCGCTGGAAGTTGCAGAGATCACCGGAGGTGCGGAGACAGCCATGGTCATTCAGTCTCAAACCGTAGGTCTTCCGGCCCTGTTTTCTCGCCCTGTCTCCTCTAGGTCTGCTCGCACTCGCTCCCTCACTCTCTCGCGCTCTCTCTGGCGCGCTCTGCTCTCTCCAAACTGTTCTCAAGTCTATAGGAGCCCGGCTCACACGCTCACGCTCACCCACCACCCAACGAACAGCTAGTAGCCCGGACGCGCGGCGGCCCAAGAACCCACCCCCAACACACCCCCTTCCGAGACTGGCAGCATCCCCCAGCCAATGGACCCCGCCCCCTTCGGCTCCCAAGCGCACCGAATGGCTGCTCCCCGCAAGGAGGTGGAGACTCCCTGATCGGCCTCCCAACTACCTGAGGCCTTTCTGGGTTCGCCGGTGAGGGAGGATGGAGCCCGAGAAGGGGGCGGTATGGTTCCTCTGCTTCTGCCTAGCAGTCATACGAGAGAACGGCCAATTATCAAGCAGAGCTCTCCAAATGGCCTAGGCTACAAGCCCCTCCCCCTCCGTGCCCCACCGGCGTTGAGGTGGGAACACAAAGCGGGACTCCAGTACGTGCTTCTCCGCAATCCTGCGCCACCCTGCACCTGGGTTCAATTCAAGAAAGGGTGGTGGCAGCTCCAATTCCTTTTGCACATTGGTCCCAAACTCTGCGGGGCTGAGATAGCTTCGCCCTGCTTCTAGGAGAAGGACTCGAGTGAGTTCGGAAGTAAACAGTTCAGGCCACCTAGAGCTCTTAGTGTGAGCTCTCCGATACCAGCGCACAGAGGAACCAGCATCCAAAACCGCACTCAAATCGGAGTTGCAGGTTGCTAACCCGCTCCTACGCACTGACTATTAGCAGGAGCAGTGAGCCTGTGTTCACTTTGGAAAACAGGCTGAGGCACTTCGGTTTGCGAGTGGTGAACGGATGCCTCATTTTACAGTACTTCCACCACTGTCCTGCAATAGACTCAGTTTTCTCTGTCTCCATTCCTTAGTTTCAAGATGGTACTGCCCCATCCCTGGCTAAAAGTGATAGGAAAAGTTCCCGCTTGACTCAAAACAGTCATTACAGAATATGAGAAAAGAGCAAGGGTTTGCGCTCTTTAATATTGTATTTCTTCCCTTGTCTGTGGGCTTTGATGGTCCAGTAATTAGAGCTCCATGTCCTGCACTGTAACTCAAGATTCCTCTTCCCCCGCATGTCAAGTGCCCATAAACGCACTACTAGAGCTAATGATAAGCAAAATGTCAAGGCAAGGTACATTCCAGGGAAAAGGCATGGTCTTTCCCACAGCATGTGGCAGTTAGATCACTGTAGCAAAATTGTTTTAAGACTCTTTTTCCAGCTTTTGATTCTCTGAAATCAAGGTATTTCCTTTCCTGTGTTTCTTTCCTTTACAGGCTGTTATTCAGAAAGTGAAATCCATGCTTGGTTTTAATGATACAGCTAAGGCAACTTCTCCAATATCTTTCCAAAATGTAAATAATTGTAGATGCTTACTGAATTCTGTTCAGATCTCCTTGTACTTAGCAGTATCAAGAAATAGGAGTGGGTGGGCTTCCCTCTCCGCTCAATAAGACATAAACGTCCCGGGATGCCTGGGTGGCTCAGTTGGTTAAGCGGCTGCCTTCAGCTTAGGTCATGATCCTAGAGTCCTCGGATCGAGTCCCACATCCGGCTTCTTGTTTGGCAGGGAGCCTGCCTCTGCCTGCTTGTGCTCTCTCTCTCTCACTCTCTCTCTGACAAATAAATAAATAAAATCTTTAAAAATAAATAAATAAAAATAATAAATAAATAAATAAATGTCCTAAATTGGATTTTTCTGCCTCTCCCTTCAACATATTTTCTCCTTTTGTCATTTCATCAACCACGTAGTAAAGAACTACCCTTTGAATCACTTCATACTGTTATAATTTTTAAAAAGATTTATTTTATTAATTATTATTAGTTTTAATTATTATGTTCAATTAGCCAACATATAGTACATCATTAGTTTTTGATGTAGTGTTCAACGATTCATTAGTTGCATATAACACCCAGTGCTTTATTTATTTTAGAGGGAGAGAGAGAGAGCACCAGCAGGAGGGGCAGAGGGAGAAGGAGAGAGAATCTTAAGCAGACTCCCTGCTGAGGGTGAGGCTGGGCTTGATCTCCTGACCCTGAGATCATGACCTAAGCTTGAAATGAAGAGTCAGATGTTTAACTGACTGTGCCACCAAGGCGCCCCTACCATTATAATTTTAATTGTATGGAGTTAAAATGCTAAGAAGTTGTGATAGTTGTTTTTAGAATACAGTGATAAGTGACTGTAACATAATAGACTAGAACGCATGCAACCACAAACACTTTTAAAAGGTAGTAAATCATTTTTGCTAGTTTGGTATTGTGGGAAGACAATAAGGAGCAAAAAAGGACAATTGAGAAGGGATATAAAAGGCAGAGAAGGCTTCCACAAAAAGTACAAGTTTTCAAAAAGAAATTAAAAAGCACTGACAGAAATGTTTTTATTTACCAGTTTTTAAAAAGATAAATTCTAAACTGTGTTCAACAGGTGTTTTGACAGAAATGGCTATTAAGCTGTTTGTTAATATAACTTACCTCTGATAACTTGTAATTGAAATTTTTAGGTAAGTTTGACTTTAAAGGAAAGTTGTTTTCTCTTATTTTTTTTTGGAAATTCCTCTAAATGCATTAAAAATCCTAAGGCCAAGCTACTCCCTGTATATGGCTGCACTCACATTAACAAATCCCTTTTATTTGCAAAGTGATTTAGAGTTTTCAGCAATAGGACATTTACACATATATTATGATGTTTCAAATTTAAGACATGCTGAAATATAAAAAGGAAAGGTAGAACATTCAGGCTGCAATTCCTATTTGCAATATTGAAAAACAAATGCACTTTGACAACTTTAGAAAAGACTCAAACTCGATAGGTCCTATATGTTTAATGTGATCTATCAGATAGGCGGAAATATTTTATTTTATTTTATTTTTTAGACAGAGAGAGAGAGAGAGCGCAAGCGCACAAGTGGGGGGAGGGGCAGAAGGAGAGGGAGAGAGAATCTTAAGCAGTCTCCATGCCTAGCATGGAGCCCAATGTGGGGCTCAATCTCACAACCCTGAGATCACCACCTGAGCAGAAAACAAAAGTCAGATTCTTAACTGACTGAGTCACCCAGGTGCCCCTGTAGTAATATTTTAATTATTACCAGAGATTAAGATTCAAATTCTAGTAAGAATACTAGTGACTAAAATTGGCCATTGATCATTTAAGGATTAAAGTCCCTTGGAAGCCTATCAATACACAAAAGACCCTTGGCTTCATTATTTGAATTCCCTCCCATTAGCAGTCTTCTAGAAAATAAACTTGGTAATTGTCTTAAGGGATACTTATAATTTAAAGATTTAGTCATTTAGATCTAAGAAGCCAGATGTTGTCTCCTTGGGTTTTCTTGATGTTTTGATTACTCTCTATCTATTACTGCTACTTCAACTCTTGTTATCTATGCTTTGAGATTGAGATGAATTCCACATGGAGAGTTTGTTTTTATCCCTGTCTGACTTTCATGTCTTCCATAAGTCTAACACATTTCTAGATAAGGCTGGGTTTCTCCAAGGCCAGAGGAATCCTTGGGCATCAACACCCTGGAAGTTGGAGTTTCATGAAGCAATATAAAACAAAGGCTGCAGGAAACAGAGTACCCCTGGGAGATGACTCTCCATGGAGAGAGGCACTGCACAAAAACTAATACTCAAGGTATGTGAATTATTTCCAGACAAGAGCAGATCACCCCAGCAAATAAGAGAACAAAACTAGAACCTATCTTATCAGAACAAGTTCTAGATGCTACTATTCCAGTGGAATGATTTGGGGCCTAAGTGTAGCTTCTCATACTCTGAAATGTTGCAGTCTCCCAAGATTTAATTAGCAATTCACGTGTACTCTTAATTCATACCCGATTTGGAGGGAAAGGGTGCTCATTTGTTTTTTTGTTTTGTTTTGTTTTTGTTTGTTTGTTTTTTTAAAGATTTTATTTATTTATTTGACAGAGAGAGAGAGAGAGATCACAAGTAGGCAGAGAGGCAGGCAGAGAGAGAGGGGGAAGCAGGCTCCCCACTGAGCAGAGAGCCTGATGCGGGGCTCGATCCCAGGACCCTGAAATCATGACCTGAACTGAAGGCAGAGGCTTTAACCCACTGAGCCACCCAGGCGCCCCTCATTTGTGACTCTTAGGTCAGATATTCCACTTTGACATTGTCAGTCAGATGCGGATACTATTTTAATTAAAAATAAATAAATATATTGGCAATCTTATGCGAGATTACAAAATGTCCAGAACCATTTAAAGAAGCTGGTTTTCAGAATGGGCATTCAAGCAAAACCCAAGGTCATAAATGGAATTATTTGAAACCTTCAGCCAACTGACATTGCAGCCTCTAATATGGGCTCTAATCAGAACCTCTCAGGAGCCCTCTGAGGTTCATTTTTAGGCAAACAATAGAAGGAAATTGATTAGAATTGTCAAATCACTATGTTGTACACCTGAAACTAATATAACTTTGTATGTCAACTATACTTCAGTTAAAAAAATTGATTGGGCAAAGCAATAAATGTGAAATGAAAGCAGTCATATAACTGAGAATTTAACTGGCTGAAGCCTATAGATATACCCCCATTCAATGGAAATATATGTTCCCTTAGGAAACTGGCTATGAAATGACCTTCTATAACATAATTTTTTTTTTCTCATTCCGTTCAGTGTTAAATTGATGAGTTCCAAGTAAGCAAAGATGGAAAAGAGGATCACTGGAGCAAGAAGAAAACTGGTCAAAAGTCAAGGAGTAACAGTTAAAATCAGATGCTTAGAGGAAAAAAAAATGCTTAGACATTTAGAGGGAAAAAATGACATTTACTAACTGAAATATAAAAAGAGAACTCTCAAAGCATCTCATAAAGTATAAGGGCTTGCCAACTTTTAACATATCATACCTCAAACTGCACTGCTCTGGGGGAGAAGATGAGTCTGCTTTAAATTCCATCTATGTCTCTCACTGTGTTGTTCCCCTTTAAATCTTAGGCTTTTAAACTGTTTGAATTCAAGCCATTCTAACTTCAGCTGGACTCCCACTGCTACTTAGTATCCTTTTATTCATTTTGTTGACTCCCTATTGAATTCCCTGAGGCAGCTACTCCAACCTCTTCTTACTCTTTGCAAATCACCCTCCCCCTCACTCATCAGCTATCCCTCCCTACTTCTCTGTGATTTTACCACAGAATTATTCAGTGGGAGATCCCTCATCCTCCCTTCTCTCCTCCTACAAAGTTTTTTTTTTTTTAATCGTATTATCTCTTATATTCTCCTACTTCCTTCATCCTTCAGAAAATAAAAAGTCTCCTCTACTCCCTTCACTGATGCTCTTCACCCTTCTTACCTCCTCCAAGTCACAAATCTGGCAATTTTGTTTCTACCACTCCCTTTGGCATCTCCAATATCTCTCCCTCTCTACTTCTTCTTTCCCCATTTATTATTGAAAATGTGCAAGGCTAGGAAACTTAAGACAAAAACTTTCCTCAACCCTAAGGTTCTCAGCCTGGTTCTCTGGACCACCAGCATCAACATTAGTGAGCACTAGATAGAAATGCAAATTGCTGGACTCTACCCAAGAGCTCCAAAATGGGATACTCTGGAAGTGAGGCCCAACAATCTGCATTTTAACAAGCCCCCGTGATTCTGATGCAGGTAAAAGTTTGAGACCTACTTGCTCTGGAGTTACCAACCATTCAAGCTCTTTTTGAAAATCTACAATTGTTTCTCCTCTTAACAACAAACTTTCATCCTTTAACCTTTTACAATTTGATTTCTGCTCACCACTTGGCTGAAACTATTTTCACAAACATAATTATTAGTCTAAATGCCAAATCCAAAATTATTTTCTGAATTCTCATTCTGTGATATTCTACAGCTTTCTACATTTCTAAATTTCTACAGCATTTCTACATCATTCTTGAACACCTATACCTTTGCTTTCATGACTCTCCAACAATCTGTTTCTCCTCTTTCCTACACCCTTTTTCTTTTTCATGTCCTCGCTCTTGACCCTGAAATGTGAAAATTCCTAATATCTACAGTCTTACTTGTGGCAATTGCATCAATTTTCTATAGTTGCAACAACCACTGCTTTACAGATTACCCCAAATCTTATTTCTAGCTTTCTTAAAACTCTCCTGGAGAATTGGGCGTTTCCATCCGGGTGTCGCATGGTCACCTCAATCTCAGCATGCCTCAAACTGATGATCTGACTCCCTTCAAATCTTTTCTTTGTTTTTCATTTCCAATATTTCTTAATGATGTCTCCATGCTGCTAGTCACCTAAAATAGCAACTCGGGAGACACCTTTGATTTCTCTGTATCCTCTATATCCCCATCCAATTAGTCCTTACGTTTTGTGAACTCCCTCTTAGCAATATCTCTCTCTTCTATTCCTTTCCATTCTCAATGTTGCCACCTTAATTTTGCCCATTATTTGTTGTTTGTACTATCACAACAATTACTTCTTAATCTAATTTCAGGTCCTTCTTCCTCCGATCTAGTTAGCATACCAGGTTATTTTGTCTAAAGTTTCACTCTACAGTTTAAAAATCTTCATTACTATCTCTCTGGCCGCCAGATAAATTCCAAACTCTTTAGAGTGACATTTAACTCCTTTTTTTGATTTACCTTTCATCCTTTCTTCCAATACTCTGACATATTGCATTGCACTGGTAAATGGGTATTACTTTCCTCTACTCTTGAACCTCTTATACCTTCCACCTTGGTGCTAATGCTTATGTCATTCTTTCCACATAGAATATGTTGCTACTCACCTCCTCATCTCCATTCATCCAAAACTGAGCCATCCTTCAAGACTACTCTAATTCGGGGCTCAGGGACGCTTGGGTGGCTCAGTGGATTAAGCCTCTGCCTTCCGCTCAGGTCATGATCTCAGGGTCCTGGGATCCAGCCCAGAGCCCCGCATCAGGCTCTCTGCTCAGCAGGGAGCCTGCTTCCCCCTCTCTCTCTGCTTGCCTCTCTGCCTACTTGTGATCTCTCTCTCTCTCTCTCTCTCTCTCTCTCTGTCAAATAAATAAATAAAATCTTTAAAAAAAAAAAAAGGCTACTCTAATTCACCGCCACAGACTTCCCTCATTCTTTTTTCCCAGCTAGAAATGGACTCTCTGTTTTCTGAACTCTTCTAACATGTTGTGTCTTTCTTAACACAGTTAGAACATAGTGCCTTGTGTCACAGTTTTTTGTATCTTACAGTCTTGGGTCCTCTCCTAGAATAATGTTCAGTCAAGTTAGGAATCACGTATCTTAATCAAAATGCTATTTCAAGTGCCAACCACAGTGCCTGCCACATCAGAGGTGCCCATAAATGCTTATTAAATGAAAGGGTATGTGAGTGATACTCATCTATAAACTGTTAAGCAACAGAAATGTTTATTATTACCAATTCTGAAGTAGTCTAAGAGGTTACTGTGCATTAAAGAGTTGTGGTTTTTGTTAAAAGACTGATTATTTTGCTTATTAGTAGTTTCTGGATCTTTTAGTGATGGCTAGCTTCTCATATTACTTAAGAATTATTTCAATTTTTATCTATCTAAACATTAATTTCCTCACAAAAGCTGCTTTTCAGTGTGATAAATTTATCTTATGTTTGTTTCTATGAACTCTAAAAAGTTTATGTTATACATTTGTAATGAATATGTAACAAAATTTCAATAAAATATATTTAAATCTCTGAAACCTTATTAATTTTTTTATTCTATATGTTTTGTTTTATTAAGAATATCTTCATAGAAGAAGTATGTCATTGAGCTATTTCAAATCATTGCTGGGAGATGTTAAAACTACCCAAAGCTAATGTGTAAATTTGCTACTATATGCAAAATAACCAGCTCTAACTTGAGAAAAAAGTCCTGCTCTGGAGTAAGAGAGAAATCAGTACCTTTCTCTTATGTGGGGAAAATATTAACATGAGGGGGTATTTATATTCCAAGCAGCATTAGAACACCGGATAATTGTTGCCTTTTGTTGTTGTTATTTTTCTTCTGGAAAAGATGAGTAAAGAAAGCAAGAACTCTTAAGTATTGTTATTGAGAACATAGCAAAGGCCTTCCCTGGGTTTTGCTGGAACAATCCAGACATGACTGAGCAATTTTTGGCTGAATTCATATAGCTAAGCAGCTCTAGGCACTTCATCACCAAGCCACTGTAAAGTTGAAAATCAACTCCCAGTAATATATCTACATACCAGCTAAGGATTGGGTTAGTTGTATAAATTTAAAGTAGTCATAATAAAGTTACTATATTGCTATTTATATAATTAACCTTTATTGAATGTTTTCTTTGTGCAGGCTTTTTGTTAAAAACTTTTTGTGCATCCTTTTATTTAATCTTCATGACTGCTCTGCAAAGGAGATTCTATTATTATCCCCATTTATCATATGAGGAAACCGAGGCTTAAAATGACTAACTTGTCCAAGGTCACACTGATATGAAGTGCCTGAGCTGGAAATATAATTCAGATGTGATTTAGAAACCCAATTCTTAACCACTACACTATTTCTTTAAAAATATTACTCTACACTAAATTTAAAGTTAAGACATTTTAAATATAAAAAGGCATCTTTAATAAATAAGTATTTTAAGAAGTAGGAGGAGGGTTGTAGCATTGGAAAAAATACCTATCTGAATCTTAGACAAAGCCTTTATCTTGGAGTTTAAACCATTCTGCACATGCTGGCACAAACCATAAATTGCAGCTTTAAGCTTTTTTTGAAATGTTAATAGAACAACTTTCAAAGTTTACATTTGAAACCCCTAAGTTCTGAGGTGGTAGAAAATGGCACAAAAATGTGTACACACTTTCCAAACTATTGAGAAACTTTCAACATGTCCAAAACTTGCCTTACATTCAGCCAATGAAGAGGACTACTTCATGAAAATGAACATAAACCCAAGACATACCATTGCAGTAGGAGGAGTATTTGTACTTGTTACTTTACAGTTCGGTGCTTTATTCATTGAGTGCTGCCT
This sequence comes from Potos flavus, assembly GCA_028534135.1. NCBI lineage: Eukaryota > Metazoa > Chordata > Mammalia > Carnivora > Procyonidae > Potos > Potos flavus. The sequence goes on from CM052901.1 coordinate 46,430,045, forward strand.
AATTAGGACTCTACAGTACAGTAATCCCTCCACAACTATAAAATCCCTTCAGGTCAAAATTTGGTTATTCCTCTGTGAGAAAGCAGGCTAGGAAGCGGGTGGGGTAAGAAAGTGGAATCTGCAACCAGACTCCCTCCGTCCAAACTTTGGCTCCACAATTAAGTAAGTTGGGCAATTTGGGGCAAATTACTTGACCTGGTTGTACCTTGGTTCCCTGATCTGTAAAATCGGAATAATAATAATTGTGCTTCTTCATAGGGTTTTGGGAGATAACAAGAGTGCATATATACAATGTATATAAAGTGCTTAGAATAGTGCCTGTCACAGAGTAAGTACTATTCCTCCTGTTAACTATTATTATCTATCTTTGAATTTTTTTTTCCAAAATTTCAGTTTCAGTATGTACGAACTGTGGCTTCCTCAACTTGGAATAATTAGTAAAGGCTGGAAAGGAGTGGGCTGACAAGTAGTAATAGAAAAGGAAAATGAGCAGGAAGCAAAGTCAAAGTATACATTTCTGCACTGCAGACTGGGGGAGATACAAGAAGCAGAGCAAACGTAACTCAAGCCATAGAATTGTATTCAGGTATCTGAGGAAGGAGGGAATTGAGATATAGGCAAGATCTGACAGCATGTTTTGTGGGAAGAACAGTTGAAACGTAACCAACTCAGCTAAATGGGGTCATTTTAAAAAGACTCCCATAAAGATTCTTTTCATCTCAAACTTCCAGGGGTCTATACTTCTCTGGTATCTGCAGCTTGAGAAAACAACAGGGAGTCACGACACCTGAAAGGCCTTGAACACTTGAATGGGGACGAGACACAAAGGAGCACTATTACCATCTACTAATGTGAATACAACCATCATTAAAGTGAAACAAAGTGGTAAGCCGCTCCTTGAAACCACAAGAGTAGAGGAGAGAAATAAGGAAATGCTGAGCAGTTTCTTATGAGCAAAGTATGACAAATGAACACTAATTGTCCGATACTCGGTATTGGACATTTATAATGTGAATTTGTCATTTATATTGGTCATTTATAATGTGAAAAAAAAAGCCCTTGTAAGTCTGTCTCTTAATGTGCCAGAGTCATTGTCTCAGTTTAGTGCATTTAAAATTAATTTGTAAGGGCTTTTAGGTGCACTCATGGGGTCAATTCTTTTAAATCTGGATGCCTAAAGTTGTAAGTTCCTCAAACATGACTTCTACTAAAGAGATTTTGAGGAATTTGCCCTTATGGTTGGAGAGGACCCAAATATTACACTTCTTGCCTGCTTTAACTCCTTATTTGTGATTTCCAGTGATGTCAGAAGAGAAGATGGTAGCACTGCATATGCACTGATAAAGTACACATGCTGCTTGATTTTAAATTATGATAAAAAAAATGGGAATAATATATTCTCCAGGAACACATTACATGAAAAAGGGAACCTACTTATATTCTTCATTTATTTGTTGACTGGACCTCATCTTGTCCATTTATCCTTCAACTACTTAGTTTTAATGGGTCTTATGCATGAAAATAAACAGGATGCCTTAACTGGTACTGTACTCCTTCCTGTTGTCTGGATTCCAGAATCGTGCTGATTTCATAGTTGTGATAGAATGATCAATTTAATTTGTAAAGCTCCACTCATACATGAGTTTTCATCAGTTCCTATCTCCACCATTTCTTCTCACAGTCACGCTTAACCCAACCTCAATGCTCCTAAGATGCAGGCAAAGGAGATAGGAGACATATTTGCCAGAGAGAGCTTTTGCTTATACTCCTGCTTCTCCTCAACCAGTTACAATATTGCCATCAGTTCCATCAAGTGGATAAATTTATAGGTAGAAACAAATAAGCCACACCTTTGCCTTGTCCCTAAAAGACACAATTCTCAGTTAATTTCCAAGTTAAATGTAGACATGGAATGTTGTTTTAATGTCTTAACTTGCCTGGGTGCTGAAATTGAATCGATAATACTGACAGTAGACTGGAAGTTAAGGAGAGCCTGAAGTATATACATTATATTTTTCATTAGAGTTTTCTCTAAATGCATACATGTTCTACGTTTTTGTGCACAGTAATTTATATAAGTTGTAACAGATATGGAAAAACTAACAGGCAATAGGCCTCTAGAAAGAAGGTTGTTCAAATAATGAAAACCGAAACAGTACGCCTTTACAATTAAGTGAGAGTTATACCCCCAAAAACAAGTGAAAAAAAAAATAGGAAAATGAGGCTGTCATTCCCCCCACCTTTGCCAACTAGAATGGTGATTTCTCTTTGCTTATACTTAATGCAATCTATTGTCTGGTTCTAAAAATAATACAAAAATAATTTCCTCTCAGAACTAAAAAGAAAACTATTGCTTGTGGTGTGGAATTCTGGTGATAGTGATGGGAACAGTTTCACCGTGGTTTTGGTTTTATTAATATTATTGAAATCAAATTAAGTTTAATGGAAACCTTCAAGGTAGAAGAAACAGTGTCTTATGTTGTAAGGAAAATAAGCCCCCTACCATCTCCAGTGATCTACACCAAATAGAATGGTTTGTTTGTTTGTTTGTTTTTAATTCATTTCTATATACAAGTCTAGGTTGAGCCAGATACCAAGCCAATGGACTACTTGGAGCCTATGGGAAAGTAGGAAAAATAATTACCTAGAGTAGCCTTAAGTAATGGAACTTGTTTTCACTATGAACTTCCCTCTTCCAGATACCCTGCTCACTCCATCCTGCTACCCAGCCTGGCCCCAGTGAACCATTACATGCTGTTCTCACTACTCTCCTACAAATCAAACTGCTATAGTCAGTATCGTCTAAGCCCACATTTCTCTTCCATGCCTCCAATCCTTTATGGATGCTGTCTCTCTGCCTAAAATTTTATTTCTCAGCTTACGAAAATACACATTTCGAAATATTTAGTCTGTCTTAAAGTCTTCCCTGACTGCCACAGGGAAAGGTGACACTATCTTCTCCAGAAACCCATAGAATATATTTCAATCATAAAAATTTTTTACATTTTCTTCAAGATCAACATTTAGACAGCAAATACTTGTTTCATTCCTACTAAGCACAAAGCGTTCTATTAGGCATTATGCAGAGTATGTGTTTAAGGGCTGAAAGCTGTACAGTTCTAGGAAGTGAAGAATCACTGGCTGCCTTAGAGATATATAATTGAGCAGCATATTAAAATTAATGCAATCTTGCTCAAAAGCTCATATTTCTTAGGCATTCTTTAAAGAAGACTTAAAATCAGTTTGATATTAATATTCTGAGTGCATTCTTATTTCAGTCTGGATCAACTCTTATTACTCAAACTTAATTTTGTTTTTAAATAAAACTGATGAATTCAAATGTCTGCGTTATCAACAGAAAAATGATCCCATCTTCTGTGTAATTAAGTGCATTGTATTTATGTGTGCATAATGTAAAATCAATAAATAATGAATTACCACTGATTGTAATTGAATGTTTCCATAATTTTATTGTCAGCCATGATAAATAATCAGTACACTTATAGTGCATTAAATTAATTAGTGTGTCATTTCTATTACGTACATCAGCAGCGAAGTAATGCAGCGACATCTGTTTTTAATGTTTTAAAGATGGGATATCACTTAAGTAGAAGAAGGAGTTACTAGAGATATTTTTAGTAACTGGCATTTATGGTAATATCTTCAAGGAGATCTAATAAAGGCATCCATACTTCTTACAATAACTACGTTTTAATCCACTATCAATTATGAGTAACAATACTCAGGCATAAACCCTTTCTTTCTGTGGAAGTAAATTGAGGAATTCTTTTGTTACATTGCCCTATAAATTTGAAAGTTCATCAATTAGTGATGGTAGGCATTCTCCGGCCACACTAGAAGTTGCAGAGTAAAGATATAGGTGTAGTATAATCAAGCCAAAAGAGAACTGGAGAATTTTATGTTGAAAACCAATTTGTAACATTTTGTAACCAGTCCTTTCACAAAAGCTATACTGATTTATAGTGTTAGTATACAAAGCAAACAATGATAAAGGAAAGTTCATATGGGATTATTTGATAAGGTCAATTAAACATTGCATTTTGGAAGTGAATAAAAATAAAAAGCTCTTAACTAAGGTAGCGTTGCAGGATTTGGTAAATAAAACACACTGCAATATTTGGAATATACTTATAAAAAAACTTGTTCATTGCTGATCTGAAATTCAAATTTAACTATGCTTCCTGTAGTTTGTTTTCTAAATCAAATAACCCTTACATAGGGTCAATCAGGAAAGCCTTCTCAGGTGAGGTGATACTTGAGCCATCATGAAGGATCATTTGAGGTTGGCTAGGTAAAAGTGGGTGGAAGGATGGGGCAAGGAATTTGAATCAGAGGCATGAAATTAATAATAAATATGGCTGAGAATAGGAGTGTGAGAGTGATGAAAAGTAGAGGTGAGCCCTTCGGTTTATTTAGAAAATTAACATCTAACTCCACAATGATAAGCGATAAGAGGGACATTACTTTATTTGAATCTCCAACCCTTTTCTCCAAGTTCACAGAGAAGTCTGACAGGTTAAACACAGCAGCAGTTGTGCAAAAAACAGTTGCTTACAAGAATACAAAGCTCTTCTTTGTCCGAAATTCTTTCTCTTCTTTCAGAACCTTCAAGAGGTTTCACCTTGCTCTGTGGGAGCTAATCAGCCTTTGATTCTCTCCAGTAAGGAATCCTATTGCTTCTCTTTTCTTTCAACATGTCACATTCCACATTCTATGCAACTGTTTCCACCTGTCAGGATGTCAGGTCTCAATGTAATTTTATGGCTGGAGTAGGAAATTTGAGTGCTCCAAAAGGAAAATTTTCACCAATAACTGATGGTTGATGAAAGAACCAAATGTCCTTTAATGTAAACCGATGTTTATATCTTGCTTGCATATTGCCTTCTGAAAAGTTTTGCTCTGAGCATGAACTGTGGTTCATACCCCCACTCACTAAAATCTCTCAGTATGAGGCCTTTATTATGGCAAATCACACTTGTCTCCATTGTGACAATGGAGACTGGGAAGACTCTTTAAAGTATAAATTCCAACTGATATCACTCATCATGAGGAGTCTCAAAAATTTATTTGAAACTCAGTAAGACATGCATTTACAAATAGCTTATCTAAACTCCCTATTTAAAATATAGAGACAGAGGGATGCATTTTGAGCCCAAAATGTGTGAAAAGAAAGAAAACATCAAGTGGAAGATGTGACCTGCTCTTAAATAAAAATCATGTGCTACTATCATCATTAACAATGACTTGTAAATCATTCTGCTTAGAATACAAATACTAAACATCTGTATACAAGGATGATGTATGAAAATGAAAATGCCCTGTGTTTTATCATATGACATTTTTATATTTTTCTAATATGTTATTTGGTTTTAATTTCATACATATGCAAAAAAAGGGATCTAAAACAGTTTCAATTCTCTTGTAAACCATGGACTATAGCTTTGATACAAATAAAAGCATTCACACACACACACACTCCTCCATCCTCCCTTCCCCAACAAACACACACTCATTCTACCACTACCACTAAAATCTTGATCATGGGTTACTATGTATCTTTATCTTTGGTGAAAGCAAACAAAAATTTCCATTTTACTGCTTACTGAAAGAAACCCATCCTGGAGTTACCGCCATCTAGTGACAAGCAGGGGTATTTAATCCTTTGATCTTTTAAAACTAAATCGCCAAAAATTTTTAAAACTAAAATAAAGTGGAAATAAACAAGAAAATGAATATACAGACTCTGGAAGAAGTCTATATTCTATAATATAGCTGCCAAAGTATTGTTTGACTGTAAATGAAGGTAATTATTTTTGTTTTCAAATAAATTGGACTACTTCCAGGTTTCTAACATGTTAACATTTTACTTTATGACAAAAATGTAACTATACAGATTATGTATTCCTTTGCATCTTAGGCTTATTGAAATTCTATGATGCAATAATATTTCTTTTTATTGACTGTTTTCAATAATAATAATTTGCTATTTTTAAAGAATGTGCTTACATCTGTAGCTCTTATCTTGAGAAGTTTATGTGTGCAGGTTCCTGAAATGTTGTCACAAATGATTTCCTTGCATTCGTCACTACATAAATATTGCCTTGAAGGAAAAAAGTGTTAACATTTGGTCAAAATACTTCAGAATTCTTTCGGAAATAGGCTGTTAAATAACTTATGCTAAAAATATCTGTAAAATCTAGCTGCATAGGTGTTACAAAGTTTTTTAAAACAGTGTCTTTCAGTTTTCAGAGTCACGTGCATAATAATCTCAATCTGGAAAGTGACCCTTTGTCTAACCTAGGAAACACAGAGATACTACAGAATTTCAGTTCGGTCTTCTTAAGAATCAAATGCAGCCCTATTGACTACAAATGGTAACTTCCATGTAAATGTCCAAATTTTATACAGAACTAGTTTTTAATGTCAAATAGTGCCTATTTAAAAATGATCTTTCCTGACAATTAAAAATACAGAGAATTACATATAATATCTTTGGTTAGTTCACTTTTCCGTAAGGAACAAGATAAAAATATCTACCTTGGATACTGACCACTTCAAAGGGGAATTTAATCACTTCATCCAGTTGAAGAACTGCTTGGGGTGCTTAGGCCAGTTCTTTTGTCTCTGCCTGTATGGAAAACCCTTAAAAATGAATGGGTAGGTTCTGGGTCTCTAGGTTAGCAACTACTTTGCATTTCCCAGAGTCACTGGAACCAAGTCTCATTAATCTATGTCTTATAAAAAGTTATAGAGGTCACACTAAAATGTGTGTAATGTGTGTAATGTAATGGTTTCTTCATCTGGGCGAGAAAGGAAAACAAAAGTAAACAGTAGATTTCTGAGGTTTAGTTCAGGCTTAGCTCTTTCATAATTTAATATCAGAATTGAATTTAGGAAGTATCACAATGATATTACTGAGTCATAATATTAGAAATGTAAAATCAGCTGCCGCCTCAGAAATAGACATCTACTAATTGACTAGAGTGTTTAGTCTATGGTTAGATTATGTTTTAAATGATTTCAAATTAAATATGATTCACAAAGAATATGATACGAATTATGTAATGGCTTCAACATTAGGAAAATCCAAAATATTTTATGTTTAATGTGAAAATAAACAGGGCGTTAAAATGATTAAATCGAATAAGGACAGATACCTCAAACATCAGAAGTACCTCTTCTCAGCTTGATTTTTTAAGTGACCATTGCCTCATCTGTATTATGAGAATCTTAATTTTTTTTGCAAATGTGAAATTTCCTAAGTAAGATATTACTATTACAAGAGGAATCATTAGAAGAAACATTTTACTTTAGGTATATAGATACAAATCATTTCTTTACAGGTGTCCAAAAATCATCACTGAGAATGTTATAGTAGCAATTTAAAGGACAACAAAATACTCATTTCTCCAAATATTTATATTAGTTTCTTCACTTCTGAGCTAGACATTTTGCTTTCAATTTAAAAGGCATGTTTCTAATCTATTCAGCATTTCTTATTTAAAATCAGCTGTGTAGGTCAGGGGTTAGGCCTACAGTAATACATCAGAGGGAAAACCTCCCATGTGTTAACTCTGGAGTAGGAGATTTTGTTTTAGTGTTCTGGAAAACTAGTGAAACCTTATATTATTGTATCCTATGGCACCATAAGGCAAGAATTAGACTGAGAGTTAATTCTTAAGTTTAAGACAAAGACAATAAACTTAAAATCAGGCAACTCTGATTGTCTGAGTAATCTGAGGCAATTAAGCTCAGAGAAAATGTTGTTCTGAACTCACTGACTGAGATCCTAATAGAGAAACTGTATTAAGAGGATAGGAAGTCTCAAAAATGAAAATTTCATTATATAATGTAAAAGAAGAGTGAATCTAAAGATGATGTGACTGTATAGGGAGCTTTCAGATGAGCTCCAATTATAAAAGGAGGCACACAAAAGATGGAAAAATAAATATACTTGACAAATATTTTTAGATGGCACATATATGCCTATTTATACACTATCCGGAAGGTTGAAGCCAAGGAAAGGATGAGAACTATAAAATTAGAAGAAAAACTAAAAACCACCAAAAGTGCCTTTTAAAAAGTTATATTTGGAGTAAGAACAAAAAAGGGCTACACCAATATGTTTCTCAGAGTTGGGCTGTTTATTTAAACTGCAGATTTGAAATTTCAGGAATGGACCCAGGACCCAAATTTCCAGAAATGGACACATTTTAATTCATTTCCCAGGTGACTTTGTTTAATTTTTTCAAAGCAGAAAGTGAATACCGTTTTAAAAGTCAAGTAATGCTAAAAGACATGCAGTAAATAGTAGTTCCCTTAGCCAGTCCATTCCCAAACCTTCACAATTCCTCCTCAAAGGTAACAACTTTCAAATGTTTTGGTTATCTTTACTAGTATTTACCTCCACATTTCTAAGTAATATGCCATATTGTGATTTCTTGATTAATCACGTTTAAATATTACCTTTGACTTCTTACAGTAGATAAAGATTTAGGCCTGTTATACTTCCACCTATATACTTCCCCTCCTCCACACTCTCCATAGAGTTATATCACAATTTGGGGAAAAACAATATTCAGTGTTTACATTGGCATGATCATATATATCTTATTTATAGTTGAGCCAATTAGTATACTGTGATTACATTCCTTCCTCTAATAGTTTCTTGTTTTTCCAAATATTAGTAATTGTCTCACATATGCTTGGATTTTATGTAATGATTGCTAATACTACCCAAATATTCCAAAATTGTCTCAGTACTATTTTCCACATAAGCAAACACATCAGGTAATTCCTCAATTCCTATTTTCCGGGAAGTCTTTCCTCTTGAAGCCCTTTGACTTTACGCTCTGCTTCAGGTTAGCTTCTCTCCATGGCTGCATGCCTATCATTCTAGGAATTCCCTTTGCCATTATCCTGTGTTGGATCCCCTGTTCCTTTAATCTTCCCATTTACTGGTTTACTCCTTTCTTTTGGTAGGCCATATCCACTAGTCACTTATTGAGTGCTACATAGAAGGTACTTTTTGAGTCCTGTCATGTGTGAAAATATCTTTATAGCTAACAATCAGCTTTGCAGTGTCTCATTTTTAACATGAATGGTAAGCCAAGTATTACTAGATATTTAAGGAATACCCTTGCTGTAAAAAACAGAGGCCAAAATAAACAGTGGAAACTTGGAGAAAGAAAAAAAATGAGAGCCAAGGTAGGAACAAAATAAAACTTAAAATACATAAGTAATATGCTTGAACAGGTGAGAGATGAAACAAGAACATATTTCAGCTATGAAACAAGAACAAAATGACTATAAAAATAGTAATCAGCACAGAAGACTTAGATCCTGGAAATTTAAAATATGGCAAAAAGAGAATCAGCCCTCTCTGGTGGTTAATATTACATTATTAGATATAGCCTAGTGTTCTCAAAGTGTACCTGAAAATCACCTGGAGACTGTAGGTTGAACGTGGTGGAATACACAAAGACAGTTATCCATTCTTCCCTCCCCAAATCCCATTAAAATAATAGTGAAAAAAATTTTGAAGCCTTAATTGTGACAAAGACAAAAACAGAGAAGGGAAATAGAAGAAAAACAAAGACCAGGCTAGGAACAGAAGAAAATTACAAAAACTATAATTACTATCCTCAGAGTGATAAAGGAAGATGTAAAGTAGATAGAGGTGTGGTAAACAACTTAGCCTATGGCAGAGAATGACGTACACAGGCTCACTTTTCACGGGACTATTTCTGAGCAGTCATTTCAGCTTCCTCCAAAAGCTTGTTAACACCTCTTCTCTGTTCTTTGTGTCCATGGGTAGAGTTTGTAGATGCATAAGCTTCAAGGTCAGCTGATTGAGCAGTAAGACAAGCAGATCCCTAAAATATCAGTATTTAGAGTTCTTGAAAAATAGACACCTTAATTTTGATGGTCTAATTTATTAATCTTTTCCTTTATGGTTTGTGCCTTCTGTGTTCTGTTTAAGAAATCTCTGCCTACTCCAAGAGGTCATGAAAATATTATCCCATGCTATATTCTACAAGTTTTATTGTTTTACCTTTCACATATATTTTTATTTTCAATCCTCTGAGAATTGATTTTTTTATGGTGTGAAATAAGGGTCTTTTTATGTGTCTATCAAAATGACCTATTTATTTAACATTCTTTACCTATTGCACTTCGACATTGTCATAAATCATAAATCATACGAGCAGATACGTATGGGTCTGTTTCTAGATTCTCTATTCCTTTCCTTACTCTATACATGCGCCAATACCATACTACCCTAGTCAATATATATTAATGGTAGGTCTTGATAACTGGCAGTTTTGTTTTATTAATTCTCTTTGAGGTTGCTTTTCTTATCTATTCTTGGCTATCGTTTGGATTTTGCACTTCTAACATAATTTTGAGAATCAATTTGTCAGTTTCTACATAACACTGGGGTTTTCATGAGAGTCAAATATATCAGTTTGCAATGAATTAGCATCTTTACAATTTTGAGTCTTTCAATTCATGAACATGCATATCCCACTATTAATTTTGGTCTTCCTTAATTTTTTTCAGTACTGTTTTATAGCTTTTTGTGTAGGATTTTTGCAATCCTTTGTTAGATTTCTTCTTAGGTATTCAATGCTATTATAAAAGATATCATTTTCCCCATACTTTAACAATGAGTTTTGTATATTGACCTCATATCCAGAGAACTTATTTAAATTCAATTACTACTTCTAACATATGTGTTCAGGTATTCTGGGATTTTCTAAATACATAAGAATGTCATGTACAAATAATAATGCCCTTATTTTTTTCATTTCTAACTCTTTTACCTTTTATTTATTTTTCTTGCTTTATTGCACTGATTAGGACCTCCAGTACAATGTTAAATGTAAGAGATTATAACAGTTATTCTTGTCTTATGCCACTCTCAGGAGGAAAGTTTTCAATATTTTACCACCAAGCATGATCATTGCTGTAAGGTTTTATACTATTTATCAGATTAAGGAAATATTCTATTCCTGGTTTGCTAAAAGTTTGTGGGTTCTTTATTACAAATAAATGTAGAATATTAACTCTAATCCATCTATTGAGATTATCACAGGCTTCTTCTAATTTCTCTTTCTTTTATCATTTCTCCTTAATTAATTTTTATCAATTTAATTAATTTATAATAATAAATTGAATGATTTTTCTTTATAAAAAGTTAATTTTTATCATTAATATGGATTCAATATTCAATAAGCTCATGTTAAAGTACTTTGAGAAAAATATTAAATGCAACATAGGAAAAGATAGCACTCTTAAAACTAGAGCTATCAAAACTTTCATATATTAAGTAATTTTTTGAATATTATTTCTTCATCTTTGGATTCTTGAAATAAACCCCACTTGGCCATGATGATTATCAATTTTATATATCACTGGATTCAATTTTATAATACTTTAAAAGAATTTTTTAATTTAGCCAACATATAGTGCATCATTAGCTTTTGATGTGGTATATGTTGGTTAATTGAACATAATAAAAATAAATAAATAAATAAATAAATAAATAAAAGATTTTTTCATTTGTATTTATCAGAGAAATTGTCCTACAATTTTTCTTTCTTGTAATGTCCTTGTCAGATTTTGTTATGTTATTCTAATCTCATAGAGTGAATTAAGAAACATTCCCTCATTTTCTATTCTCTGGAAGACTTTGTGGGACATTAGTGCTATTTCTTCCTTACATGTATTGAAAATTTACTGTCATCTGGGGCTAGGGTTTTTCAAGGAAATTTTTTATTTTATTTAAAATTGAAATTTATTGTCATAAGGTTAAAATAACCTCATCTTTTTAATATCTACAAATTCCTTAGTGGTAGTCCTTTTTTCATATCTGATATTGGTGATTTGTGTCTTACCCACTTTTTTTTGTCCTGAGCAGCTTTTATTTTTTTTTAAGTAAACTATACCCCAAATTTGGGGCTTGAGTTCACAATGCCAAGATCAAGAGTTATATGTTCTACCAACTGAGCAAGCAGATGCCCCTTTGTCTTGAGCACTTTTGCAAAAAGTTTATTGATTTTATTAGCCTTTGCAAAGAAGTAATGGACTTTTTGAATTTACTATATGTCTCTCTACTTAATTAAATTCTGCTTTTGTGTTTATTATTTTTCATATACTTTCATTGAGTTTAATTTGCTGTTCTTTTTCTAATTTCTTGAGATGGATACCAAGATTACAAGATCTTTCCTCCTTCCAAACTCCTGCCTTATACTGGTGAACAGTCAGAAGTCAGACAACATATAAGTCTGGGGAAAACAACTTCACAACATAGTCCCCTTGTGATTCAGAGCAGAAGAAATGTAGGGCAAAGGTTGAATATGGCAGCCCCAAAGGCAAATGTGTAAGATGGCGTGTGAAATCTGGAGAAAAAGAAAGACTTGGGCAGAACATGATAATGCCCTTTAACTTTTTAAAGGATAGTTATATGGGAGAGAGATAGCATATGTTATGTATGAATCCATAAGTCAGTACTAGAACTAATGGAGGAAATTATAGAAAAATAGATTGTAGCTCAATATAAGAAAAAACTTTTAAAAATTAGAGACACACAAAAATAGGAGAGCTAAAATATATGGAATCTAGCACTCCAATAAAATTTTGGTTGGAAAGCATTTTGACAAAATCTATTAGAATTTAAAGTACTTTTTTTTTTTCCCCAAATACTTTTATTTTATTTTTTCAGTGTTACAAGATTCATTGTTTATGTACCACACCCAGTGCTCCATGCAATACGTGCCCTCCTCAATACCCACCACCAGGCTCGCCCATCCCCCCACCCCCTCCCCTCCAAAACCCTCAGTCAAAAAAGATTTATTTGTTTTAGAGAAAGAGAGAGAGTGGGAGCATGAGCGGGGAGAGGGACAGAGGGAGAGAATCTTCAAGCAGACTCCTGGCTGAGTGAAGAACTAGACATGGGGCTTTATCTCATAATCCATGAGATCATGACCTGAGCTGAAATCAAGAGTTGGCCACTTAAACCGACTGAGCCACCCAGGAACCCCTAACATACTCTTTCACTCAACAATTCTACATTTAGGATTTTTTTCAATAAGTATTATTGTAATGTAATATGTAATATGTAGTGTGTATTAAGAACTATGTTCAAGGATAGTTACTGAAGATTACTTGCAATAGCAAAAGACTGGTGACAACCTAAATGTCTACCAAAGGGAACTGATTACAATTACAATACAATGTAGCCATTTATTGGAATAATGTCCAAGACATATTATGTGCAAAAAGTTATATGTAAAACAGTTTCATAGTATGCTACCATTTATGCAGTATGCTATTATTTGTGTAAAAAGAAGGAATTCAAACTTACATATATGTATACACTTTATTTGCACAGTATAGCTCTGGAAGGATATACAAGAAACTACCAAGCAGTGAGGAAAGGAATCCTAAAGGCATAGCTTATCTGAACTTTCAAAAAACAAATGAATTAGAATATTTTCACATTTTTATATTTAGGTGCATTTTCACAGTAAAATAAAGACATATTAGCTGGATAATTGGGTGTATAGCAATTAGTGGATCAGTATCAACCACCGTACAGAGTAAAGGCTCTATATTGCATCATAGAGCACTAGCCTCCATTCTGCTCAACATGGGTAGGAATGACTTGGATGAAAACAGATTACGAACTCAGCAATTTCTATTATATCATAAAACTCATAAAAATAAAAAATACATTGGATTGTTGATCAGTGTTCAGTGCCCTTGTGAACCAGTCATCTACATTCCTTAAAAAACCATTTGGATAAAAATAGAGAAGATAAGAGGAACTGATAATTGTCATCAATTTTACATTTCCAATTAGAAATTTGACAATTACTATTTTCTCTACACTTGTTAAGAAGAATAAATTTGTTGAGTTCCTCAAATGTGGATTGGTAATTTTCTTTAAATCTTAATAAGAAAGCTTACTAATGTTTATTTTTTACATCTGCCTTTAAGCATTTCAGGATTTTTAAATTTTAGTTCATTACAGAAAGTTGATAAATGAAAACATGTTTTAGACTACTTAATGGATTTATCATACCTTATTAAATAACATAAGAAATACTAAAAATAAATATGTCAAGGACAATGATGTAGAAATTCAGTTCACCACAAAAACAAGGTTTGTAGCTCTATCACTTAGTATATTGAAATAAGTTTGGGGTGAAGGAAAGCAGACACAACATCCTTATTTCAAGATTGATGATTCTTTGAATTGTTTCATGTGTACTCATCACATGGTCAAAGTAGGACCTCCCTAGTTGGCAGCCCTTTTTAAATTTAACTCATCAGTTGTAACTGTTCCTCAGTCCACTCTCAGTACAACAAAAGCAAGTGTATAGCATGCTTATGAGAAAGGGCCATCTAATGTTTCCTTGTGGGAGCATCAAAAGCCATTCAGGTAGACAATACGTGGAAAAACAGATCTCTATACAAAGTTTTTAAACATAAGTTGTCTCAAAGGAACATCTATTAGAATATTAGAGGATTATTTTATTTACATATGGTTTTACATGTCATTTCCACCCCCATCAGACCCTTTAAGTATACTCTCATAGGGTAACCCTTCTAGAGCTTTAGTCATTCGTTCTATAGCAAGGAGTGTGATGTTCCCAATAATGGTGTGGAAAAGCACCGACAGGTGAAATATCCAAATCATGCTTTATACATGTTATATATTTGGTCTGGCTTATTGTTCAGGAAAAATAATTAAGACTGTGAAATAGGGAACATCTGGGTGGCTCAGTTGGTTAAGTGGCTGCCTTTGGCTCGGGTCATGATCCCAGGGTCCTGAGATCCATTCCTGCATCAGGCTCCTTGCTCAGCAGGAAGCCTGCTTCTCTCTCTGCCTCTGCCTGCCACTCTGCCTGCTTGTGCTCTTTCTCTCTCTGACAAATAAATAAATAAAATCTTTTAAAAAAAAGGCCATGAAATAGATATTATATTAAAAAAGGAATCAATTTACAACAGAAAATTTAATGATGCTTTCTCTTTAATAATGTCCTTCTCCTTTCTTTTTTGCTTGGGAAACATGAAGATTTACCTATAGATACCATGTAATACTGTTAGGAACTTAAGACCTAATGAAACATTTTCAGTCTATGAAAAGTGTCAACAGTGTCAAGCCTAAAGCTGTAAAGAAATCCTGTCAGTCCTTGAGCCCTATTTATGGGTCACTGAGATGAGTCTTGGTCTTATTTGGAGCACCTAACTGGCATGTTACATACTGGTACAAGTTATACTAAATTGCATTTGATTGGAGAGAGATATTGGATCTGAAAATTAAAATTCCAGGTGAAATCACTGAGATGAGTCTTGGTTTTATTTGGAGCACCTAACTGGCATGTTACATACTGGTACAAGTTATACTAAATTGCATTTGATTGGAGAGAGATATTAGATCTGAAAATTAAAATTCCAGGTGAAAAAGTACTGTGTTGCCTTCTCATAAGGAATAAATACTAAGGGCCTTTTTGCTCTCCACAGTGACTTCACGTTTTTAACATTATTGGCAAAATTTAATTATATACATTTAAAAAATACATTTTTATGATAATGCTATCATATAAAGGTCAGTTTTCCAAAAAACATTTGTGAAGGAATTTGTAATTTTATAAATAGTTCAGCTATGTAATACCCTATCAAGTTTAGTTATCTTCCTGTAATTAAAAGTGATCCTTTACCTTCTACTGGAGATGTAATATTACTAACACTGATAACTGTACCCTTGTTACCTCGTTCTCAAGTGAAGGGAGGGCTCGTACTTGCTTGATATGTTTACTCAGCTCCTACTAATGTGAATAAGCATTCCCCAAGGATAAGGAAGAAATTTATAGGTTGGGCATATGAAACAGTAACTCAATAAGTTTAATCTGCAAAGAGATGTGAAATTCGTCCTGATACTACAAGAACAGCAATTATAAGAGGCTTTGGTAAACTAAATATAGAGGGAAAGAATTGAAGATTGGAGGAAACAATCTCTCCATCACATCCTAGCAATAAAATCACCACTATCTTGGTAATCTGGCTTGAAAAGTTTTGATACTATTAATGTACTGCAATGTTGTCACAATACTAAAGCATAATAAAACATGTTGCCAATTAAATTTAAAATTGATAAATACAAAGGTGATAATTGAATCATGTGGAGGAGCACTTGAGGAAGGGAAACAACTTTGAACTCCCTTCTTCCCCTATTGATCTCAGGTTTTTAAAATAAAACTTATAGAGTATATTTGGGGTTCATTTTTTTAAAACTCTAGAGTAATTTTTGGGCACCTGGTGGCTCAGTCAGTTAAGCATCTGCCTTTGGCTCAGGTCATGATCCCAGGGTCCTGGGATGGAGCCCCGCATCAAGCATCTGCTCAGCAGGGAGTCTTGGAGTCTGCTTCTCCCTCTCCCTCTGCCCCTTCCCCTGCTTGTGCTCTCTCTCTCTCAAATAAATAATAATAATAAAATCTTTAAAACTCTAGAGTAATTAGATTTCCAAAATCATCTTTAGAAAGAGGGATCTAGCTAGATGGATAAAATCTCTGCACAATTCTCTCTACTCACATGGTGAAGGATTGAATAGATCAACATTTCCATGGGGGATGCGGGATAATGTCATCAACCCATGAAAGGCTTAGAACATATTCACCTACAGGGCCTTGCTTAGCCTTGGAACAGCCACAGTTGTAGCTATTCCCAATTCCTCTCAAAGATATCACGAGACAGATTTTTTGTCATTCATGCATCAACTCCTTTCTTTTTCTCCTATCTCTGTATAAACTCCCTTTTTTCCCATGAGAAAGATAAATAGGAATTAATTATGCTCCTAAATGTTATAATATAGGCAATTATATAACCTAGATCAAAAAAGGTAAATTACATCCACTCACAAGGTTACTTCTCTTTACACTACAGTCTCTCCCCCCCAATATCCAAGTTCCTTTAATTTTCAGCTCTGTCCAAAACTTCCTCAATCCTCATACTAAACTAATGCTTAAAGATTTAAGAAAGTTACTCCATCACCTCTTGCAATATATTTGAAATGGAAAAACAATTGCATAATTAAAGTTTTTTCAGAAAATGATAGTGAAGACTCATTTTGCAGCTAGATTTAGCTGGGGTCTCCATTGAGAATTTATGCTATGTATTTTCTAGATATTAAGCATGTCTGGAAATATGATGGAAATGAGTTGGCTATGGATCTATTACATGTAAGTTTTGGGAAAATTTTAAACCAAAAGAGGAAAGAATCAAAGCACACAAAGACAGTACAAAAGAATGGATGGGGAGGTACAGTTCTAAATATAGCCCCAAGATTGTCTCAGCATGGTCCCTGGTTCAATTCCTTGTGGACCCATGGCCAAGGTTTCACATATGGAGAGTGCAATAAAAGAATAAAAGAGCTGCTTCTGTAAATGCTTAAGAGTGCTGAACAGCACTTCTCTGTACCCTACTTAGTAGAATATCACACCAATGAAAATAGAAGGTACTTTCTCCAGTGGAGTTAATTGCCAAACCACAGGATGGACAAAATATCAGTGCTTTTGGTGGGCTTCAGTGGATATGGGCGCTTGAAGAGGCATCGGGATAACCTTATGTGTCGCAGATGTGCATATAAAGCACTTAGCAAAGTTTCTGACACGAAATACATGCTCAGAAAATGGTTGTTTAATAACATGGTTATTACCAGTAACAGCACTATAAGAAGAAGAAATTTGGATACAGACATATGGAAAGGGAAGATATGTAAAGATACAAGGAAAAGACCTACAAGCCAAGGAGAAAAGTCAAGAATAAATCTTTCCTTCACAGTCCTCAGAAGGAGCCAACCCCACTGATGTTTTGATCTCAGACTTTGAAGCCCCCAGAATTATGAGAAAATAATTTCCTGTTGTTTAAGCCACCCAGTCTGTGGTATTTTCTATAGACATTACTAATTCACTGGATGTTGGCAGAAAAGGATATGTCATGCTAACAAGATAGAGGAAAAGAAGAGAACTGTGATAGCTGATATGACCAGTTCCTAAGTATTCATTCATTCATATTATATTCATTCAATAAATATTGGTTGTTCATTACTATGTGCCAGACATGATTCTAAGTGCTAGAAATTCAAAACCCAACAAAACATTATCTCTACTGGTGAGGAACTAATAGTCTTGTGTATGTGTGGTCATTTGGAAGTGGGAAAATAGGAGAGGTGGAAGGAGATGATGAGATGAGAGAAATGAGATGATGGAAAGAGCATAGGGCAGTAAATAAGCAAATCAATGATTATAATTCCATAATCAGTACTATGAAAAGTAGGGCAATGTTACGCAAAAGGTTTTATGGATGTATAGAGGCAGGCCATCCAATCAGAATGGGTCAGGAAAAGCTTTCCAAAGGAGATGTCTCTCTAATTAGGCACTGATGTGTGAATAGGAGTTAGCCAGACAAAAATAGAAAGGAAGAGCATTCCTATTTAAGATGTACCACCCCTACACATTCTTTTCAAATTCCTTGAACTACACAGGGAGGTCCTGTAATAGTTATAAGGGAAATATCAGAAAATTTTAGTTTTATTGCTCTTCTGATGATATGACTTTTATCCTCAGGCTGGAATGGCCTAGAAAATTCAGGAATTTTACATATGTGCAGCAAAGTTCAGTTTTTTATTCAAATTAAAAATTGAAAGCTCCACATACATTTGTGGATGCTGAGAAGGCCCATTCATGAAGTGTAATCCTTGCTTTATAATTACTATATTGAGCCCTGAGTAAAAGCGACTAAAAATAAATTTCAACTAATATTCCAGTGACATAGAATTATTTTTTATGGTTCTTTTGCCAATCTCTATGTAAGAGTTCATTTATCCTTCTCTGGATTTCAGCATCTGATTTGTATCTAATTTGGTCACTATTCAAAATAGTCTTAGTGATGAGATCTGAAGTCATACTGAATAATGCATGCATTAACATTTTCTAATATCTTATTTTGTGTACAAGTAGCACTCCTATGTACTAAAGAATCAACTGGTATCTCTATATATCAGTTTTCTGTCTATAAGATGGTTGATTTTTTTTCCCAAGCAAAAATGGCAAAATATATTTCAGGACAAAATAGTTGTTCTAGCTTTATATTGTATCCAAAGAATGAATAATGTAGGCCTAGGAGCTGAAAAGAATAACAGCATCTTTGAATAGTTCAGAGGTGAAAGAACACGACTTTCATTTCATTCATTTTTTAAATTCCATTATAGCTAACATACAGTATTACATTAATTTCAGGTGTACAATATAGTGATTCAACAATTCTATGCATTACTCAGTGCTCATCAAGATAAATGTACTCTTTAATCCCCCACACCTATTTCACCTCCCCATCCCCATAACCATCTGTTTATTCTGTATAGTTAAGAGTCTGGGTTTTTTTTTTTCTTTTTTCTTTGTTCATTTTGTTTCTTAAATTCCACATAGAAATGAAAGAATTTCGTATTTGTCTTTCTTTTTTAAATTTTTTTTTTTTTTGAGTCAAAGAGAAAGAGAGCACAAGCGGGGAGGAGGGTCAGAGAGAGAGGGAGAAGCAGATTCTCCACTGAGCAGGGAGCCCGATGCAGGACTCGATCCCAGGACCCTGACATCATGACGTGAGCTGAAGGCAAACACTTAACCGACTGAGCCACCCAGGCGCCCCATGTATTTGTCTTTCTCTGTCTCACTGATTGATTTCACTTAGCATAATGCTCTTGAAACCCATCCATGTTGTCACAAATGGCACTATCTCGTTCTTTTTATGGCTGAGTAATATTCTATTTTATCTATCTGTCTATATATCTATCATCTATCTATCCATCTATCTATCCTCTATCTATATCACATCTTCTTTATCCATTCATCTATTGATGGGCATTTGGGTTACTTCCATATCATGGCTATTGTAAATAATGCTGATGTAAACATTGGAGTGCCTGTATCCCTTTGAATTAGTGTTTTTGTATCCTTTAGGTAACTACCCAGGAGAGCAATTGCTGGATCATAGGGTAATTCTACTTTTAATGTTTTGACGAACCTCCATACTATTTTCCACAGTGGCTGCACCAGTTTGCATTTCTACCAACAATGCAGGATGGTTCCTTTCTCTCCACATCCTTGCCAACACTTGTTGTTTCTTGTGTTGTTGATTTTAGCAATTCTGACAGGTGTGAGAAACCACTGTGGTCTTGGTTTGCATTTCACTGATGATGAGTGATGTTGAGCATCTTTTCATGTGTCTGTTGGCCATCTCTGTATTCTTTGGAGAAATGTCTGTTCATGCCTTTGACCATTTTTTAATTGGATTATTTGGAGTTTTTTTTGTGTGTTGAGATGTATAAGTTTTTTATATATTTTCTATAGTAACTCTTTACTGGATATGTCCTTTGCAAATATCTTCTCCCATTCTATAGGTTGTCTTTTAGTTTTTTTTTTTTATTGTTTCCTTTGCTGTGCATAAGCTTTTTATTTTTATTTTTAAGATGTTATTTATTTATTTATTTGGGAGAGAGAGAGAATGAGAGCAGGGGGAGGAGCAGAGGGAGAGGGACAAGCAGACTTCACACTGAGTGTGGAGCCCAGTGTGGGGCTCAACCTCACCACCCTGAAATCATGACCTGAGCTGAAATCAAGAGTTGGACACTCAACCAACTGAGCTACCCAGGCAGCCCAGAGGTTTTTTTATTTTTATTTTATTTTTTATTTATTTTTTCCCCAGATACTTTTATTTTATTTTTTCAGTGTTACAAGATTCATTGTTTATGTACCACACTCAGTGCAGAGGTTTTTTATTTTGATGTAATCCCAATATTTTATTTTTGCTTTTGTTTCCCTTGCCTGAGGAGACATATCTAGAAAAATGTTGCTACAGCCAGTGTCAGAGAAATTACAGCCTGTGCTCTCTTCTAGGATTTTTATGGTTTTGCATCTTACATTTAGGTCTTAAAGAAGACAAATTTTAAAAAGGAAAGCATGACAGTAAAGAATTAAGGTGACAGGTGCTCCTTGCTGTCTCAGTCGGTAGAATATGTAACTTTTTTTTTTTATTAAAGATTTTATTTATTTGAGAGAGAGAGAGAGCATGAGCAGGGGGAAGGGCAGGAGAGGGACAAGCAGACTCCCTGTTGAGCAGGAAGCCTAATGTGGGGCTCCATCCCAGGACCCCAAGATCATAACCTGAGCCAAAATTTGCCGCTTAACCAACTAAGCCACCCAGGCACCCCAGCATGTGACTTTTGATGTTGAGTTTGTGAGTTCAAGCCTCACATTGGGTGTAGAGATTACTTAAAAATAAAATCTTAAAAAAAAAAAGGAATTAAGGTGACATGTGAAATAAACTAACATTCTATTCCAAATCAGTCATTTAGGCTCATAAAAGTAATGATGATGATTACGAGGGCAAAATTATAGTCAGCTAAGATACCAATTTTAATTCATTCAATTTATTTTAAAAATAGAAAAAAATCATTTTTCTTTCTCTTCCTCATAGAAATGTGACCATTTAAAAATAGGTCTTCTTGTCAATCTCCTTCTAATAAACTGCTTCAGAATGAAAAACTGAATAGTCATTCTTTCAGTGTCAAATTTTCATTGAATGCTTTGACTTCTCTGGAAGACTGAGAATGCTGGATGCATGGCATGGTTACCCTTGGAACTTCTAGAGTTAGGCTTATGGTGTATTCAATTTTGGTTTTAGATATAGCCTGGCAAGACTTTTTTCCTTACTTTATCAAGTCCTAACCTACCATAATAATTTGCCCTTTTATTTGGACAAACACCATTCATTATGAAAGGATAGTGTATGAAAACAGCTGAACTCTTGAAAATCAGTCTATTTCAGACAAAACTCTGGCAGCATGGGACTCTTCCAAAACTCTGTCAAAGACCTAGAAACAAAACAAATGCTGGCTTCAATCTGATTAGACTTAGTATCTGAAACAGAAAATAATGCAAATAAGAGCTATAATAAAATGCTAAATTATGTGAGAGGGAAAAAAAAGGATAACTTATGAAAATGTCTCCAACTCAGGTGATATAAGGATAGACTTTGGGATATATGAAGAAATGCAAAATTCAAATCATAGGACATAAAATGATTATTGAGGGAAAATGTTATGTTCTTTTAAAGAGTTAACTTCTGGGGCACCTGGGTGGCTCAGTTGGTTAAGCGACTGCCCTTGGCTCAGGTCATGATCCTGGAGTCCCAGGATAGAGTCCGGCATGGGGCTCCCTGCTCAGCAGGGAGTCTGCTTCTCCCTCTGACCCTCCCCCTTCTCATGCTCTCTCTCTCAAATAAATAAGTAAAATCTTTAAAAAAAATTAAAAAAATAGTTAACTTTTAAAGGGCTCTCCTCCAAACCACGAAATAAAAAATCTTGTTTTCATAGCCAAATTGGAAATATTGGGAGAGAGTCCAGACTGGTAAGCTTTGCCTTGCTGTTTGTGATGAAAAGCAGACACATAAATGCCTGGCATGAAAGAAAAATTTATTTCAGTCAAATACATTCTGTTCAGGAAGAGTGCATCTGTGTGAAAATATGACCCTTATAATGCTGCCAAGTTTGGCAAAATCTAAGGTAAGCTGTCGAGGAAGTGCTAAAAGCAGCTTTAACTTACACACCCAGTTTTAAAGGCATTCAAAAACAATCTCAAGGAGAACACTTATAATACACTTTTTTGGTAATTCCCCGGTCTTTCTGACTTCCTTTGTCTCAATTTAGACACTAGATAAATATATTTTTTCCTGAAAGAACTGGAAACATGACGTCCAACTTGAAACTTATGTTTTCAACACTAAAGTTTAATACGTGTTTATATCCCTTGTGAGTTTAAAATAATTGTCTTCTTCAACAAATCTGAGTTTGCAAAAACTCATTTCATATGATGAATGGCCTTTTGTTTATGGTTTCTCTTGAAGGAGTCCAAGTGAAGATATTGCATATGGAAGACATCAGTGCTGTAGCTTTATGAACCACCTTAAATTCTTGTAATTTTGCAATGAAATGCATGGAAAAAAATTTTTTAAGAGTTTAACCAGTTTCAAAACTTTAGAGATAACGAAGATCATTTTTGGTTCTGGATAATTTTATTTTTCAGGATTATAGGAAGGTCAAATATATTTTTAAAATTTCCCTAATTTTCTCATTTCTTAAAAAGCAGACAACGTAAACTTCAAATTGGAGCTCAGCTATGAGTGATACAGAGTTTTCAGTACACCAAAACTAATTGTATATGGTTTGGGTAAATGTTAGTTGATTACTAAGGGTGGATTCAATACTTGTGATCAGAGTTTTGGTGTACTTGCTGTGATGTATTGGAGAATATATATAGCAGCAGTCACAAACTCATGTGTTTACAGGGGTTTGGCAGGTAATAAAAATGAGTAGAGATGTCTAGTATAAGAATAAATTATATTGAAACAGGAAGCAATTGTGTTCTTCCATTTTACACTTTTGATTAAGATACAACTACAGCTCTTATGTTTGTTTTCCTTTGAATTACTTTAGGAAAAACAACAATGCAAACAAAACAAGAAATAGCAACTAACAGTTGGATTCAAATGTGTTAATGTGCAAGATTTGGTTATGCATTACTAGTTTGTGATTTCTGGTAGAGTGAAATACAAAAATTGTTAGGCTATCCAGACACTGTAATATCAGGCACACAGCACCATCTGCAAAGTACTCTTGCCAAGAAGTTGACCTTGAACCTAATTAAATCTCTAGAGTGAACTTCCATTTATAGAAATATAAAGCATAGAGGAACAAGTAAAATGACACCTCAAGGAAAAAGATAAATCTACAATGTGGAGTATTCCATACAAATAACTAAGGTGGTTACTCCAACAAGCCAATGGCCGGGAAAATGAAGGTGAAGAGAACATACCGCTCTAGATTCAAAGAGACCACACAAGTATCAATCTGATGCAGTTGTGTCTCTTATTTTTATTCTAATGCAAACATGCATTTTTAAACAATCGGGACATTTATTTATGGACTAGATATTAGATAATGCCAAAAAATATTGTTAATTTTCTAGGCATGATAATGGCGTTGTGGTTATATAAGAGTGCCCATGAAATTTAGAGATGCATACAGAAGAATGTAGAGGTGAAATAATGAGATATCTGGGCTTTGCTTTAAATGTTTAGGAAACATGAGAAAAGCAAAAAAGAGGTAGATGAAACAAGTGAGGCAAGTCTTGATAATAATAGAGTCTGGTAATGGGCATATGGGGATCCATTGTACTGTTTTCTATTTTTTTATTTGAAAATTGACATTTGAAAATTTAAAACTACAGAAAGTTCTTCTTTCAGGTATGATAAATTAAGATCCTACCTAACAATTCTCCACCTCCACCCCACTGTATAAAATAATTATAAAACCTGGGTATACAACAAAGAACAAATACATGAATGTACTGGAGAGTGAACAGAAGTGTCTGCTGGGTTTGCAGTACAAGTTCACTTGGAGGAGGGGTGACAAGTAAATTTCTATTGCTGAGGTTTTTAGCCTGATGCTAACTGCAGTCTACAACTGGCTGGGATTCATGCAGAAAAAAAAAAACAAAACAAAAACAAAAGAAAACAAAACAACAACAACAAAAAACAAGTAATCTCTCTTTGGCCTATAAAACATGAAAACTGAACCCAGGAAAATGTGAGTGCTGAAGAGAATGGAGGTAAAGAACCATACAGCAGATCCCCAAACTGTCCACCAACATTTCTGACTGACCTCAGGACAGGCATGTATGGGACAGCCTGAAAGCATCTCAGCTAAAGATCATCTAACGCTAGCCCAGAGATTGCAAACAACTCACGGGTAATCCCTACACACAGACACATTTCAATCCAATCTGAACTGACTTTGAAGTTTGAAGTTCAAGCCCAAACTTCACTTCAAAAAAATCACCTGCTAAAACAAAGGAAACAACATTCATTAGGGAAGAATAACAGAGTCCAAAATCTCCACAATTTAACATTCAAAATATCC
The DNA here is from genome assembly GCA_028534135.1 of Potos flavus. Lineage (NCBI taxonomy): Eukaryota > Metazoa > Chordata > Mammalia > Carnivora > Procyonidae > Potos > Potos flavus. The sequence goes on from CM052901.1 coordinate 46,455,108, forward strand.
AGAATAAACTAGAAAATGATGAAGCATATAAAGAACAAGAAAATGGGACACATCCAAAAAAGAAAAAAAATCAATTAGATCTGACACCAAGATGAATCAGTGTTGGAATTAATATACAACAATTTTTGGTAAAAATGAAAATCTTCTTTGTATTCTTTCAGTTAGTGGAAACAGGTACCACTATAGGTCTTCCCTTAAAGCAAAGTGCTATAATGTGAACTTTCAAAAAGTGGAGATACTGGTATTATTTGTTCTCTGTACTTCACATTAGATCATTTTAATCAATCTACTTTTAAGTGCATCCACTCATTCCTCTTCCATTTATATTTGGCTGTTAAGTCTGTTCTGAACTTTTAATTTCTGAAAGTATATTTTTCAATTCTAAGATTTCCATTTAGTACTGTCCTATTGTTTCTCCTTCTCTGTTGGAAGTTTTACTTACTGAAACCATATTTTGTTGACTTCATTGAGGATGGTTATTATAACCAGTTAAAAATTGTTTTTCAGTATTTATTTTGCAGTCAGCCGTTGTAGAAACAGCACATGCCCAGAGGAGTGAGAGTGGCACTACCAAGCTCTTTTCCTCAGGAACTACACTCAGCATCTCAGCATCAAGCCATCATAGCTTTGCACTATGTGTGTGAGCATCTGTGTTTTTTCTTGATTTATTTTGTGCATCGGTTAGTATGATGTGTCCCAAAGTATCAGAAAAGCTAAGGTTTTCTTTAAAGAGAGGTTATTTTGGGGGTCTGGAATGCTTAAAAAATTATCATATGAATTAATGGTAATTGCTTCGTCACTTCATGTTATTTCAGCTTACAAAATGTTTCATAGGAACGTTCTACCTTTGGGTAGTGGGGGAAATCTGTAATGGAATACTAAAAAGTTCAAATAAATCAATAAAAGGCAAGATAGGAGAGAAAGAGAAATGAGAAACAGAGGAGGCAAATTGAAAACAAAAAACAATGGTAAAATCAAACACATGTCAATAAATACATTAAAAATTACTGAATGAAATACTCCAAGTAAAAGGTATAAACTGCCAAAGTGGATAAAAAGAAAATAATACCCAACTATACGCTGTCTAAAAGAGAAAATAATTTCAATAAAAAGACATAGGTTGAAAAATAGATGTAAAAAGATATACTTTACAAACAGTAAGCCTAAGAAGACCAGAATGGCCACATTGACCAGATGAAACAGATTTCAGGATGAAATATGTTATGAGTGATAAAGAACGACACTTCATAGTGCTAAACTGTCAGTTTATCAGGGAGATATAACAATTACAAATGCATGTGTCCCATGGAACAGCTTCAAAATACATGAAGAAATAAGTGACAAAAATAAATGGCAAAATAGATCATTCCACAATCATACTTGGAGAGTTTAATAGTCTGTAGTAGTTATCTATTGCTGCGTGACAAATTACCTCAAAATTTATTGGCTTAAAACAACAAGCATCGGGATGCCTGAGTGGCTCAGTCGGTTAAGCGGCTGCTTTCGGCTCAGGTCATGATCCCAGGGTCCTGGGATCGAGTCCCACATCGGGCTCCCAGCTCAGCAGGGAGCCTGCTTCTCCCTCTGCCTGCTGCTCCCCCTGCTTGTGCTCTTTCTATCTCTCTGACAAATGACTAAATAAAATCTTTAAAAAAAAAACAACAAAAACAACAACAAGCATCTATTTCCTATTTTCAGTGGGTTAAGAATACCTTCTTTGGTATTTAATGCTGCTCATGACCTTAGTAAAGGCACACTAGCATGTGCAAAGCTGTCTACATAGAACACCAAATAGAACACAGGAATGAAAGACTATAAACCAGCTAACCATTCTATCGTCAGTTCATGAAGTTTAGAATTTGGATAGGAACAGCTTAACTATCTTAGGATATATTTCTAAGAATAACAAAGGAAGTGGTACTTGAATTAATGGCTCCAGGTATTTTGACCTCTTTTCTTTGTATATATAATTGCGTTATAGAAGGGAGCTAAGTCTACCTAACAACAGAAAAGGGGATAGTGAATTCTCATCCAGCTCTACTCATTGGAAGATGCAGGATGGCAGTATAAGAACCACTTGAGTCTCAGTTGCTTGAGAAATGAAAATACAATCTCTGAAGCAAACTCTCACCTACCATTAATGGATTCTCTATACCAGAGTTTCTTAACCTGTGACAATTGGGATCAGATAATTCTTTGTTGAGGGAGGAAGGACAGTGACTGTCCTTCCTATGCAGTGTAGATTTAACAGCAATCCATGGCCTCTACCCACTAGATACACCTCAATAGCTGCCCACTCCCTAGCTGCAAGAAGCAAAAGTGTTTCCAGACATTGCCAAATGTCTCCTGGGGAGTAAAATCATCTCTCTTTGAGAACCACTTGCTTAGTACTTTTCAAACCGAGAGGCACAACCTTTACTGGGTACTGAAATCAATTTAGTGGGTACCAACTAGCATGCTTTAATAAAATCAAATTGAATAGGAAATATAAAAAAAAAAGAAAATATCAGAGTATTTAGAGTGTAGTACACATAATACATTGTGTGTGTACTCTGTTCCTATGTGAAATCTAATTTTTTTCTTAACCTCAATCTCTCTCTATAAAAAAACCAATATGCTTATATGCCAAGTAACAAGATATGCATGAGTCATTTCTTTTAATATTCAGAAAAAAGTAGTATTTTTTTTTGAAAACTCTAAAGGAATTGTAGAAATTCTAAGACATTAGAGGAGACATCAAAAACCAGGCTTACTGTGACTCTCATTATTCATATCAGAATTAAAGGATTCCTCCAGACTCTTATCATTATGCTGTTCTTTCTCCTCTCCAACTGACCCCTTCTCTTCCAGATGATTGTCCTTAATTTTTCTATATACAGTCAATCCTTGAACAACATGGGGGTGAGAGGCACTGATGCCCCCACCTCCATGCGGTCAAAAATCTGCAAATAACTTTTGACTCCTCAAAAACTTAACTACTAATAGCCTGCGTTGACCAGAAACCTTGCCAATAACATAAACAGTTGATTAACACATATTTTATATATGTATTATATACTATATCTTACAATAAAGTAAGCTAGAAAAAGAAAAAATTATTTAAAAATCATAAGGAAGAGAAAATACATTTACAGTGTACTATAAAAAAAATCAACATATAAGTGGACCTGCATAGTTCAAACCCATGTTGTTCAAGGGACAACTGTAGTTTCAATAGAAACATACTGTGGGTTGCTGCCAGAAAAAAGTTTGAAAGCAACTTTGTCCCAAGCACAGCTGAGAGCATTCAATCAGAATGCCTGCTTTAAGGTCATAGACTTTATCCTAGCTAATCTAATAGTGTGTGATCAGTATGAACTTTCATCCAAGCTTGACCAGACTCCACTGTGCCCTTCATAAATATGCTCCTGCTTTCCTCTCTTTATGTCTATTCTCTTATAGTTCTTTCTGAATTTATTTACTTATCAATACCACCAATATTTTAAGGTCTCTCCAAGTCATCTGTGGTGTAATATCTGACATTCCAGTATAAAATATTCCCTCCTTTTGGGGTGCCTGGCTGGCTCAGTTGGTTAAGCATCTGCCTTGGCTCAGGTCATGATCTCAGGTCAGATCCCATGGATCTAGCTCCACATTGGGCTCTTGGCTCTGCAGGGAGCCTGCTTCTCCCTGTCCCTGTCCCTCTGCCTGCTACTCTGCCTACTTGTGCTCTCTCTCTGTCAAATAGATAAATAAAATCTTAAAAAAAATTCCCTCCCTTCTCTAAATACTTTTTGTACTTTTTATCCATACCATAGAAGTTCTCTTAAATGATATGATTGGAAACCATATTTTGGAGGTTATTATTAAAAAATTAGTGAAAGATGCGACATATCGTAAACATTTTTTGAAACATAAATAATACAAGTGCACCTTAACTTGACAGCCTTTTGACATAAGCGCCAAGGCTTTTTCTATGAGAATATGTCGGCCAACTGAGGTTCTGTACAGTCAGTTACTATTTCAATTCATTTCTTTAAAATAAAGAAAAAAACCTAAAGACATGTGTAAATAAATCTAAGTGTAGAATTCTTTAGACCACAATGATTTTTCTCACTCTGACACTTTCCCCCCAATTCAACAAGTTTTTTAAAGCCACTAAACTTATTCAGTCCTTATGAAGTATTTGACTTAATTTTCATAAACTGACTCTTGATAAGTATACAACTAGTAAAGTAAAATTGTGTAGGTACCCCAGAGCATTCTAGCTATGAGGATTCAGTATGCTGTGGTCATCAATGCATATGTCGGGAAATGAATGGCAAGAGAAGGACAAGTTTTTGTAGTTGATTACCATCCTCATCTTTTTTAGACTCCTACTATCCCACTACTGCCCAAGGAGATGTATAGATAGAGAAAGAGCAGAGTAAATAGTTGTTCACACATGAAGTCTCTCTCCCAAAGTAGCACCTTAAAGGTAGTAACTGTACATTGACCTAAAAATTGTTTAGACTAGTGCTTTTCAAACCATCTGTTAAGTAACTTTAAAAAAAACCAAACTTGCAATTAGAATAATATCTTGTAAAATGCAATAAAATGATTCTAGAGAAATGAAGTGGAAAAAGACACAAAATACAAGCACCAGTTTTAAATTATTATATTCACCATACATAAAATTACTCTGCTAAATTACTATAAAAGTTTCTAAATATTTATTCTCAATTTCTGTATGTATCCCAGGCTGGTAACGATTTCAGGGACAGGTACTGATCAAAGGACCTCACTTTGAGTAGCCTTAGAATATACTGACAGAGAAGTGCTAGGAAGATGGCAGAGTAGAAGGAGGGCTCTGTGCTTGCCTCATCCCTTGAAGATAGCTACATAAATACCAAATCATACTAAACACCCAAGAAATTGTTCTGAGGACAGACAGAACAAACTGCACAACTAGAGGAAGAAAAGAGACCACATCGTGGAAGATAGGAGGTGCAGAGATGTAATATGGGGGAGAAAAGGATGACAGTTTCTGGGGAAATGAGGGAGCCCTGATCATAGAGAGAGGAGAGAGAGAGAGAGAGAGAAAGAGAGAGAGAGAGAGAAAGGAGTGCACAGGGGATAGCACAATGAAAACATTTCCCCAAAACCATTGACTGGGAAAATGAGAGTGGCTGATTATTGTGAGTTTTTACAACCAGCAGAGATCAAAGACTGAAGTTTTAAAAGTCCTAGCCATAGCTGGTGTTGAGCCATGTGGGTGCTGCAGAGCTCTGGTGGAGAAGGAGGGCAGAGGCCCAGAAGCAGATGGTGTGATCTAAGGATCCCCTGGACACACTGAGAGAGACAATTCCCCCCTCTTAGAATGCATCTGGGAGAGGTGGCATTGCCTCTCAGGGGACAAAAGACCTGGTGGTCCCCACTGCACTCCCCCACGCCTTAAGCAGAGGGGCAGAGATACCTGCTGAGGGTGGCTAACCTGGATTCAGGCTTTTTGTAGCACTTCATGCTAAACTCCAAGCTCCCACATCTTGGTACGACTGCCCTTCTGGGACAAACGGGCATAAGCTCCAGCACAACAAGACCCTCCCCTAGAGGACCAGCACATGCTAGGTCTCCAAAGTTTGGAGTTTTGAAACTCAGCCAGCATGCCTGGGATAAAACACAGGTTCACTGCACTGCCAGGAAGACAGATGACTCTGACACAGACAGGGTGAAGATATGGACCTGAGGGATGCCTGGCACTCTTCTCTGAAGGCTTCATGGACAGCAGCGGGCATGAACTCCCCTCTCTAGGGATGAGGGAGAGGGCTAACACCATTTCCTCCCCCACCCCTCAGTATAAACTAACTTCAGTAGACAGCACAGCACCAACAGTGGCAACCTACACCACTTACACTGAGACCCACCCCCCTGCACTCTGCAGGTGTTGCATTACTACAACAAGTGTTCCGAGAACAAGAGCAGCAGGCCTCTCACCCAGAACACCAACACAAACCACCCCACAGCCTGCATGCACTATGTTTACTGACTATAGAGTGTTGTAAACTTCAGCTCTAATGGAAATAGCATCAAGCTTTTTTTAACAAGCAGACTAGAGCATACCTAGTTAAAAATCACCACACTCTGGCCAAGGTCCCAACACTCTCCACTTCAAGCAAGGAGAAACTCTACAGAGGACTGACCTGAGGGAAAAAGCAGCCAAAACACAGCGGCAGAGTACACACAGTATACATCAGAAACATTTTCTGAAGAGCCAGGCCTTGTATAGTACATGACCTCTTCTTCATAAAGCCATTGCTCTCAGAAGCATGAAATATAACAGGCTTTCCTAACACAGAAGAAAACAGAGACCTAGATAAAATGCCAAGATGGAGGAATTCATCCCAAAAGAAAGAACAATAAAAGGTCACAGCCAGGGATCTAAAGGAAAAAAGACCTAAATAATATGCCTGATTCAGAATTTAAAACAACAACCATAAGGACATTAACTGGGGAAAAGCATAGAAGACACCAGGGAGTCCCTTATCACAGAGATGAAAGACCTAAAAGCTAGTCAGGCTGAAATAAAAAATGCTATAACTGACATACAAAACTGACTGGGTGTAATGAGCAGAAGGATAAAAGAAGCAGAGGAATTAGTAAGTGATAGAGAGATAAAATTATGGAAAATAATGAAGCTGAAAAGAAGGAAAGAAAAATATTAGGTTATGAATGTAGACTTAGGGAAATCAGCAAATCCATGAGATGTAATAACATTTGTATCCTAGGAGTCCCAGAAGAAGAGAGAGAAAAGGGGGCAGAAGGTTTATTTGAGGATAATTTAGCTGAAAACTTCTCTAACCTGGGGAACAAAACAGACATCCAGATCCAGGAGGATCAGAGAACTCCCACCAAAATCTACAAAAGCAAGTCAACATGAAGACATGTTGTAGTTAAATATGCAAAATATAGAGATAAATTAAAAAATCCCAAGAGCAACAAGGAAATGAAGTCCCTAACTTACAAAGGAAGACACATAAGGATAGCAGCAAATCTGTCCACAGAAGGGAGTGACATGATATATTCAACGTGCTGAATGAGAAAAAAATATGCAACTAAGAATACTTATTCCAGCAAGGCTCTCATTCAGAATAGAAGGAGAGATAAAGAGTTTTACAGGCAAACCAAAGCTACAGGAGTTAGTGAATACTAAACCAGCCCTGTAAGAAATATTAAAGGGGACTCTTTCAGTGGGAAAGGAAGACCAAAAGTGACAAAGACCATAAAGGAACAGAGAAGATCTCCAGGAATAACAACATAACAAATAATACAATGACACTAAATTTATATCTATCTGAAGGTAAATGGACTAAATGTTTCAATCAAAACACACACGGTGTCAGAATGGATAAACAAACAAGATCCATCTATATAATACCTACAAGAAACTCACTGTAGACCTAAAAACCTGCAGATTGAAAGTGAGGTGATGGAGACCCACTTATCATGCTAATGGCTGTCAAAAGAAAGCCAGAGTAGAAATACTCATATCACACAAAAAAGACTTTAAAACAAAGACTGCAACAAGAGATAAAGAAGGGCACTATATCACAATAATAATAAAGAAGATCTAACAATTGTAAATATTTGTGCCTCCAACATGGGAGCACCCAAATGTATAAAACAATAACAAACATAAGGAAACTCTTTGATAATAATACAATAATAGTAGGAGACTTTAACACCCCACTTACATCAGTGGACAGATCATCTAAGCAGAAAATCAACAAGGAAACAATGGCTTTGAATGACACGCTGGACAAGATGGACTTAACAGATATATTTAGAACATCATCCTAAAGCAGCCAACTACACATTCTTTTTGAGTGCACATGGGATATACTCCAGAACAAATAATATGCTAGGTCACAAATCAGACCTAAACAATTACAAAAAGATTGAGATCATACTATGCATAGATTTTTTAAAGATTTTATCTATTTATTTGACAGAGAGAGACACAGCAAGAGAGGGAACACAAGCTGGGGGATTGGGAGACGGAGAAGCAGGCTTCCTGCTGAGCAGGGAGATCAATGTGGGGCTCGATTCCAGGAGCTGGGATCATGACCTGAGCCGAAGGCAGATGCATAACCGACTGAGCCCCTAGGTGCCCCTTATACTGTGCATATTTTTGACCACACTATGAAACCTGAAGTCAACCACAAGGAAAAAATTTAGAAAGACCACAAATACACGGAAGTTAAAGAACATCCTAGTAAAGAATGAATGGATCAACCAGAACTCTAAAGAAGAAACAAAAAAAATACATGGAAACAATTTATTATAAAAACATGACAGTTCAAAAACTTTGAGATGCAGCAAAAGAGGTCATAAGTGGGAAGTATACAGCAATAAAGGCCTACCTCAAAAAGCAAGAAAAATCTCAAATATGCAGCCTAAATTTACACCTAAAGCAGCTAGAAAAAGAACAACAAATAAAGCCTAGGGCCAGCCCAAGAAGAGGAATAATAAAGATTAGAGCAGAAATAAATGAAATAGAAAAAAACAAACAAAAGAACCCAGTAGAACAGATCAATAAAACCAGGAGCTGGTTCTTTGAAAGATTAATAAAATTGATAAACCCCTAGCCAGACTTAACAAAAAGAAAGAGAAAGGACTCAAATAAAAAAAATCACCAATGAGAGAGGAGAGATCATAACCAACACCACAGAAATACAAACAATTACAAAAGAATGTTACCAAAAAAATACATGCCAACAAATTGGGCAATCTGAAAGAAATGCATAAATTTCTAGAAACATTCAAACTACCAAAACTGAAATAGGAAGAAATAGAAAACTTGAACAGACAAATAACTAGCAAAAAAAATTTAATCAGTAATCAAAAATTTCCCAACAAACAAAAGTCCAGGGCCAGATGGCTGCCGGGAAATTCTACCAAACATTTAAAGAAGAATTAATACCTATTCTTCTGAAACTGCTCCAAAAATAGAAATGAAAGACAACGTCCAAGTTCATTCTACGAGGCCAGCATTACCTTTATTCCAAATCCAGACAAAGACCCCACTTAAAAAAAAGAATTATAGGCCAATACCCTGATGAACATGGACGCAAAAATTCTCACCAAAATACTAGCCAGTAGGATCCAGCAGTACATTAAAAGGATTATTCACCACGACCAAGTGGGATTTATTCCTGGGCTGCAAGGTTGGTTCGACATCGGCAAATCAATCAATGTGCTACAATACATTAATAAAAGAAAGAAGAAGAACCATATGATTCTCTCAATAGATACTGAAAAAGCATTTGACAAAGTATAGAATCCTTTCCTGATCAAAAACTCTTCACAGTGTAGGGATAGAGGGTATATACCTCAATATCATAAAAGCCATCTATGAAAAACCCACAGCGAATATCATTCTCAATGGGGAAAAACTGAGAGCTTTCCCCTAAGGTCAGGAACACAGCAGGGCCATCCACGATCACCACTGCTATTCAATATAGTATTAGAAGTTCTAGCCTCAGCAATTAGACAACAAAAAGAAATAAAAGGTATCTGAATCGGCAAAGAAGAAGTCAAACTTTTACTCTTTGCAGATGATATGATACTTTATGTGGAAAACCCAAAAGACTCCACTCCCAAAGTGCTAGAACTCATACAAGAATTCAGTAAAATGTCAGGATATAAAATCAATGCACAGAAATCAGTTGCATTTCTATACACCAACAGCAAGACAAAAGAAAGAAATCAAGGAGTCAATCCCATTTACAACTGCACCCAAAACCATAAGATATCTAGGAATAAATCTAAGCAAAGAGGTGAAGAACCTATACTCAGAAAACTATAGAGTAGTCATGAAAGAAATTGAGGAAGACACAAAGAAATGGAAAAACGTTCCATGCTCATGGATTGGAAGAACAAATATTGTGAAAATGTCTATGCTACCTAGAGCAATCTACACACTTAATGCAATCCCTATCAAAATACCAACAACTTTTTTCAATGAAATAGAACAAATAATCCTAAAATTTATATAGAACCAGAAAAGACCCCGAATAGCCACAGGAATATTGAAAAAGAAAACCAAAGTTGGTGGCATCACAATGCCAGACTTCAAGCTCTATTACAAAGCTGTAATCATCAAGACAGTATGGTACTGGCACAAAAACAGACACATATATCAATGGAACAGAATAGAGACTCCAGAAATGGACCCTCAGCTCTATGGTTAACTAATCTTCAACAAAGCAGGAAAGAATGTCCAATGGAAAAAAGACAGTCTCTTCAACAAATGGTGTTGGGAAAATTGGATAGTCATATGCAGAAGAATGAAACTGGATCATTTCCTTACACCATGCACAAAAATAGACTCAAAATGGATGAAAGACCTCAATGTGAG
>CM052901.1:46465582-46500432 GCA_028534135.1 Potos flavus
TGACAGAATGGGAGAAGATATTTGCAAATGACATATCAGATAAAGGGCTAGTATTCAAAATCTATAAAGAACTTATCAAACTAAATACCCAAAGAACAAATAATCCAATCAAGAAATGGGCAGAAGACATGAACAGACATTTCTCCAAAGAAGACACAAATAGCCAACAGACATATGAAAAAGTTCTCAACATCACTCGGCATCAGGGAAATACAAATGAAAACCACAGTGAGATACCACCTCACACCAGTCAGAATGGCTAAAATTAATCAGTCAGGATACAATAGGTGTTGGCAAAGATGCGGAGAAAGGGGAACCCTCCTACACTGTTGGTGGGGATGAAAGCTGGTGCAGCCACTGTGGAAAACAGTATGGAGGTTCCTCAAAAAGTTGAAAATAGAGCTACCCTATGACCTAGCAATTGCACTATTGGGTATTTATCCTACAGATACAAATGTAGTGATCTGAAGGGGCACATGCACCCCAATATTTATAGCAGCAATGTCCACAATAGCCAAACTATGGAAAGAGCCTAGATGTCCATCAACAGATGAATGGATAAAGAAAATCTGGTATATATACACAATGGAATACTACTCAACCATGAAAAAACCCGAAATCTTGCCATTTGCAATGATGTGGATGGAACTAGTGGGTATTATGCTGAGCGAAATAAGTCAATCAGAGAAAGACAATTATCATATGATCTCACTGATATGAGGAATTTGAGAAACAAGACAAAAGATCATAGGGGAAGGGAGGGAAAAATGAATCAAGATGAAACCAGAGAGGGAGACAAACCATAAGAGACTGTTAATCTCAGGAAACAAACTGAGGGTCGCTGGAGGGGAGTGGGGTGGGAGCTATGGGGTGGCTGGGTGATGGACATTGGAGAGTGCATGTGCTATGGTGAGTGCTGTGAATTGTGTAAGAATGATGAATCACAGACCTGTACCCCTGAAACAATACATTATATGTTAATACAAAATTTTTTTTTTTCAAAATCACAATATTCCACTGTTAAAAAGAAAACCATAAGCCCAAGATGGAGTCATGTACGTTAGCCCAAGTCACCAACAAGGGCTTAATACTTAAATTGCAGTTCAATTTCCCCCAGAAATATAGTGTCAACTGGTCAGTACCTAAGAGTTATTCTGCCACATGGGCCCTCTCAATCCCCTACCTCCCCCAAGGAAGATGAGGTAATCTGCATGATAAAACCCCTGCTCTTCCCCCCCTAAGGGAAGGTGACTTTGCCAGAAACAATCCTTTCTTTTCTTTTGCTAATAACTTCTTGCCCCAGCCTCCCTCTCATAAAAATCTTATATTTTGTACAACTCCTCAGAGCATCTTTCTACTCGCTAAATGGGATGCTGCCCTATTCATGAATCACTTAATAAAGCCAATTAGATCATCGAACTTAATAGGCTGAATTTCGTTTTTTAAATACCATTGTGCTTGTAAAGATAATTATTAGGAATTTTCTTCATTATTTTGATTTTTAGAGAGTTTATGCTCTTTGCTGCTAATGTACTTGAGATAATTTTTGAACAAAGGATTAAGTTAAACCACTCACATTACAGTTATTTCTTCTCTTTAAAATTGGGTAAGCTCGAAGAAGGTAAGGACTGTGTTTTTCTGGTTCATTGTTGTATCTCCAGCATATGATACAGTTCTTGACACATGGTAAATGCTCAATAAACTCTTGTTAAATGAATAATACCGCACAATTTTTAATGGGTAGTTATAATTATTTGTATTTAGAATGTAACTTCTTAAAAGCAGGGTCTGTGGATTTTAGGGTCTCTAGTGTATTTAACCTTATGCACATATCAGCGCCCGCTATCACTTGTAGGCAGCGGAATGCTGGTAAATATGTGTGGTGTAAATCTTCCACCAAGGCTGGTTTCAAGCTACAACCTGAGATCTCTGAATGTGGAGCTGGGAAGAGATGTGCTTGTTGGCTCTCAGGAGCCAGTAAGTACTGGCTCCAACATATCACCATCTGGGAGATGTTAATCCCCACTTACTCTGCCCTATCAAGCTTTGGATATTGAAACCTCTAAATTGTAGATTTAGTTCCACTGAAGATGAGAATCTGTAATTAGCATTCTTGCTATATTCCAGTATTTTTCAAAGTAAAGTCCCAAGACCAGCAACATCAGTATTACATGGGAACTTTCAACAAAATTCCAAGGTAAATTAATAGTCCCCACCCTAGGCCTACATATCCAATTAGGAACTCTGGGATTAATGAAATCCATCTTTTAAACCCTCCAGGTGATTCCGATATTCAAGTTTGAGAACAACTGCCCAAATCCAATATTCAGTAGGCCTGAAACAATCTCCTCAGGCACCTGCATTTTCAACCAGGTGCAATCTTTCCCACCTATACCCACATGTAATTTCAGTCACTTTGACTTCATTTCTGCCCCTTTCAATGATCTTTAGTCCACTTATCTGAAAGGATTAGTGTTTTGGCCTAAACCACAAATAAAACACTTGAGAATTAGGTACAGATGTCAGCAGAGATGGAAACAGTTACCTATACCAAGGACAACAATGTTAGTCTTCTTAGCTCAGTTGCAGCTCCTTCTCCTGTAGTCTTCCAGTAAACTTCTACACTCCATAGATTTTGGCTCTAGGTTGAAACATCTGGAAAACTTACATAAACATGATAGTATTTTTTTCTGTTGCCTACTTTTTCTCACAAATCCTCTAAACAGGTAATTTAGGTATGATTTTATTTTTAAGACCCTCTAAAACAAAATGTAGGTTTAAAAAGAATGCGCTAAAGCAGCTGTAGAAAGATTAAAATATAATGAAGCTGTGTCTCCAATGATGACTTTATTAGTTGTTCTGGGACCTCTTCCTAGAAAAGGCACTTCTCAGGGGCTTCCTCTTTATCCTATCCAGGTCTACCATAGAAGTGTAGGATATATGCTAATACGATGTATAAATACAAAGCACTAAAAAAAGAGAAAATAAGATATTTAAAATAAGATAAAGATATATATTTAAGTCACCAGAAACCACAAACAATAATATAAATTAGTAAAGGCCTTCAGTTCTGAGACGTGAAAGAAATTAAGGGTATATTAAAAGAAATTGAATTTTAATGTCAGTTTAAAATGTCAATAAAGGATCTAAGATGGTGGAATAGTATGAGGACTCTAGTCTCATCTCGTCCCTCAAACACAACTAGATAACTATCAAATCATTCTAAATAATTTACCCCAGAAATCAACCTGAAGACTGACAGAACAAATGCCACATCTAAAGGGAGAAAAGAAGACACGTAGAAGAATATAGGAAGTGTGGAGACATCATTTAGGAGAGAAAGAGATTGCAGGTGCTGAGGAGGGACAGGAGCCATGGTCACAGAGAAAGGCAGAAAAGACTGGAGCACATAGGGGAGTGCACAAGGAGAACATTTCCCCAAAGCCAAAGGCTGGGAAAATAAGAGGGGCTGATTTTTGTGAGTTCTTGCAACCAGCAGAGCTTAAAGACTGGAGTTTTAAAGGTCAGCAGGCTTGGCTAGGATAGAGCCCTACACATGCTGCCCTACTCCTGGAGAGAAGGCAGGCAAACAACCCAAGGGCAGAGGGCCTGGAAACAGCAATTTGAAGAATGCTTGGGGCACAAAGTAGGGAGTTTTCTGCTCTTCTTGGAGCTTGTCCCTGAGAGGCAGAGTTCAGGGAGACACTGCTGTGGGGATAAAGGAGGCAGCTGACCCCATTTCCTTCACTGACCCCTAGGCATAAACAGAGTCACCTGTGGAAAGCAGCTCAGCTACAACACTGGCTGCCTGGCTTGCTTACAGCAAGTTCCACACACCTGTGCTCTGGCATGACAGCCCATTTTGGTCAATCTTCTCTCAGTCACGGCATAGTGGGACCCTCCCCTGGAAGACCAGCACAGTCCCCTACACACACCATGTCCCTAAAGCCTGGAGTTTCAGAAGGCTACAGGCTTGGCTGGGTTAGATCCTGGATAGCACTATGCTGCTCCTGGACAGAAGGCAGGCAAACAACTGGAGGCAGACAGTATGGAAACAGTAATCTGAAAAGTGCCTGTGACACATAGTGTGGAAAATTACTCTTCTCAGAGTGCTTTCCTGAGAGGCAGTGTGCACAGAGATGCCTCTCCAGGGACAAAGGAGCTTGCTGGCACCATTTCTCTCCCTCACCCCTTAGCATAAACACAGAACCACCTGAAATAAGCAGCACGGCTTCAACATTGGTTGCCTAACCTACTTACATCAAGTTCCACAACTCTGTGCTCTGGTGGTACTGTCCTCGGTCAAGCTAGCTTCAGTTCCAGTGTGGTGGGTCCCTTTCCCAGAAGACCAGCAGTAATCCCTGCTGACATCACATCTCCTGACCAAAGACTTCTACAGGGCTTCAGTTCTAGTATCAGGTCTTTTTTAATAAGAAGACCAGAGTACACCTAGTTAAAATCACCACATTCTTGCAGAGGACCAAACACTGCCCACTGCAGGTAAAAAGAGCCTTTGTAGATGAGTGGTGTGAAAGAACAGCCAAAACCCAGCAGCAGAGTGCACACAATACACACCAGAAACACTCCCAGAAGCACCAAGTTCTGGACACAATATGAGCTCTTCTTCATAAAGCCATTACTCTCAGGAGCAGGAAACATAACAGGCTGTTCTAACACAGAGAAAAAGGCAGAGACTTAGACAAAATGCCAAGATGGAGGAATTCATCCCAAATGAAAGAACAAGAAAAGCCCACAGCCAGAAATCTAAGTGAAACAGATATAAGTAACATGTCTGTTGGAAAATTTAAAGCAACATTCATAAGGACGCTGACTGGGCTTGAGAAAAGAATGGAAGACTTCAGGGAGGCCCTTACCCCAGAGATAAAAGAATTAAAAAACAATGAGTCTGAAATGAAAACTGCAATAACTGAAATTGGAAACATATTTGATTCAATGAACACAAGACCGCAAGACACAGAAGAATGAGTAAGTGATATAGAAGACAAAACAATGGAAAACGATGAAGCTGAACAGAAGAAAGAAGTATGGAACACAAGAATAGACATAGGAACACAGTGACTCCATCAAATGTAGTAACATTCATATTATAGGAGTCCCAGAAGAAGAGAAAGAAAAGGGGGCAGAAAATTTATTTGAGGAATTAATAGCTGAAAACTTGCCTAATCTGGGGAAGGAAACAGGCATCTAGATTCTGAGGCTCAGAGAACTCCCATCAAAATCAGTAAAAGCCAGGAGAGAAGAGCTAAGATGGCAGCACAATAGGAGGACCCTAGGTTTGCCTGGTCTTTTGAACACTCTAGATAGCTATCAAATCATTCTGAATACCCAAGAAATTGACCTGAAGACTGATAGAACAAACTGCACAACTAGAGGGAGAGAAGAGGCCATATTGAGGAAGGTAGGGAGTGCAGTTATGTGGTTTGAAGGAAGGACTGATCACTGGTGCTGTGGAGGGGAGGAAACCCTGGTCATGGAGAAAAGTAAGAGTGGAGCACACAAGGATATGCACAAGGAGAAATGAGAGGAAAATGAGAGGGGCTGATTTTCGAGAGTTTTTGGAACCAGCAGGGCACAAAGACTCGAGTTTTAGAGGTCCCTGGGTTTGGCTGGGATAGAGATCAGAGTACACTGGAGAGGAGGCAGGCAAGCACCACAGGGCAGACTACACAATCTGAAGATTGCCTAAGATGCATAGGGAGAGACTGCTTATACTTTTTGGAGCGCATATGTGAGAGGTGGCATTGCCTCTCTGGGGACAAAAGAAGAGGTGGTTGTTATTTCCCTCCCCTGACCCTCAGCATAGATGCAGAGACACCTGCTGAAGGCATCTAAATGGGATATGGGCTGTTTACCCTGCTATGCTCCAAATCCCATGCTCCTGTGTTCTGGGGTGACTGCATCAAACCTGCATCAGTCCCAGTGCAGCAAGACCCTTTTCCAGAGGACCAGTGCAGGTCCCTGCCACACCAGGTCCCTGATGTTTGGAATTTTAAAAATCAAAATGAGTGGCTAAGATAGAGCCTAAGGTATACTGTGTTGCTCCAGGCAGGCAATCAACCCAGAGACAGACAGTGTGAAAATAGTGATCTGAAAAATGTCTGGGATGCACAAGGGGAAATTATTTTCTCCTCTGAAAGTTCTTCCCTGGGAGCTTTAAAAACAGACTCCCCTCCCTGGGAACAAAGGAGATGGCTGGCACTATTTCCCTCACCCACACCTCAGCATAAATCAACTTAGTAAACAGCACACCACAAACACTGCTGCCTAACTTGCTTACACCAAGTCCCACAATCCTGTGCTATGCTGATACTGCTTTTCTTGGGCAAGTGTAACTAAAAACCCATGCATTGGGCCCTTTCCCCAGAGACCAGAAAAAACTCCATGTACCATGTCTACTGATAACAGAATTCTGCAAAGCTTCAGTTCTAGTGGAAATAGCATAAGGTCTCTTTTAATGGGCAGACCAGAACACACCTAAAAAATCACCACACTCTAGCCAAGGTCCAAACATTCCCCAATGCAGGCAATAAGAACCTCTACAGACAACTGACCTGAGGGATACAACAGCCAAAACAGAGTAGCAGAGTGCACATAGGACCCACCAGAGACACTCCCTAAAGAGCCGGGCCCTGGACACTATATGATCTCTTTTTAATAAAGCCATAATTCTCAGGATCAGGAAACATAACAGGCTTTTCTAATTTACAGAAAAAGAGACCTAGACAAAATGCCAAGATGGAGGAATTCATCCCAAAAGAAAGAACAAGAAAAGGTCATGACCAGGGATCTAATCAAAACAGATATTAGTAATATGCCTGATCCAGAATTTAAAGCAACAATCATAAGGATATTAGTGGGCTTCAGAAAAGCATGGAAGGCATCAGGGAGACCCTTAATGCAGATATAAAAGAGCTAAAAAAAAATCAGGCCAAAATGAAACATGAAATAACTAAGATTCAAAACCAACTGCATGTAAAGACCACAAGGAAGGAAGAAGCAGAGGAACAAATAAGTGATACACAATAAACAATTATGGAAAATAATGAAGCTGAACAAAAGAGAGAAAAGAAAATATTGGATCATCAGGACACACTTAGGAAACTCAGTGATTCCATCAAATGCAACATTTGTATATAGGAGTCCCAGGACAAGAAGAGAGAAAAAAGCGGAAGAAGGTTTATTTGAGGAAACTATGGCTGACAACTTCCTTAATCTGGGGAATGAAACAGACATCCAAATCCAGGGGGCACAGAGAAATCCCTACGAAATCAACAAATCAACAAAATCAAAACACCGAGACATATTGTAGTTAAATTTGCAAACTATAGTGATAAAGAAAACTCCTAAAAGCACCAAGACAAAAGAAGTCCCTAAATTACAGGGGAAGACACATAAGGCTAGCAGTAAATCTCTCTGCATAAAACATGGCAAGCCAGAAAGAAATGGCATGATATATTCAACATGCTGAGCAGGAAAAATATGCGTCCAAGAATATTCTATCCAGCAGGCTACCATTCAGAATAGGTGAGATAAACAGTTTTTCAGACATATGAAAACTAAGGGAGTTATTCACCACTAAACCAGTCCTGCAGGAAATATTAAAGGAGACTCCTTGAGTGGGAAAGAAAGACCAAAAGCAACAAAGAATAAAAAGGAACATAGAAAATCCCCAGAAACAATGACAAAACAAGTAATAAAATGGCACTAAGGGGTGCCTGGGTGGCTTAGTGGGTTAAAGCCTCTGCCTTCGGCTCAGGTCAGGATCTCAGGGTCCTGGGATCGAGTCCCACATCGGGCTCTCTGCTCAGCAGGGAGCCTGCTTCCCCTTCTCTCTCTGCCTGCCTATTTGCCTACTTGTGATCTCTCTCTCTCTCTCTGTTAAATAAATAAATAAAATCATTAAAACAATTTTAAAAATGGCACTAAATACATATATATCAATAATTACTCTGAATGTAAACAGACTAAATGCTCCAATCAAAAGACAGAGGGTGTCTGGATGGGTAAGGATGGGTAAGAAAAGACCTATCTATATGCTGCCTACAAGAGATTCATTTTAGACCCAAAGACACCTGCAGATTGAAAGTGAGGTGATATAGAAATATTTATCATGCAAATGGATATCAAAAGAAAGCCAGAGCAGCAATACTTACATCAGACAAACTAGATTTTAAACCAAAGACTGTAAGAAGAGGTGAAGGGCACTATATCATAATAAAGGGGAGTAACCAACAAGACAATCTAACAATTGTAAATACTGATGCCCCCAACTTAGAGAATACAAATATGTAAAACAATTAATAACAAACATAAAGGATATTATTGATATATGATTGATACATTGATAATAATACAATAATAGTAGGGGACTTCAACACCCACTTACATCAATGGACAAACCATCTAAGCAGAAAATCAACAAGGAAACAATGGTTTGAATTACACTGGACCAGATGGACTTAACAGATATATTTGGAACACTTCATCTTAAAACAGCAGAATACACATTCTTTTCAAGTGCACATGGGACTTCTCCTGAACAGATCACATACTGGTTCACAAATCAGACCTCAATACGTACAAAATCATTGAGACCATAAGATGCATATTTTCTTTTTTTTAAGATTTTATTTATTTATGAGAGAGAGAGAAAGAGAGAGAAAGAAGTCACGTGCAGGGAGAGGAGCAGAGGGGCCCGATATGGGGCTCAATCACAGGACCCTAGGATCATGACCTGAGCCGAAGGCAGATGTTCAACTGACTGAGTAACCCAGGCAACCCTGATGCATATTTTCTGACTGCATCACTAGGAAACTTGAGGTCAACCATAACAAAAAATTTGGAAAGACCACAAATATATGGAGGTTAAAGAACATGCTAGTAAAGAATGAATAGGTTAACCAGGAAATTAAAGAAATTTAAAAATACATGGAAGAATTGAAAATGAAAACATGATACTCCAAAACCTTTGGGATTCAGCAAAAGCAGTCCTAAGAGGAAGTATATAGCAATACAGGCCTACCTCAAGGAGCAAGAAAAATCTCAAATAAACTACAAAACCTTACACCTAAAGAAGCTAGACAAAGAATAACAAGCAAAGCCTAAAGCCATCAAGAAGGGAAATAATTAACACTGGAGCAAAAATAAATGATATGGAAACTAGAAACAACACACACACACACACACACACACACACACAAACAAACAGTAGAACAGATTAATGAAACCAGGAGATATTTCTTTGAAAAAATTAATATAATTGACAAACACCTAGCCAGACTTGTGAAAAGGAAAAGAGAAATAAACAAACAAATAAATAAAACCACAAATTAGAGGAGAAATAACAAGACCACAGAGACACAAAAAAGTATAAGACAATATTATGAAAAATTCTATGCAAACAATTTGGCCAACCTGGAAGAAATGGATAAATGCCTAGAAACATGTCAACTACCAAAACTGGAACAGGAAGAAATAGAAACGTGAACAGACTAATAACCAGCAAAGAAATTGAATCGCTAATCAAAAATTTCCTAACAAACAAAAGTCTAGGGCCAGATGGCTTCGAAGGAAAATTCTAAAAACATTCACATTTTTATTTTATTTTTTAGGTTTTTCTTTATTTAAATTCAATATAGTTAACACACAATACTATTAGTTTAATGGGTACAATTCAGTGATTCATCAGTTCCATATAATGCCCAGCGCTCACTATATCAAGTGCCCTCCTTAATACCCATCACCTAATTACCCCATCCCCCACCCACCTCGCCTCCAGCAACCCTCAGTTTGTTCCCTATACTTAAGAGTCTCTTACGGTTTGCCTCTTTCCCCATTTTTATCTTATTTTATTTTTCCTTCCCTTCCCCTATGTACCTATGTTTTGTTTCTTAAAATTCACATATAAGTGAAATCATATGGTATTTGTCTTTCTCTGACTCATTTCACTTAACATAATACACTCTAGTTCCATCCACATCGTTGCAAATAGCAAGATTTCATTCTTTCAGATGCCTGAGTAATATAACGTTATACATACATACCAACTGTTCTTTATCTATTCATCTGTTGATGGACATCTGGGCTTTTTCCATGTTTTGGCTATTGTGGACATTGTTGCTATAAATATTGGGATGCCTGTGTCCCCTCAAATCACTATTTTTGTATCCTCTGGATAAATACCTTGTAGTGAAATTCCTGGGATGTAGGAGAGTTCTATTTTTAACTTTTTGAGGAACCTCCATACTAGTTCCAGAGTGCTGCACCAGTTTGCATTCCCACCAACAGCGAAAGAGGATTTCCCTTTCTCCACATTCTCACCAACATCTGTTGTTTCCTGAATTTTTAATTTTAGCCATTCTGACTGGTGTGAGGTGGTATCTCATTGTGGTTTTGATTTGTATTTCCCTGATGATGACTGATGTTGAATATTTTTCATATGTTTGTTAGCTATTGGTATGTCTTCTTGGAGAAATGTCTTCAGCTTATTTCTTAACTGGAGTTTTTTTATGTTTGGGGTGTTGAGTTTGATAAGTTCTTTATAGATTTTGGATACTAGCCCTTTATCTGACACGTTATTTACAAATATCTTCTCCCATTCCATTGGTTGCCTTTTAGTTTTGTTCTTTTTTCCTTTGCTGTGCAGAAGTTCTTTATCCTGATGAAGGCCCAATAGTTCATTTTTGCCTTTGTTTCCCTTGCTTCTGGACACGTGTCTAGCAAGAAGCTGTGACTGAGGTCAAAAAGGTTGTTACCTGTGTTCTCCTCAAGGATTTTGATGTTTTCCTGCCTCACATTTAGGTCTTTCATCTATCTTGAATTTATTTTTATGTATGGTGTAAGAAAGAGGTACAGTTTCTTTCTTCTGCATGTGGCAGTCCAGGTGTCCCAACAGCATTTGTTGAAGAGACTGTCTTTTTTCCATTGGATATTCTTTCCCTGATTTGTCAAAGATTAGTTGACCATACAATCGAGGGTCCATTTCTGGGTTTTCTATTCCTTTCCATTGATCTATGTGTCTGTTTTTGTGCCAGTACTATACTCTCTTGATAATTACAGCTTTGTAACACAGCTTAAAGTCTGGAATTGTGACGCCTCTAGCTAATATTTAGAGAAGCACTAATATCTATTCTTCTCCAACTATTACAAAAAATAGAAATGGAAGGAAAACTTCCAAAGTCAATCTATGAGGCCAGTATTATCTTGATTCCAAAACCAGACAAAGATACCACTAAAAAGAGAAGTACACACCAATATCCCTGATGAATGTGGATGCAAAAATTCTCAACAAAATACTAGCAAACTGAATTCAACAGTACATTAAAAGAATCATTCACCATTATCAAGTGGGAGATATTCCTGGGTTGCAAATGTGGTTCAATATCTGCAAATCTATCAATATGACACACTACATTAATAAAAGAAAGAATAAGAACCATGGATGCTGAATAAGTATTTGACAAAGTATAACATCCATCCATGTTAAAAACATTCAACAACTAGGGTTAGAGGAAACATACCTCAAAATAATAAGGCCATATACAAAAACCCACAGCTAATATCATCCTTCATGGGGAAAAACTGAGAATATTTCTTCTATGGTCAGGAATAAGACAGAGATGTCCACTCTCACCACTTATTTAATGTAGAACTGGAAGTGCAAGCCACAGCAATCAGATAACAAAAAGAAATAAAAGGCAAAGCTGGGAGCATCATGTTGCCTGATTTCAAGCTATATTAAAAAGCTGATCACCAAGACAGCATGGTACTGGCACAAAAACAGACACATAGATCAATGGAACAGAACAGAGAGCCCAGATATAGACCCTCACCTCTATGGTCAACTAATCTTTGACAAAGCAGAAAAAAAATATCCAATGGAAAAAAGACAGTCTCTTCAATAAATGGTCCTGGGAAAATTGGACAGCTATATACAGAAGGATGAAACTCGACCATTATATTACACCATACACAAAGATAAACTTGAAAAGACACATCTCCAAAGGCAAGGGAAACAAAGCCAAAAATGAAATAAACTTTTGGGATTTCATCAAGATAAAAACCTTCTGCACAGCAAAGGAAACAGTCAACAAAACAAAGAGGCAACCCACAGAATGGGAGAAGATATTTGCAAATGACATCATGGGTAAAGGGCTTGTACCCAAGATCTATAAAGAACTTCTCAAACTCAACACCCAAAAAAACAAGTAATTCAGTCAAAAAATGGGCAGAAGACATGAACATATACTTTTTCAAAGAAAACATACGAATGGCTAACAGACACATGAACAAATGCTCAACATCATTAGCCATCAGGGAAATTCAAATCAAAGCCACAATGAGATACCATCTTACACCAGTTAGAATGACAAAAATTAATGAGGCAGGAAACAACGAATGTTGGCGAGGATGTGGAGAAAGGGAAACCCTCTTACACTGTTGGTGGGAATGAAAGCTGGTACAGCCAGTCTGGAAAACAGTACGGAGGTTCCTCAAAAAATTAAAAATAGAGCTACCCTATGTCTCTGCAATTGCACTACTGGGTATTTACTCCAAAGATACAGATGTAATGAAAAGAAGGGGCACATGCACCCCAATGTTCATAGCAGCAATGTCCACAATAGCCAAACTATGGAAGGAGCTGAGATGCCCTTCAACAGATGAATGGATAAAGAAGCTGTGGTTCATATATACAATAGAATATTATTCAGCCATCAGAAAGGATGACTAGCCAACTTTTGCATCGACATGGATGGAACTGGAGGGGATTATGCTAAGTGAAATAAGTCAAGCAGAGAAAGACAATTATCATATGGTTTCACTTACTTGTGGAACATAAGGAATAACATGGAGGATATTAGGAGAAGGAAAGGGAAAGTGAATTGGGGGAAATCGGAGGGGGAGATGAACCATGAGATACTATGGACTCCAGGAAACAAATTGAGGGTTTTGGAGGGAGGGTGGCTGGGGGAATGGGTTAGCCCGGTGATAGGTATTAAGGAGGGCACATATTACATGGAGCACTGGGTGCTATATACAGACAATAAAAAAAAATCATGGAACACTACATCAAAAACTAATGATGTACTCTATGGTGACTAATAGAACATAATTTAACAAAAAAAAACAAAAGGCATCCAAATCAGCAAGGAAGAAGTCAAACTTTCACTATTTGCAAATCACAGGATACTCTATTTAGAAAACCTGAATGACTCCACCAAAAAATTGCTAGAACTGATACAGGAATTCAGTAGAGTCACAGGGTAGAAAACCAGTGTACAGAAATCTTGCATCAATAATGAAGCAGCAGAAAGAGAAATTAAAGAATCAATTCCATTTATAATTGCACCAAAAACAATAAGATATCTAGGGATAAACCTAATCAAAGAGGTTAAAAAAAATCTGCACTCTGAAAATTATTTAAAAAAAACTGATAAAAGAAATGGAAGATAAAAAAAAAAGAAATGGAAGATGACACAAAGAAATGGAAAAACATTCCATACTCATGGATTGGAAGAACAAATATTGTTAAAATGTCTATATTACCAAAAGCAAGCTACATATTTAATGCAATCCCTATCACAAATACCAACAGAATTTTCACATAGCTAGAACAATCCATCCTCAAATTTGTAAGGAACCAAAAAGACCCCCAATAACAAAAGCAACATTGAAAAGAAGAGAAAAGCCAGAGGAATAACAATTCTGAACTTCAGGTTATATTATAAACCTGTAGTCAAGACCTCATGGTACTGGAACAAAAAATATTACATAGATCAGTGGAATAGAATAGCAACTCCAGAAATGAACTCACAACTATGTGGTCAATTAATCAATTAACAAAGTGGGAAAGAATGTCCAATGGAAAAAAAGACAGTCCTTCAACAAATGGTGTTAGAAAAACTGGATTGTAACATGTAAAACATGGACCACTTTCCTATACCATACACAAAAATAAATTCAATGAGCACTGGGTGTTATACACAACTAATGAATCACTGAACACTACATCAAAAACTAATGATGTAGTATATGTTGGCTAACTGAACATAATAAAAACGATTAAAAAAAAAGAAAGAAAGACCTAATGTGAGATAAGAAACCATTAAAATCCTTGAGGGGAACACCTCTTTGACATTGGCCATAGCAACTTCTTACTAGATAAGTCTCCTGAGGCAAGCGAAAACAGAAGCAAAATAAATATTATAACTTCATCAAAATAAAAAGCTGGTGCACAGCAAAGGAAACAGTAAAGAAAACTAAAAAGCAGTCTATGAAAAGGGAGAATATATATGCAAATGACATATCTGATAAAGGGTTAGTATCCAAAATATATGAAGAACTTATAAATCTCAACACCCAAAAAACAAATAATCCAGTTAAAAAATGGGCAGAAGAAATGAATAGACATTTTTCCAAAGAAGATATACAGATTGCCAACAAACACATGAAAAGTTTCCCAGAATCACTCACCATCAGAGAATTGCATGTCAAAACTACAATGAGATATCAATTCATAACTGCCAGAATGGCTAAAATTAGCAACACAGGAAACAAATGATATGAGGATGTGGAGAAAGGAGAACCCTATTGCACTGTAGATGAGAATGCAAACGGGTGCAGCCACCCTGGAAAACAGCATGGAGGCTTCCTAAAACGTTATAAATAAAACTACCCTACAATCCAGCATTTGCACTACTAGGTATTTTCCCATAGAATACAAAAATACTAATTTGAAGCAATACACGCATCCTGATGTTTATAGCAGCATTATCAACAATAGTCAAATTATGGAAAGAACCCAGATGTCCAGTGACTGATGAATGGATAAAGAATATGTGGTGTACACACACACACACCGAGGAATATTATTCATCCATAAAAAAAGAATGAAATCTTGCCATTTGCAACAATGTGGATGCCCCTAGAGTATTATGCTAAGAGAAATGTCAGAGAAAGACAAATGCCAGGTGATTTCACTCATATTTGGAATTTAAGAAACAAAAGAAATGAACATGAGGAGGTGGGAAGAGAAGAAAACCAAGAAACAGACTCTTAACTATAGAAGAAAAATTGATGTTTACCGGAGGGGCAGTTGGTGGGGTGGCGGGAAGGGTTAAATAAGCGATGGGCACTAAGGAAGGTACTCATTGTGATGAGCAGCAGGTGTTGTATGTAAGTGTTGAATCATAAACTTTACACCTGAAACTAATATTATACTGTATGTTAACTAGCTGGAATTTAAATAAAACATTAAAAAAAGAAGTGTATCATCAAAAAGTCTGTGAGGAGTAATAATTTGTGAGCTTACATCTACCCCACCCACCATAATGTTCTGAAGGTAGAATCCAGAAAACTTCAGGATAATTTAACAAAGTATACAGATCAAAGTAAGATGCCTCCATAAAACAAGCTGAACAAACAAGCTGACAGATTTAGGAGCTGGAAGAAACTGGGGGCAGGTGAAAACCGACTCTTCTGAGGAAAATTGGGAGTAATGAGTAGATATCCTGTTCTCCTTCTTGAAGACTTCAGAAAGCTAAGCCACTTGGGAAGGAACCAAATGATTAAAAAGTCCTATTGGTAAATAATGAAGAATGTTTTCGTGGATTTTTAAAACCTTAGATGGGAATCTTACTTTTCTGAAATCAGTTTTATTCCTAAAATTTTTCAAAAATTATAGCTCAGAAAATGAATAAAATATATATTTCCTGATGGGTTATTTGTTTCATTCTGTGAAATCATAGATATCTCAAAATAAAGTTATTTACTGTGCTTGTATTTACTGTGCTTGTATGCTTGTTTCACACACATGTATGTGTGTGAAATGAATAATTTTTAAGAAGGGATTACAAATATATCTATGGAAATCAGGCAGGTATTATAAATAAAGTGAGCTATTTGAGACAGGATCAGTAGGAACTGTGGTGAACTGGAAAGCAAATATGCTACTCAATTCAGTTTCCCTGTGGGACTATGGATCTAGTATTGTCATATCCTCTGAATTTTCAAGAAAGTCTCAAAACCTATATTTTTACACAAATACTCCAATTTTTAAATATTGGCAAATATTCTCTTGTTGTTTTCAGTACTGTGCATGCCAGAGAAAATAAATAAAAATCCAAGTTATTAGCCATCAATTTAAATTCTAGCATTCATTCATGCAAGAAATAGTTACTGAGGTTCTAATATTAATCACCATATACTAATCACCAAGGACAAAAACAGTGAAGAAAATGGACAGCATATCTTCCTACATGGGGCTTATCATACTAAGAGCAGAGCAGGGAACACAATTTATAGCAATGCTTCTCATGTTCCTTGTTCATAAAAATTGACAAAAACAGAAGAGTTTCGGGGCACCTGGGTGGCTCAGTGGGTTAAAGCCTCTGCCTTCGGCTCAGGTCATGATCTCAGGGTCCTGGGATCAAGCCCCGCATCGGGCTCTCTGCTCAGCAAGGAGCCTGCTTCCCCCTCTCTTTCTGCCTGCCTCTCTGCCTACTTGTGATCTCTCTCTGTCAAGTAAATAAATAAAATCTTAAAAAAAAAAAAAGGAGTTTCAGTGGAACTCATATGGAAATATACATGCATTTCCCTGTGTCATTTTTTCTTCCTCCTCTTCAGTAAATAATTATTAATTCAAGTTATGTATAATTAATTATTATTTTTTAGTTTTCCACTGTTTTCTAGGGAGTGTAGATACAGGTAAATTCAGGGACATTTATTTGTTGAGCTCCTGCATGTGTGTATGTGTAAATCATGAGCTAATATTCTGAGATGTTTCATTTCTACTGCCTCTATTCCTTGTATACATTATTCTTTCCCACTAATCTGGCAATAGAGATAGCTTTCTACATGTCCTGTCCTTGGTTGAAGGATGAGCCTGTCTTAGAATAAATGTTACTTAAGCTGCTGATTGGATTTTGAAACTTGCAGCACACATGATAATTTAAAAGCCAATACATTTTGATTTACAAGAGCCAAGTATGATTAAAAAATAAAAATATTCCTGGAATTCTAAAATTTACTTATGGAACCAAAACTGAGAACATGGACTTTATGTCATCAACCACTAAGTGAGATTTTTGTGTTTTTTTTTTTTTTGTTTTTTAGATGGTGGGACCCGTACTACCAGAGACCATTGTCTAGCTTCTCAAAATGTAGTATCCTAAGAGGTACAAGTCTCATAGGGATGTACCTTGGCAACAGACTAGTAATGGCAGTAAGAGGTGTTCAGGAAGATAGATTTCAGGGCAGCCTGCGTATAACACGGTGCATGGAAAGCAACTATGTTCTCCAGAGCCCAAAAGAAGAGATCAAGACAGTGCTGATGGAACCAGCTATAAAGATACATACAATAAAAAGCAGGACATGATAAATTCAAATTCCACACTGACCAAAGTTAAAACTAGAGGTGACTGAAATACATTAAATTGGCAGGTTTAGGTTTTTCTGCCAGTTGTGAAAATGAGATTCGTGAGCTAATTTGAATTACAGTAAAAGAAAAGTTCTGAGGCTTCATATCTGAATTTTGGAACAGTGCAATACATATCTACCACATGACTTTGGAAGAGCTGAAGCAAAACTTCAACAGTACCACTTAAGAAAGGAGCAAGAGTTAAAGGTCCAGGGGGAAAGATCTTGGATCAAAGAACATCCAAGTCAGCAAAACTAGACAGTAAGGATAAAGACTGAAAGTGAAAAGGAAGGAGGAGATGGAAGAATCACTGTTCCCCACCCAACACACACACATGCACAATATTAATGCACAATTAAGGAAACTTGGAAGGAGATATATGTCTACTGACAATTAAATTCTATGCAATGTGCAATGTGATCCCTTCTGTGTTCCCACAAATGTTCAGTAAAACTCAATACAAAAAAGCAAACAAAAACAAACAACAACTTGTTCAATAAGATTAGAATTCCTGTGAAAGCTAGTGAAAAGGTCAAGTTTTCTGTCAAAGTTTGTGGGAAGCCAAATTATAAATGGGTTGTGTAGCCAATGAGTGAGCTTTAAAAAGTTATTTGTGAGAGAGTTCAATATCTTTGTCTCAAATATCTTTGTACCTCTCTGAACCTCAGCTATCTACTCTGCAAAATGAAGATGAAGATATCTACCTTTTTTTAGATTTTTATTTCTTTATTTATTTGACAGAGAGAGAGATCACAAGTAGGCAGAGAGGCAGGCAGAGAGGGAGGGAAGCAGGCTCCCCACTGAGCAGGGAGCCCAATGTGGGGCTCGATCCCAGGATCCTGAGATCACGACCTGAGCCGAAGGCAGACGCTCAACCATCTGAGCCACCCAGGTGCCCCAGATATCTACCTTTTAAAGTTACTCAAAGGACTAGAGATAATGTATTTTGAATGCCTAAAATAAAAAAAAAAATACCTAAGATAGTGTGTGGCCCAACAACTTTATAAGAAATAATGGCAATTACAGGGACGAGTTAGATGGCAGAGAAGTGGGGGACTCTGGGCTTTCCTTTCCCTTGAACACAGCTGTATTGAGGTCAAATCACTTGGAACACCTAGGAAATTGATCTGAAGACTGGGAGAAGGATTTCCATGGTTGGAGGGAGACAGCTTGGCAGGTGTGAGGTGCATAGAAGTGAACTGGAGTAGAAAAAAACTGGTGCCATGGAGGAAACCTTTTCAACAGAGAGAGAAAAGGGAGAGAAAGATAGAGGGGTTGAGAGAGTGCAGTGCTGAGTTCACACAAGATGAAAACCTCTTTGGACTATGGACTGGGGAGCAAGGGGTACAGAGCATCACAGGTTTTTTGCAAATAGCATGTGGAGCTCAAACTCAGGTTTTAGAAGTGTGAGACTTTCACCAGAGCTATTGCCTGTGCTCCTGGGGAGAAGGAGGGTGCTGGCTAGGGAGCACACAAAGTGGTGTAGTGATCTCCTGGGTCATACTGGGAATTTTTCCCTTCCCAGAGTACATTTGGAAGAGGGTAGAGTGTCTCTCCAAGAACAAAAGACCCTGCAGGTGCCAGCAAACAGCTTTTTATGGGAAGGAGACAGAAGTGCACACAGAGGGTGTATAACTGGGTTGCTGCTTTTCACTGTCCCACACCATAGATTTCATCCACTGTGCAGGCGTGGGGCTATTGTTCTGGGACAAAAACACCAAAAACAGCGTGGCAAGGCTCTTCTCTGTAAGACAGGAGCAGGTCCACTCTGTCTGGGCTCCTTTAAGATTTGGAGTTTTGAATCCCAGTCATGCCCAAAGATAAAACACAGGAGAGCTGTGGGGCCAGGTGTGCTGATGTCCCTCACTTTTCTGTGAGGGCTTCCTGAACAGCAGGAGGGGGTGAGATCTGTCCAGGGATGAAAAGAGTGGTGTGGCGCCATTTTCTCTCTTACTGGCAACATTGTGGGACTTTCGTGTTTCCCCCTCACTGCCAACATGGTGGGACTTCAGTGAGCAACACAGCAGCCCCCAGTGGAGGCTGGTGACACTTACACCAAGCTCCGCCCCCCTGTGCCTGGGAAATGCATATTTAATGGGACAGATCTGTGGTCGAAATAGGACCAGGTTTTAGTTTTTTTTATTTATTTTTTTCTTTTATTTTCTTTGGAATCAGGCTTTTAGTTTCTTTCTTTATTTCTAGGTGTTTTTTTTTTTTTCATTTCCTTTTCTCTTTGTCTTTTGGATTAGGCTTCTTTCTTTTCTTTTTCTTTCTTTTTTTGCTTTTCCTTTCTTCTTTGGAATCAGGCTTGTAAGTTTTGATTGTTTGATTTTTTTCATTCCCTTTCCATTTCTATTTTTCCTTCTTTTTTTCCAGGCTTATTTTAACAAACAAATCAAAGCATATCTAGTTAAAGCTCTAAACACTCCCTACCACAAGTGAGGAGGAGCTGTGCAGATGACTGACCAGTGGGAAAGAGCACTCAAAATGCAACAGCAGCGTGCACACAACATACACCAGAAACACTTCCTCGAGTGCCAAGCCCTGGACAGTGTATGCCTCCTTTTTTACTCTCAGGTGCAGGAAACATTACAAGCTTTTAAAGCATGCAAATGACAGAAACTTAGCCAAAATGACAACATAGAGGAATTCTCCCCAAAAGAAAGGTCAAGAAGAAATCACAGCTAGTGACTTGCTCAAAACAGAAACAGACATAAGCAATATATCTTACCAGAATTTAGAACAACAGTCATAAGATTACTAGCTGGGCTTGAAAAAAGTATACAAGACACCAAAGGGGGTGCCTGGTTGGGTCAGTTGGTTAAGTGTCTGCCTTCAGCTCAGGTCATGATCCCAGGGTTCTGGGATAGAGCCCCACATTGGGCTCCCTGCTCAGTGGAGAGTCTGCTTCTCCCTCTGTCCCTCCCTCCTCTCATGCTCTCTCTCACTCATTTTCTCTCTCTCAAATAAATAAATAAAATATTTTTTAAAAAACTATAAAAAAGAAGATACCAGAGAAATCCTTGCTGTAAAGATAAAAGACCTAAAAACTAGTCAGGCTGAAATAAAAAATACTATAACCGAGATGCAAAACTGACTTGATATAATCACAACAAGGATTGAAGAATCAGAGGAGAGAATAGGTGATACAGAAGACAAAATTATAGAGAATAATGAAGCTGAAAAGAAGAGAGAAACTATTAGATTATGAAGGTAGACTTAGGGAAATCAGCAAGTCCACGAACTGAAATAATATCTGTATTATAGAAGTCCCAGAAGAAGAAGAGCAGGAAAAGGGAGAAGAAGGTTCATTTAAACAAATTATAGCTGAGAACTTCCCTAATCTGGGGAAGGAAGCAGGCATTCAAGTCCAAGAGGCACAGAGAACTCCTCTCAGAATCAACAAAACACGTCAACACCATGACATATATTAGTGCAACCTGCAAACTACAAAGATAAAAAGAGAATTTTGAAAGTGGCTAGGAACAAAATGTCCTTAACCTACAAGGGTAGACACATAAGATTAGAGGCAGACCTGTCCACTGAAACTTTGTAGTCTAGAAGACGTGGCAGGAAATATTCGAAGTGCAAAATCGTAAAAAATATGCAGCCAAGAATACTTTATCCAGCAAGGCTCTCATTCAGAACAGAAGGAGATCTAGAGTTTCCAAGACAATCAAAAACTAGGGAGACCAAAAGCAACAAAGAATAGAAAGGAACAGAGACAATATACAGGAACAGTGACTTTATAAGTAATACAATGGCACTAAATTCATATCTATCAATTATTACTTTGAATGTAAATGGACAAAATGCTCCAGTCAAAAAGCATAGGCTATCAGAATGGATAGAAAACAAGACTCATCAATATGCTGCTTACAAGAAACTCATTTTAGACCCAAAGACACCTTCCAATTGAAAGTGAGGGGGTAGAGAATAATTTATCATGGTAATAGACATTGAAAAAAATTGGAGTAACCATACTTATATCAGACAAACTAAATTTTAAACCAAAAGACTGTAATAAGATGAAGAAGGGCATTATATTGTAATAAAGGGGTCTATCCAATAAGAAGATTTAACAATTGCAAGTATTTATGCCCCTAAATTGGGAGTACCCAAATATATAAGTCA
The DNA here is from genome assembly GCA_028534135.1 of Potos flavus. NCBI lineage: Eukaryota > Metazoa > Chordata > Mammalia > Carnivora > Procyonidae > Potos > Potos flavus. Next base: position 46,487,154 of record CM052901.1, read on the forward strand.
ATTAATAACAAACTTAAACTCATTGATAATAATACAGTAAGGTAGGGGACTTTAACACCCCACTCTCAGCAATGGAAAAATCACTGAAGCATGCTTAGATCAACAAGGAAACAAGGGCTCTGAATGACACACTGGACCAGATGGACTTCACAGATATATTCAGAGTATTTCATTCTAAAAAGAGCAGAATACACACTCTTTTCGAGTGCACATGAGGCATTCTCCAGAATAGATCACATACTGGGTCACAAATAGGCCCCAACTGCTACAAAAAGATTGAGATCATACCATGCATATTTTCATACCACAGTGCTATGAAACTTGAAGTAAATCACAACAAAAAAAAATTGGAAAGACCACAGATACATTGAGGTTAAAGAACATCCTACTAAGGAATGAATGGGTTAACCAGGAAGTTAAAGAAGAGATAAAAAAAAATACAAGAAAGCAAATGAAAATGAAAACACAACAGTACAAAGCCTTTGGGATGCAGCAAAGGCAGTCCTAAGAGGGAAGAATATAGCAATGCAAGGCTTCCTCAAGAAGCAAGAAAAGTCTCAAATACAGAAAGACACCTTACACCTAAAGGAGCTGGAAAAAGAAGAGCAAATAAAACCTTATCCAGCAGGAGAAGGGAAATAATAAAGATTAGAGCAGAAATCAATGATATAGAAATAAAGAAATCAGTAGAACAGATCAACAGAATTAGGAGCTGGATCTTTGAATTAACAAAATTGATGACCCCCTAGCCAGATGTACCAAAAAGAAAAGAGAAAGGATCCAAATACATAAAACCATGAATGAAAGAGTAGAGATCACAACCAACACTACAGATATACAAACAATTATAAGAGAATATTATGAGCAATTATATACCAACAAATTAGGCAATCTGGAAGAAACAGATAAATTACTAGAAACATACAAATCACCAAAATTGAATTAGGAAGAAATAGAAAATCTAAATAGACCCATAACCAGCAATGAAATGGAATCAGTCATTAAAAATCTCCCAACAAACAAGAGTCTAGGGCCGGATGTCTTCCCAGGGGAATTCTACCAAACATTTAAAGAATTAATACCTATTTTTCTGAAACTGTTCCAAAAAATAGAAATGGAAGGAAAACTTCCAAACTCCTCCTATGAGGCCAACATTACCTTGATTCCAAAACTAGACAAAGACCCCACTAAAAAAGAGAATTACAGACCAGTATCCCTGATGAATATGGATGCTACTAGATAATCAAATTCAACATATATATATATATATATTATATTAGATATATAATATATATATAAATCCAATATATATATATATATATATAATATATATATAAATATATATATATGTATATATATATTAGAAAGATTATTCACCACAATCAAATGGGATTTATTCCCAGGCTGCAGGGGTGGTTCAATATTCACAAATCAATCAACATGAAACACCACATTAATAAAAAAAAAGATAAGAACCATATGATCCTATCAATAGATGTGGAAAAAGCATTTGACAAAATAGAGCACCCTTTACTGATAAAAACCCTCAAGAAATTAGGGATGGAAGCATACCTCAACATCATAAAGACCATATATGAAAGACCCATAGCTAATATCATTCTCAGCGGGGAAAAACTGAGAGCTTTCCCCCTAAGGTCGGGAACCCAACAGGGATGTCCACTCTCACTGTTATTTAACATAGTACTGGAAGTCCTAGCCTCAGCAATCAGACAAAAAAGAAAAGAAAGAAAGAAAGAAGAAAGAAAGAAAGAAAGAAAGAAAGAAAGAAAGAAAGAAAGAAAGAAAGAAAGAAAGAAAGAAAGGAGAGGAAGGAAGGAAGGAAGGAAGGAAGGAAGGAAGGAAGGAAGAAAGAAAGAAAGAAAGAAAGAAAGAAAGAAAGAAAGAAAGAAAAAATAAAAAATAAAAAAAAGAAAGAAAAAGAAAGAAAGAAAGAAAAGACATCTAAATTGGCAAGGAAGAAGGTTAACTTTCACTATTTGCAGACAACATGATACTCTATGTAGAAAACCTGAGGGGGCACCTGGGTGGCTCATTTGGTTAAGCATCTTACTCTCAGTTTTGGCTCAGGTCATGATCTCAGGGTCATGAGATCGAGCCCCACATCAGGTTCCATGCTCAGCATAGTCTACTTGAGATTTTCTCTCTCCCTCTGTCCCTCCCCCTACTCTCTCTCTCTAAAAAAATAAATAAAATCTTTAAAAAAAGAAAACCCAAAAGACTCCACAAAAAATTGCTAGAACTGATTCATGGTTTTGGCAAAGTTTCAGGATATAAAATCAATGCACAGAGGTCTATTGCATGTCTATACATCAATAGTGAAGAGCAGAAAGAGAAGTGAAGGAGTCAATCCCACTTACAATTGCACCAAAAAACATAAGATACCTAGGAATAAACCTAACCAAAGAGGTAAAAGATTTACACTTTGAAAACTATAGAACACTTATGAAAGGAATTGAGGAAGACACAAAGAAATGGAAAAACATTCCATGTTTATGGATTGGAAAAACAAATATTGTAAAAATGTCTATATTACCCAAAACAATCTACACATTCAGTGCATCCCTATCGAAATAACACCAGCTTTTCTCACAGAGTTAGAGCAATTCTAAAATTTGTATGGAAACAGAAAGACCCTGAATAGCCAACACAATCTCAGAAAAGCAAAGCAAAGATGGCAGCATCACAATTCTGGACTTCAAGCTGTATTACAAAGCTGTACGACAGTACAGTACTGTTACAAAAACAGACATTTCGGTCAATGGAACAGAACAGAAAACCCAGAAATGAACCCTGACCTCTATGGTCAAGTAATCTTCAATGAAGCAGGAAAAAGTATCCAATGGAAAAAGACAGTCTCTTCAACAAATGGTGCTGGGAAAATTGGACAGCCACATGCAGAAGAAAGAAACTGGACCATGTTCCTAGTCCATACGCAAAAATATATTCAATATGGATGAAAGACGTAAATGTAAAATGGGGAAAGCATGAAAATCCTAGAGAAGAACAGAGGTAACAACCTTTTGACCCTGGCTACAGCAACTTCTTACTAGACATGGCTCTGGTGGAAAGGTAAACAAAAACAAAAATGAACTATCAGAACTTCATCAAGATAAAAAATCTGCACAGCAGAGGAAACAAGAACAAAACTAAAAGGCAACCAATGGAATGGGAGAAGATACGTATAAATAACATATCGGATAAAGGGCTAGTATCTAAAATCTATAAAGAACTTATCAAACTCAACACCCCCAAAATTAAAAAAATCCAGTTAAGAAATAGGCTGAAGACATTTCTCCAAGAAGACATACCAATAGCTAACAAACATATGAAAAATATTCAACATCAGTCATCATCAGGGAAATACAAATCAAAACCATAATGAGATACCACCTCACACCAGTCAGAATGGCTAAAATTAAAAATTCAGGAAACAACAGATGTTGGTGAGCATGTGGAGAAAGGGAAACCCTCTTACACTGTTGGTGGGAATGCAAACTGGTGCAGCACTCTGGAACCAGTATGGAGGTTCCTCAAAGTTAAAAATAGAACTCTCTTACAACCCAGGAATTTCACTACAAGGTATTTATCCAGAGGATACAAAAATAACGATTTGAAGGGGCACATGCACCCCAATATTTATAGCAGCACTATCTATAATAACCAAAATATGGGAAGAGCCCAAATGTCCATCAACAGATGAATGGATAAAAAACAGGTGGCATGTATATATGATAGCATATTACTCAGGCATCTAAAAAAATGAAATCTTGCTATTTGCAATGATGTGGATGGAACTATAGTGTGTTATGCTAAGAGAAATGAGTCAGTCAGAGAAAGACAAATACCATATGATTTCACTCATATGTGAAATTCAAGAAACAAAACAGATGAATATAGGGGAAGGGAAGGAAAAGTAAAATAAGATAAAAACAGAGAGCAAGGTAAATCATAAGAGACTCTTTTTTTTTTTAAGGTTTTACTTATTTATTTGACAGAGAGATAGAGAGAGAGCGCAAGTAGGCAGAGCAGCAGGCAGGGGGAGAGGGAGAAGCAGGTTCTCTGCTGAGCAGGGAGCCCAATGCAGGGCTCGATCCCAGGGCCCCCAGGATCATGACCTGAGCCGAAAGCAGACGCTTAACTTACTGAGCCACCCAGGTGCCCCTCATAAGAGACTCTTAACAATATGTAACAAACCGAGAGTTGCTAGAGGGATGGTGAGTGCTGGCATGGGATAAATGGTCAATGGGCATCAAGGAGGACACTTGTTGTAAAGAGCACTGAGTGTTATATTCAAGTGATGAATCACTACATTCTACCCCTGAAACTAATATTTCACTGTATGTTAACTAACTAGAATTTAAACAAAATCTTGAAAGCAAAAAAAAAATAATGACAATTATATTATTATTATTATTTTAGATTTTATTTATTTATTTGACAGAGAGGAGAGAGATCACAAGTAGGCAGAGAGGCAGGCAGAGAGAGAGGGGGAAGCAGGCTCCTCGCTGAGCAGAGAGCCCGATGCAGGGCTTGATCCCAGGACCCTGAGGTCATGACCTGAGCCGAAGGCAGAGGCTTTAACCCACTGAACCACCCAGGCGCCCCACAATTACAATATTATTATTATACCTCATTGCATTTAATTTTTAAAATCATTATACATTATTCAAAATTAGACATTATTCTGCCATTTAAAAACTGTAGTTTTAGCTCATTTGATATAAAATAACTTGTTTCAATCTACCTTGTCAATGTCTTTAATCAGCAGAGATTTTTGATGAATCACATAAAAATTCATATACTGATGAAATCAAGGGGAAAAACAAACCATCAACTCACACCTGTCAGAATAACTAGTATCAAAAATACAAGCAATAACAAGTGTTGGTGAGGACATGGAGCAAAGAGAGCCCTCATGCACTATTGATGGCAATGTAAATTGCTGCAGCCACTATGGAAAACAGTATGAAGATTCCTCAAAAAATTAAAAATAGAAAGCCATACAATCTAGCAATTCCACTTCTGGATATATTTCTGAGGAAAATGAAAACACTAGTTGAAAAAGGTATAAGCACCCCTATGTTCACTGCAGCACTGTGAACAGTAGCCAAAATATGGAAACAACCTGTGTTCACTGATAGATGAATGTTTAAAAAATATACATATATACACATTTTTCCATATATATGGAGATATATATATATGGACACACACACTGGAATGTTACTCAGCCATAAAAAAGAACAAACTCTTGCCATTTGTGACAATATGGATAGACCCAGACGGTATTATGCTAAGTGAAATAAGTCAGAGAAAGACAAATACTGTTTGACTTATTTGTGAAACATAAAAAACAAAATGAATAAACAAAACAAAACAGAAACAGACTCATAAATACAAAGAACAAACTGGTGGTTGCCTGAGGGGATATGTGTGGGGGGATGGAAAAAATAGGTAAAGGGCATTAGAAGGTACAAAATTCCAGTTATATCACAAGGGTGTAATACACAGCAAAGAGAATATAGTCAATAGTATTTGTAATAACTGTGTTTGGTGACAGATGGTAACTAAACTTACCACGGTGATTATTCCATAATATATATAAATGTTGAATCACTATGTTGTCTACCTTATATAATATTGTATGAACTATATTTCAATAAAAAAATAAAAAATAAACGACTGTGGAAGGTATTTTGTAATCAGATCATATGCCACGCCCCTCCCCCCATTTCTCCACCCCAGCTAATGCCAAAAGAAAGCTCAACTATGTGCAGCAATAAACTTGACATGTTTATCAATTAAAGTATCACTTAAATTTTTAAAAGTGCATAGAAAAATTTAAAAATTAAAACAATTTAAAAAGGGAGAAACTGGCTTTATCACTTAACAATTATAAAGATATCCAGAATATATGTTTTATTACTTTAAAAATCTTTACATGATGAAATAAATATAGACAGGTTTATTAGCTATAGCCACACAGACCTCTTCCCTATTCTTCAACCATATCCTGACTTTCATGCTTTAATCTCATTGGATATTTCTACCAGCCCTCTGAGCAGAAGGAAGAGTTCCTTCTTTCGCATGTCCATGACATTTCATTTATTCCTTTATAATGGCATTTATCATCTAATCGTTGGTATTATATTATTTATATGTCTCTTTAAATACTCTGCTAGTTTCTTGAACCTAGTAGGTCTATTCTATATATCTTTAAACTCTATTTTTTATTCATTCTAATATATATACTCAGAGAAATGATGTAAACATATCTTAAATAAACTGATCTTAAGATTTTTAAACAACCTTTGCTTTATGTTAAATGTGAGGATATTAGCTTGAAATTCTGCTATTAGACCCAAACACTTAGGGAAATGTAAATAAAAATCATAATAAGATGCTATTTCACATCTACTAGGATGGCTAGTATAAAAGTCAGATAATAACAAGTATTAGCAAAGATGTGGAGAAGTCAGTCCTGATACAATGCTGGTGGGGATGTAAAATGGTTCAGTCACTTTGGAAAATAGTCTGGCAGCTCCTCAAGCCATTAGTTATGGAGTTACCACAAGACCCATCAATTCCATTCCTAGATATATACCTAAAAGAGATGAAAACCTATGTCCTTTCAAAAACTTGTACATGAATATTTATGGAAGCATTATTAATAATAGCCAATAGACAAAAACAATCCGAATACCCATCAACTGATGAGTGGATAAAGAAACTGTTACATATCCATACACTGGAATATTATTCAGCCACAAAAAGGAATGAAGTACTGATATATGATATGACATGGGTGAACATTGAAAACATCATACTAAGTGAAAGAAATTAGTCACAAAATATCACATATCCTATGATTCCATTCATATGAAATGCCCAGCACAGTGAACGCTATAGAGATAAAAAGTAGATTAATAGTGGGGCACTGGGGTGGCTCAGTCAGTTAAACGTCTGCCTTTGGCTCAGGTCATGATCCCAGAGTCCTAGGATCGAGCCCCTCATCAGGCTCTCTGCTCAGCAGGGAGCCTGCTTCTCCCTCTCCCTCTGCTTGCTGCTCAGCCTACTTGTGATCCCCCCCCCCGTCAAATAAATAAATAAAATATTTTTTTAAAAAGTAGATTAGTGGTTTATAGAGGCTGGGAAGTAGGCTGGGGGGTGGTGCCAAAAAGAATAAGGGGGTAAAGCTAAAGGGTAGGTGGTTTCTTTGGGGGGGCGATGAAATTGGCTGTGTTGATTGCTGCACAACTCTGTAAATAAGCTAAAAACCCACTGAACTGTACATTTTAAATGGATGACTTCTATTGTATATGAATTATTTCTCAAAAAAGTTGTTAAACTCTGCTTTATGCTAAAACCTGGAAACACGAGTTTGAAAGCCTATTAGTCCCAAACAACTGCTTCTTGTAACAATGCAAATGAAACAACATAGTAAACTAATACATAAATAATATTTATTTTTTTATTTTTTAAAGATTTTACTTATTCACTTGTCAGAGAGAGAAAGAGAGAGAGTGAGCAAAAGCAGGGGGAGCAGCAGGCAGAGGGAGAAGCAGGCCCCCTGCTGAGGAAGGAGCCCAACATGGGACTCAATCCCAGGACCCTGGGTTCAGGACCTGAGCCGAAGGCAGATGCTTAACCGACTGAATCACCCAGGCGTCCCCATAAATAATATTTAAACACACAGCCCTAGTCATTTCACTGGATTCAACTTCACTCGTTATTCAACTTCACTTGTTTACTTGCTGTTCCTAAATTTAATTCTCTCACATTTCCCCCCTTTACTATATAGGTTACTTGTCATCTCAGCAATCAATGTCATTAAAATTTCCATTGGTCAATAATAGGACATTGTGTATATATATTTTATTTATTTATTTATTTATTTATTTATTTATTTATTTATTTATTTATTTGTTAGGAAACGGTACTTTCTTAAGTTGGGAAGGAAACAGAAGCCAAGATCCCTGCTTATATCCCGGCAGACTGCAGTCTATGTGCAACACTACTCCAGAGGATGCCATTTACATAGATCACAATGTGAATGGTGCCTCCTAAAACTGAGCAATGTGGTAGACTTGATAAAATCTTCTTCTTTCATTGCCATTCTCTAATTATCTAGGGTTAAGTTTGACTTGTCTTCATTTATCCTCACATCCACTCCACAATATATTGACTGGTTTATCATTTCTACTGATAAGTCCCCCAAATTCATTCTTAAGCCCTTCTCACTGTCAACGCTCTAGTTTCATCACTCATTTTCCTTTCCTACAATATTACAATAGCCTCCTAACTGGTCTTTCTACCTCTTGTTTGTTCTACTATAGCCTTCATACCATGAACAGAATTGTCTTCTAAAGATATAATTATGCTTTTCCCCATACAAAAAGCTCAGTGTTTCCATTTACATATAAAGTCCATAATTAGCCTTCCATTCAAAGTCCCTCATGATCTCATCATAACCTACTTTGCAAATCTCATTTTTAAACAATTCCCTATGATCCATACTACAACCACATAGGTCTAGTCTGTTTCTCTCAACGTTGCTGTGAATTGGCTGTTTTGTTTTGTTTATCATCTACTTAATTCACAACATTTGTCAGGTGGCCTTCTCCATACAGCTACCCTCTCTGAGCACAGCTAACTCCTCTTGCCTCTTACCTCTTCTGGTCTAGAGATGGTAACAGCTCTCCTCTGTTGTAACTGCTGCAAGATTCTTTGTAGGTTTCCTCAAACTCTGACAACAAACTACCTAGGTTGAGTGTGCCCTCAATTTCTGTTGGGACCCTAATGACAGGATCAGTGACTATTCTTATATATGGACCTGGGGAGAGATGGAGAGACTCTCTACTTTTGAGTAATAAACTATAAGGATTTAAGATATATATTTCTAACAGCTATTTTCCCCAATAAGGAGACTGCCTATGGAATTAAGGAAATCTTCACAGGTAATCAGGGAAGCAGGACCAAGAAATGGAAAGACAGAGACAGACAGAATGACATTTGAGTCTCAGGATTCAGTCATAGTTAAGCCACCTCCATACCTTGTTATGTGAGGCAGTAAATGCCTTTTAGGTTTTTATTTTAATTCCAGTTAGTTAACGACATATGACATTAGTTTCACGTTTACGATACAGCGATTCAACACTTCCATACATCACCCAGTGCTCATCACGAAACCTGTTTAAACCATACCTCAACCACCTCTCCTCTGGCAAACATCCCTTTGTTCTCCATAGCTAAGAGTCTATTTCTTTTTTTAAGATTTTATTTATCTATTTTAGAGAGAGAGAGAAAGAGAGAGGGGGAGAGAGCATGAGCAGGGGGAGAGGGAGAGAATCCCAAGCAGACTCCATGCTGAGCACTGAGCCTGATGCGGAGCTTGATCTCAGGACCCTGAGATCATGAACTGAGCCGAAATCAAGAGTCAGACTTAAGCCTACTGAGCCATCCAGGTGCCCCAAGAGTCTATTTCTTTCTCTCTCTCTTTCTCTATTTTCCCTTTGCTTGATTGTTTCCTTTCTTTAATTCCACATATGAGTGAAATCACATGGTATTTTTCTTTCTTTGAATTATTTCACTTAGCATTATACTCTCTAGCTCCATCCATGACATAGCAAATGGCAAGATTTCATTCCTTTTTATGGCTGAATAATATTTCATTGCATATATATACTTGCATATATATGCATATGCATATATATATACCACAACTTCTTTAGCCATTCGTCAGTTGATGGGCACTTGGGCTGCTTCTATATCTTGGCTGGTATAACAGTAATAATAATGCTTCTATAAACAGTGGAGCACATGTATCCTTTTGGATTAGTGTTTCTGTATTTTTGAGTAACTACCCAGTAGAGCAATTGCTGGATCATAGGGTAGTTCTATTCTTAACTTTTTGAGGAACCTCCATACTGTTTTCCACATCGGATGCAACAGTGTTCATGCCCACCAACAGAGCAGGAGGATTCCTTTTCTCCACATTTTCACCAACACCTGTTATTTCTTGTGTTGTTGATTTTAGTCATTATGTCAGTTGTGAGGTGATATCTCATTGTAGTTCTCATTTGCATTTCCCTGATGGTAAGTGATGATAAGCATCTTTTCATGTGTCTGTTGGCCATATGGATGATTTCTTTGGAAAAATGTCTGTTCATGTGTTCTGCTCATTTTTTAATTTGATTATTTGTTTTTGGGGTGTTGAGTTTTATAAGTTCTTCATGTATTTTGGATACTAACCCTTTATCAAATATGTCATTTGCTAATATCTTCTCCCATTCTGTAGGCTGCCTTTTAGTTTTGTTGATTGTTTCCTTTGCTGTGACGAAGCTTTTTGTTTTCATGCAATCCCAATAGTTTATTTTTGCTTTTGCTTCCCTTGACTGAGGAGACAAACTTGTTATGACTAGAAAAACTTGTTACAGCTGATGTCAGAGAAGTTACTGCCTGTGTTCTCTTCTAGGATTTTTATGGTTTCAGATCTCACATTTAGGTCTTCAATCCATTTTGGGTTTACTTTTGTGTATGGTGTAATAAAGTGCTCCAGTTTCATTCTTTTGCATGAGGCTGTCCAGTTTTCTCAACACCATTTTCTTTCTTTTATTTTAGAGGTGGGGGAGGGACAGAGGGAAAGGGATAGGGAGAATCTTAAGCAGGCTCTGTCCCCAGTGTGGAATCTGATGTAGGGCTTGACCTCACAATGCTGAGATCATGACCTGAGTTGAAATCAAGAATTGGACACTTAATCGACTGAGCCACCCAGGCACCCCAACACCATTTTCTAAAGAGACTTTTTCCTGTTGGATATTCTTTCCTGCTTTGTCAAAGATAATTAACCATATAATTATGGGTTTATTTCTGGATTTTCTACTCTGTTCCATTGATCTATGTCTCTATTTTTGGGCCAGTACCATACCGTCTTGTTCACTACAGCTTTGTAATATAACTTCAAGCCCAGAATTGTGAAGCCTCCAGCTTTGCTTTTTTTTTTTAAGGTTGCTTTAGCCATTCCCAGTCTTTTGTGGCTCCATACAAATTTTAGAATTGTTTGTTCTAATTGTGAAAAATGCTGTTGGGATTTTGATAGGGTTGCATTAAATGTGTAGACCACTTTGGGTATATAGACATTTAAACAATATTTGTTCTTCCAATCCAGGAGCATGGTATGTCTTTTGGGTTTTCTATATTTAGTATCATGTTATCTGCTAATAGTGAAAGTTTAACTTCTTCCTTACCAATTTGGATGCCTTTCATTTCATTTTGTTGTCTGATTGCTGTGGCTAGTACTTCCAGTACTGCGTTGAATAAAGGTGGTAAGAGAGGACATCCTTGTCTCATTTCTGACCTTAGGGGAAGATCTCAGTGAGTTTTTCTCCATTAAGGATGATGCTGGGCTGTGGGTTTTTCATATATGGCCTTTATTATATTGAAGTATGTTCCCTCTAAACATACTTTGTTGAGGGTTTTTACGATGAATGAATGTTGTACTTTGTCAAATGCTTTTTCTGCATCCATTGACAGGATCATATGGTTCTTATCTTTTCCCTTATTGGTATGATGTATCACATTGATTTTCAGATATTGAATCACCCTTGCAACCCAGGAATAAATCCCACTGGATTGTGGTGAATGATTTTTAATGTATTCTTGGATTTGGTTTGCTAGCATTTTGTTGAGGATGTTTGCATCTATGTTTATCAGAGATATTGGCCTGTAGTTCTCTTTTTTTTGTGGTATCTTCATCTGGTTTTGGAATCAGGGTAATGCTGGCCTCATGGAATGAAGTAGAAAGATTTCCTTCCTTTTCTATTTTTTGGAATAGTTTGAGAAGGATAGGTATTAACTCTTCTTTAAATGTTTGGTAGAATTCACCTGTGAAGACATCTGGTCCTGGACTTGTGTTTGTTAGGAGTTTTTTTGGGTACTGATTCAATTTCTTTGCTGCTTTATAGATCTGCTCATATTTTCTATTTTTTCCTGTTTCAGTTTTGGTAGTTTATATGTTTCTAGGAATTCACCCATTTCTTTTAGGTTGTCCAACTTGTTGGCATAGGGTTTTTCATTCTCTTATAATTCTATTTCTGTGGTCTTGGTTATTTCTCCTCTCTCATTTGTGATTTTATGTGTTTAAGTCCTTTCCCTTTTTTTCTTGATAAGTCTGGCTAGATATTTCTCAATGTTTTTTTTTTTTTTTTTTCTCAATTTTATTGCCCTTTTCAAAGAACCAGTTCCTGGTTCCATTGATCTGTTCTATTGTATTTTAATGTCTATATAATTTGTTTTGCTATAATCTTTATTATTTCCTTTATTCTGCTGGTTTTAGGGTTTGTTGCTCTTTTTCTAGATCCTTTACATGTAAAGTTAGGTTGTTTGAGATTTTTTTTGCTTGTTGAGGTATGTCTATATTACTAAAAACATCCCTCTTAGAACACTTTTGTTGCATTCTAAAGGTTCTAGACCACTGTGTTTCATTTTCATTTGTTTCCATGGACTTTTTTATTCTTTTATTTCCTCACTGATCCATTCATTGTTTAGTAGTGTGTTATTTAACCATCATATATTTGTGGTCTTTGCAGATTTTTTCTTGTGGTTGATTTCTAGTTTTGTAGGATTTATGGTCGGAAAAGGTGCATGATATGACTTTGGTCTTCTTGAATTTGTTGAGGCTTTTTAAATTTTATTTTTAATATCTACACCCAATATGAGGCTTGAACTTAGAACCCTGAGATGAAGAGTTGCATGCTCCACCAATTGAGCCATCCAGGCACCCCTTTTGAGGCTTGTTTTTGGGCTAATATGTGATCTATTGCAGAGAATGTTCTGTGTGTACTTTAAATGAATGTGTATTCTGCTTTAGGATAGAAGGTTCTGAATATATCTGTTAAATCCATCTGGTCTAGTGTGTCATTCAAGCCATTATACTAGTTGATTTTCTGTTTAGGTGATTCGTGCATTGATGTAAGCGGGGTATTAAAATCCCCTACTATTATTGCATTATTAGTCATTATATCCTATACATTTGTTGTTAATGTTTTATATATTTGAGTGCTTACATATGGGTGCATAAATATTTACAAATTATATCTTCTTATTGAAGCATTTCCTTTATTATTATATAATTATAATATAATAAATATATATAATATAATTTATATATTATTTTATAATATAATATATAATAAGTATGACATAATAAATAATTTCCTTTATAAGTAAAAGATTTATTTATTTATTTATAAATATATAA
>CM052901.1:46501769-46560630 GCA_028534135.1 Potos flavus
GTGTGGATCTGCTTTTGTTGAATTTGTTGAGGGTTCTCTGTGCCTCCTGGATCTGGAATATGTTTCATTCACCAGATTAGGGAAGTTTTTTATTTATTATTGCTTCAGATAAATTTAATGTCCCCCTTTCTCTCTCTTCTTCTTCTGGGACTCCTATAATATGAATATTATTACATTTGATTGAGTCACTCAGTTCCTTAAGTCTATTCTCATTTTACATAATTCTTTTTTCTCTCTTTTGTTCAGCTTGATTACTTTCCATTACCCTGTCTTCTAGGTCATATGTTCCTCTGCTTTCAGACTGCTGTTCATTCCATCAAGCATATTTCTTATTTCATTTATTGAGCCCTTTATCTCTGCTATGTTATTCATTATCACTGTGTTAAAGATCTCACTGATGCCTTCCACTTTTTTCTCATGTGCAGTGAGTATCTATGATCATTATTTTAAATTGTCTCTCTGGCATGTTACTTATATTTGTTTCACTTAGGTCTTTGGTTGCGGACTTGTCCTGTTTTCTCATTTGGGACAAACTCCTCAGTCTTCTCATTTCGTCTAAGTTTCTGTGCTTGCTTCTCTCTGTTAAGAAAGTCAGCTATGTCTCCCGTTCTTGAGGGTAATGACCTTATGGAGAAGAAGTCCTATAGCGCCCTGCTGTGTAGTGTCCCCTGTTCCCCAGGTCCTGGTGCATCAGGAGTATCTCCATTGTGGGCTGCCTGCATACTGCTGGCTGCTTTATCCTTCATGCTAGTCATCTACAGAGGCTCTCTTTGCTTATTGTGGGCAGTGTTGGATCTCTGGCCTGAATATGATGCATTTTAACTAGGTGTGCTGCAGTCTGTTTATGAAATGAGACCAGTTGTCACTGCTGCTGGAGCCAAGGCCCTGAAAATCTCCTGAGTCAGGAGATGAGGTGTGGGCAGGTGTTTGGGCTTATTTTTGGGGGAAAAGGCCTGCCATGCTGGGACTGAGGCAAGGGTGACTGGGAAGGGGAGTTCCACTAGAGTGTGGGAGGTAGGCTTGGTGTAAGCAAGTTAGGTGGTGAGCGTCTGCTCTGTGATGGTTCCCACAGGTGTTCCTGTGCTTATGCCAAGAGGGAGGGGAGCAAATGGCACCTGCCAGCTCCTTTGTTCAATGCTGCCTCTCTGGGACATGATCTGAGATGGGCAACTAAACTCCCTACTGTGTGACCCAGGCACCCTTCTGATTGCTGTTTCTATACTGTACACCCATGGGCTGTTTTCCCTGCCTTCTCTCCAAGAGCAGCCCCAATGCCCTCCAGGCTCTATCTGAGCTGAGCCTGCTGACCTTTAGAACTTCAGGCTTTAAGTGTCGCTAGTTGCAAGAACTCATAAAATTCAGCCCTTCTTGCTTTCCAAGGAAATTGCTATGGGGTTTCATTTTCCGCATGCACTCCCCTGTGTGCTAGTCTTTCTCTTGCCCTTCTCAACTGTGGCTCCCTCCCCACTACAGTGGCCACAATCCCATTCTCAAACCACATCTGTGCACTTCCTACCTTCTTTGATGTGGCCTTTGTCTACCTTTAGTTGTGGAGTTTGTTCTGCTAGTCTTCAGGTCAATTTCTGGGGTATTTAGGATGATTTGATAGTTGTCTAGTTGTATTTATGGGACGACATGAGCCTAGTGTCCTCCTATTCCACTGCTATCTTCCCCTCCGGTAAGTGCCCTTTTTGCTTGAGCTAGTCTGAGTTGGGATTCTGTCGCTTGCAATTAAAATAGTCTCCAACAATACAGGGCTTAATACAAAGAAGATATATCTTCCAATTTCAGCAGTCCATAAACTTTGCAGATGGCAGCTTAGAGGGATTCTGAAGGAAATGTGTGATTTTACAGCAAAGATAGGAAAGATAAATGTTTTTCAGTGAGAGGAAACAATTTTAAGAAAGACATGGAGACATAAAAATGCTCAGGGAAGAGTGAATTGACCAGTTTTGCTGAACCAGAGTATAGGCAGTGGAGAAGTAGTGGTATATAATGCTAGGAAGGTTAGATTAGGGCTTGATTTGACTAAAACATTTGGGATGTGGTGGGGCATAGATTTCTTGGTTGTAGCAGTATAGTTCTCTCCATGAAACAGCATGATGGAAATATCATTTTCATATGGATTATAGTGCTTTATATTGTTCTACTAGCTACCAATTGCTGAATAAGAAGTCACCTAAGAAATACATGTCATAAAACAATAAACTTTTATTATCTCACAGTTTCTAAGAGTCAGGAATCAAAAGCAGCTTGGCTGAGTGGTTCTGTTTTGGGGTCTCTCATAAGATTTCAGTCAGGATGGCAGCTGAGGCTGTAGTCATCTGAAGGCTTAACTGGAGATGGAAGATCCACTTCCAAGATGGCTCAATCACTCACATAGCTGCTGGCAAGCAGCCTTGGTTCCTTGCTGCATGTGTGTGAAAGCTATTACCACATACACCTCTCCAAAGAGTTGTTGGAATTCCTCATGAACTGACAACTGGCTTTTCCCAGAGCAAGTGATCCTAGATAGATTAAAGTGGAAATCACAACGTCTTAAATGACCTATCTTCTAAAGTTACACTCCATCTTTTCCATAAACTTCTATTTGTACACAGGTCAGCTGATTTTATGGAAGGGACTGCACAAGGACATAACTGCCAGGATATGAGGCCCATTAATGCCCTTTTAGAGGCTGACTGGCTGGCTGCCACAGTTTTGATTTTCTTATCTTGATGAAAACTGTAATTTGCATATTACTGTAGGGTAACTGGGGCTGAAACTGAGGTTTCACCATTAATGCAGCTAATTTCATGTGTTTTGATAGTTACACAAATTTTCCCCAGATTCCGTATGATACTATGCTTATATTGAGACCACCGTATGGAGGTTTCGAATGCTGGGCTGAATTGGCATTAGTTGTTTTATATTCAATCATTTCGTGATGTCATATTAATATGTTAATACACCACTTAGAACTCTAAATTTAATAATAAAAAATACAGAAACCAATATTGCAGTCACAGAGATTTCTAACCATGAATAAATGGGCAAAAAAGAATTGAAATATGCTTCCCTAGAGGTATTCAAACTAGAATAGCTTTTTCCAGTTGCCTGGAACAATTTGGCTATGAACTGGGCTGAAGGCAAAGGATAGATAGATCATTTCTTAAAATCTGTTTTCATCCTGTGATTTCTCAATCACTATTTGGATTTGGATTAGTATTTCTAGTATTTGAATAGTGCTAATAAAAACCACTTTAAGCTGTAATTTTCAGGTAGAGAAATAGTTTACAAAAAAACTGTAATTTCTTCTTATTTTGTAGAGCCTGTGTGCTAATATGTTCTTGGCTACATGGACTTTAAATATTCAAAATCAAAACTTTTTGGTCTCAATATTAATCCAGGCTACCTGAAGAAGAGGGGGTGTTATTGTAAGGATACACAGGACTTGAAGGATAAAAAACACAATTGATTTTCATGGAAAAGAGACCACAACTCTTCTTTCACAAGAATAGGAACTTGCTCTTGCTCTCGTGGTACCTGTACTCCTCTCTCCAGATCTCCTCTACTCTCCTTTCTCTCCACCAGTTGACTTCCTTTGGTATTTATCTTGATTATATCTGTACAAAAGACAGGTGCCTCACATGACTGCTTCAACCCATTTTACATCAAGACAAATCAGTATTTTGTTTCAGATTTTGTTATACTGCATCTTCTATGTCATGTATTTAAAAGTTCTTGAAAAGGGAATCTGATTGGCTCAGGTTACCTTTTTAAAACAGGCTTCCAGTTTAGGCATAAATATTTGCAAGCCATGGTTTCTCTTGGGTCAGCTTTATTCTTTGTCCTCCAATCAACTATGGCTGGAGGCTTGAAGTCATGTGGCATTTATAACATGACTGCTGCCTTTTGGCAGGTGTGTAGGAGAGGGAGCATCCATGAGAAGGTACAGTGGCAGTGGTAGACATTAATACTACAGAAATACAGAGAAAATTCCTGCTTTTTAGTAGGCATTCCTCTCCACACTTCCACTTTGTACCTTTATAGAACATAAAATATAGTTCAAATGACCTCA
The DNA here is from genome assembly GCA_028534135.1 of Potos flavus. NCBI lineage: Eukaryota > Metazoa > Chordata > Mammalia > Carnivora > Procyonidae > Potos > Potos flavus. The sequence continues at coordinate 46,505,830 of CM052901.1, forward strand.
TTGTAGTCAATCTTGTTACAAAGTTAGTCCAAACATGAAATGACTTTCAATTCCTAATGTTTTGAGTCATACATTGACTTAATAAAGCTTTATCTTTGAGGATTAAAATAAATGAAAGCTCTGAACTTTAGGTTATTCAACCATTTCCTGATAAAGACTAATTAACTGAAAATGTTTTGCATTGAAATACAACACGAATGCATTATAGTAAGAATTGTACTGATAAAATACAAATAATAGGAGAGAGTAAAAGTACGAATTATAGAATATTTGAAAATTTTACTATGAATAGCCATGTTAAAAAATTTTTTTTTAAAGATTTTTTATTTATTTATTTGACAGAGAGAGAGAGAGATCACAAGTAGGCAGAGAGGCAGGCAGAGAGAGAGGGGGAAGCAGGCTCCCTGCCGAGCAGAGAGCCCGATATGGGGCTTGATTCCAGGACCCTGAGATCATGACCTGACCTGAAGGCAGAGGCTTTAACCCACTGAGCCACCCAGGCACCCCCATGTTAAAATTTTTGATGTGAGGGTGCCTGGATGTCTCAGTGGGTTAAGCACCTGCCTTCAGCTCAGATCATGATCCCAGGGTACTGGGATCAAATCCTGCATCAGTCTCCCTGCTCTGTGGGGAGCCTGCTTCTCCCTCTGCCTCTGCCTCTCTCTCTCTGTCTCTCTTAAATAAATAAATAAAATCTTCAAAAAAATTTTTGATGTGAGGTTTTGTCAGCAAATTTGGGGGGAATAGTGCAACCTCTGAGATTAAATATATCTTTATTTTATTTTATTTTATTTATTTTTTTAAAGTAGGCTCCATACCCAGTGTGGAGCCCAATATGGGGCTTGAACTCATGACCCTGAGATCATGACCTGAGCTGAGATCATGAGTCACTTAACCAACTGAACCACCCAGGTACCCCTAAATATATCTTTAAATTAAGAATTTTTTCTTATCAAAAATGAAAAATCAAATATAATTAAAATGTGAAATCATCCCATATTGCAGATTTCCATGTGGTTGTCTGAATTTTTTACTTTGTGCAACCATACAGAAAATTTACTATCCTCAAACATTGGGGGTAATAAAACAAATTAAATTATTGGATCATGAAATGCAAATGAATAGTGTTTATACTTAATCTTTTCAATATGTGTGCTTGAATATGTTTAGACAATTCTAATTAACTGGATGTTAGTATAATAAGATATAGGAAAACTTTGCAATCAGGCCATTGAATATTTAGTTAAATTATGTTGGTATGTACTTCTATTTGCTTCTAATGCTAAGGATCCACTGGTAAGATAAATGCCCATTTTGTGGTCTGTTATGCAGAAAATGTTTAATCCAGTATTTGATTTACTCTGTTTAATCTTCCTTATTGAATGTGCTTATTCATCCATGCAAAATTCGGTATGCTGCTTTCTATTACTATGACATTACGATTAAACAGCTAAAAGAACAGCAAGTCTATCTATAAACATTCACGAAATTGCCACAAAATTATTCATAGTTTTTTTGTTTTGTTTTGCAAGGACTATGAAAAAATACAAATGTACTCTGAATATTTCTGTATTGACTAAGCTGACAAACACAATAGTACAATCCATCACTTTGTTATTAAAACTAGTACTTAAAACATATTTCTAATATAGTGGAAATTAATGTTATCATGATACTGATTATATTTTAAAGGTAAAAATGAACATGAACTCAAAGAACCTGAATTTTATACAACAGAAAATGGTATCATAGGATAATATTTGTATGTATTTGAAATGGAAAAGTCCAAGTTGACTTCAACTGGGTATACTGTAAAACTCCTTAAAGAGTATGCATGCTCACAAAAATGCTACTTTGAGTAGTTTCAAGTTATTCTCCAGTAGACTGGATTTTCTCCACTTCAACTATATTTTACTGCCCAGAATACTTGTGCTCATGAAGTTTTATTACCACTACCACCACACCTTTAGAGACAGAAAAATTTTAATTCAAAAGTAAACTGAAACATTAGTTCTGCATTTAAAAAATTTTTCCATTGTAAGTCTGGAACTTGTATTAAGGAGTTAGTAATCTACTTCCCTAACTGTTATTGCTTGTTTTTCATGGTATTAAGAGATATACATTCATATAGACATAACTATTTTCTAAGAAACTCTTTTAAACTTAAAGAACTCAGGGTATCGATGGCTTATCTAGCAACATCAGTGTCTGGTGAGTTTGGCTGTTCGCAATATGGTAAGAATAAGATACCATGGTACTGAATTCAATTTGTGTGTGTGTGTATGTGTATGTGCATGCATATGTGTATAAAATTTTGTGGTTTCTGGGTCATAAACTATACTAGTAACACTGACATCTGGAAAGAGTATGTAATAGTTCTGCTCCATCTGGCTCCATTACCACTCCTAGAAAATTTTTTGCTGTGTCCTAATGATGATAGAGCAAAAACATCATCTATAAAAACACAAGAAATTTCATTCTGAGTCAGGCCAATAGTCTGGGCTACTGTTTCCCAAAGTATGTCCTGTGCTTTAAAAGTTATTGTGTTGGGGCGCCTGGGTGGCTCAGTCGGTTAAGCATCCAAATCTTGATTTCAGCTCAGGTCATGATTCATGATCTCGTGGTCATGAGATAGAGCCCTGAGTCAAGCTCCCTGCTCAGTGCAGAGTCCGCTTCAGATTCTTTCTCCCTCTGTCCCTCCCTGCTCATGTGCGTGCTCTCGCTTTCTCTCTCAAATAAATAGATAAATATGCCACTTAAAAAAGTTATTGTGTCAAATATACTCAAATAAAAAACATTTTTAAAAGGTTATTATGAAATCTTCATAGTTCACGTATTTATTATAAAAGATCTGAGGAGTCCTCCAGTAAAAAAAACCATTTGACTTTAATTGCTCTCTAAATGTATTTGATGATGAAACCCCTACTAACATCCTACAGAATTACTTTCCCTCAGAACACACTTTGGGAAAAAGGCTGACCATGGCACTGAAAAGGGTTTCATAGGGGATTATTATAGATCTCCACTCCTTCAGCATTCAAGAAATATTTATTAAGCTCTTACTCAATTACAGGCATTCTTCTAGATGCTTAGGAGTCAGTGAACAAAGACCTCTACCCTCACACTACTAACTTTTACAATCCTTGAATTTAGATAAGCCTTTCTTAAATATGTTTGTATGTTCAATACCTAAGCCATTATGGAGGGAGATAATTTATATTTTATGTAAAAACAAATTAAGTATTCTATAGTACCGTATGACAAAATAACTATTAACATGAAAAGTTATTCTTTGGTCACATAAATTTAAAACCCAAAAGTCAGAAAAAAATATTGAAATGATCAATATGGTATCAATCATTTCAACTAAGAATAAAAAATTCACTAGTCTGCAGGATAAATTTCAAATGAGGAAATCCTAAATAACTAAATATATGCATTTAAAATGCTGACAGATACTGCCAAATTGCCATTCAAAGAAATTTTATCAGGGGGCACTTAGCTGGCTCAGTCAGTAGAGCATGTGACTCTTGATCTTGGGGATTGTGATTTGAGCCCTGCATTGGGTGTACAGATTACTTAAAAATAAAATCTTTTTTTTAAAAGAAAGAAATTGCATCAATTTCCACTTCCATTAACAGTGTATGAGCGAGACTGCTCCCCCAGAACTTTTTTTTTTTTTAAAGATTTTATTTATTTATTTGACAGAGAGAGATCACAAGTAGGCAGAGAGGCAGGCAGAGAGAGAGGAGGAAGCAGGCTCCCCGCTGAGCAGAGAGCCCGATGCGGGGCTCGATCCCAGGACCCTAAGATCATGACCTGAGCCGAAGGCAGAGGCTTTAACCCACTGAGCCACCCAGGCGCCCCATCTCCCCCAGAACTTTACCAATACTATATGCTATCAAATAATTTCATTTTGCCAATCTGATGGGTGAAAGTTATCTCACATATGCTCACAATGACTGCTGCTGCAGCTACTACTACTTACTACTACTACTATTTGAGCGCATACTACCAAATATAGTGTTAAGTACTTTATTTAGCCCTCATAACACCATGAAGAGTAAGTAATACTATTGTCACTTTACCTATGAGGAAACAGATTCAGAGAGGTTAAGTAACTTATCTGAGGCCATTCAGTTGGTAAGTGATGAAAGTGGGACTCCAGTCTAGGAAATCTGGCCAAGAGTCTGAACTCATAACCATTATCCTATACTGCCTAAGAAAAGGATGTTCATTGCAGTACCATGTGTAGTAGCAAAAGACTAGAAAAAAACTAAATATCCATCAATAGAGGAATATTAAATAAATCATGTTGTAGTCATATAATGGAATCACAGGAAACTATTAAAAATGAGGTGTCCCTATACGTTCTGAGAACACAAGATCTCCCAAATAAATTAAGTAAAAAAATATAGGTGTAAGGTGAGGAATAATGTTTATAGCATGCTACCATTTGTGTCAAAAAAGAAATAAAGGGGTTACTGCTTCCCTTACATACACATACACACACACCCGCACGCGCATACACATACACTATCTCTAGCAAGATTCACAAGAAATGGATAATAGTGCTTATCTCTGGAGAGGACAACCTGGGGTGGGCCTAGGAGGGTATGGAGATGTCTTAGTCTTGCAGTCTTTGTATGACCTTTTGTGCTAGTTGGATTCTTTATTAACCACATGTGTATTGTTCAATTATAAACACAAAACCAGTCGCTCAAGTAGGTTTACTGGGCAATCAACTCATTTCATTCCCCTTTAAAATAGTACTCATGTGTTGTTTCCTGAATATGTCCTGTACCTTATTATTTAACCATTCATTCAACAGATTTAAATTTTTTTAATTTTTGATAAAAAAATTGTATATATTTAAGGTGTACAATGTAATGTTTTGATATATGTGATGTGAAATGATTAGTACTAATTACTATATCTAATTAACATATCCATCATGATTGGAAATACTAATTTACTTATGCAGTTTTAACATATCCATCTAATGGATGGATATTAACATATTAACATATGCATCACCTCCCATAGTTACCTTTTTTTGTGGTAAGAACACTTGAGATCTACAATCTTAGTAAATTTGAAGTATGCAATACATTTTTGATTATAGTCACCATGCTGTACACTAGGGCTCCATAACTTACTCGTGTTGCAACAGAAATTTTGTACCCTTTGATCAATATGTTCTCCTTTCCTCTACCCCCAGCATCCCTCTGGTAACCACCATTCTACTCTCTGTTACTATGAGTTTGACTTAAAAATATATATTTTTTAGATTCCACACATAAATGAAATCATGCAATATTTGTCTTTCTGTCTTTGGCTTATTTTACTTTAGCATAATGTTCTCTAGATTCATCCATGTCATTACAAGTGACAGAATTTCTTTCTTTTTAAGGGCTGAATAGTATTCTTTTATAGATAGATAGATAGATAGATAGATAGATCCATTCATCTGTTGATGAACACTTAAGTTGTTCCCATATCTTGACTACTGTGAATAATGTTGTAATGAACATGAGAGTGCAGATATTTCTTTGAGATAATGATTTTATTTGCTCTGGATATATACCCAGAAGTGGGATTTCAGCAGATATTTTTGAGTGCCTATTATGTGCTAGGCACTGAATGATGTATTGGAAATATAATGGTGAACTATAATATAGACACAGTCCTTGCCTTCGTGTAACTTACATCCTAGGAGGATAACAGATATGAAATAAGAAACTGCATAAGTAAATTGGTATTTCCAATCATGAAAGTTCAACAAAGGAGGAGCATAGGGTGATAGGAGACTTAAGGCAGATCGAGGCCTAGATGAAGACTTATTGGAGAAAGTGATGTTTTGAATGAACTGCAAAATGAGTAGGATTAAAGTAGAAGACAGAGAGAAGGACAAAAGTGCACCTCAGGCACATGGAAGAACATGAATGAAGGCCTTGAAGCAGAAAGGAGTATGGGGTATCATACAAAATGGAGAGACAATATGGCTGGAGCTTAGAAAGAGAAGGGTGAGAGGTATAAGATGAGCCTAGAGCGTTCAGCAGGGACTTTTAGACCATGTTTAAAATTTTGGAGCGTGTTTTAAGAACAATGGGAAATCATGTTAGTTTTTGGGAGGAGAGGATATAATTAGATTTGAAATTTTTAAAAAAGATTTTCTTTTTAAGTAATTTCTACATCCAATGTGGGGCTTGAACTTGCAACCCTGAGACCAAGAGTCACATGCTCCACTAACTGAGCTAGCCAGGCACCCCTATATTTGAATTTTTAAAAGTTTGCCTGCAGTGTAGAGAGTGGACTAAAGAGAAGCAAGCATAAATGAGGGGTCCAGCTGGGACCTACTGTAGTAGTCTAGGCAAGAGATTATGTAGGCAGTCCAGATTGTGAGGTGGATATAGTTCCAATATAACTTTGAGACAGATCTGGCAAGAGTTGCTGATGAAACTGGTTTAAGAGTGAAAGAGAATGATATATCAAGGATGATTCTTAAGGTTTTTGACTCGAGTAACTGATTAGAAGGTGGTACCGTTTCTAAGGGAGGGAACACTGGATGATGACGAGGTTTGGGAATGGGGCCGAAATGTTCAGGAGTTTGGTATTGGACATTTTCAGAAGAGATGTTGAGTAAGGGCTTGGATATATGGATCTGGAGCTCAAAGGAAAGCCCAGGGGTAGAGACCATTAAATAACTGGTTTGTAAAAAGACGACACATCAGATCCCACAGTTAAGTAAGCTTTTGAATACAAGGTAAATATTGAGGGAATCATGGTTTTTCAGCTCAGGAAATCAGTAAGTGCAAAATTAGAATCACAGTGATTTAACAGGTAAGTCAATTTGTATCTCTTATCTCATCATACTGTGACTTATCCAAATAAAATATTTTAGTTCTCAAAAATAGATATCCTTAGAGTAATAGAATAGACAGCAATTAAGCTGTTTTGCTTCATGCTATTTTACTGACATTATCGACCCCTATATTCATCTTTACTTTGCAGAAGATCTATACAAATACATTTAACGGAAAAGGTATTTTGAGCATTCTCTCCATTCTGAGGCTTTAATTTTTTCTAATGTAATCATATTTTTCATGCTGAGAGAGGGTGTGATAGAGACAGCTCATTACAGGCTGGCAATTTTATCTTTCTGAGGGTCCTGCTTTCTAGCTTCGGAATAAAAGGGATCTCCTATTTGGGGCAAAACATTGGAAAATTAGCACGACAGAGTAATATTACTTGTTTATTTTGTTTTATACCCCACTAGATGTAAATTTCATGAAGTCAGGGGTTTTTGTCTGTTTTACTCATTGCTGTAATTCCAGCATCTAAATCAGTGCCTTGCACGTAGTAGGTATTCAATAAAAATTTAAGGAAAATTGAGTGAAATAATAAGTTGTGTCTTCACATTGTGTTTATTTGTTAGAAAATTTCTGAGTCTATAGAAAGTTAGATATACTCATATTGAAAAAGATATATATATATACACACATATACACATATCACCAAAGTAAGATGGAGATACCTTAATTTATCATGTTTTTAACCACCCATCCATAGCTTCTCACTGTTAGAGGAGATTTTGAAGTTTCCTGTGTTTACTCTGGGAAATCTATTTTCATTTCCATTGGTAGTATTAACAGTCTCATAGATAAGATCTATTTCACTTCTGATAGTACTCAAAACTTTCTTTTTATATCAAGGCAAATGGCAGAGTGATTTACCAAACAATACATTACACGTCTCAGAGGAGTATCTTACACAAAATATTCATCAGAGGACCACATCACAAGAGAATTGTTCAATACATCCAGAGAGGCCATAAAATAAATTAATGAAACATGTAAAATATTGCTAAATATTGTGGCAAAATGCAGCAAAACAAAACAAAACCCAATCCCAGTAAAATACAATTTTAAAGAATTTTCATGGAACCTTAGCAAAGTAACAAACATGTATTGAGCATCTTCAATATATAAGACACACGATAGTTGTGGGCAGATATAAAGATGAAGACTTAGTCCCTGTATTCATAGCACTTACCATGTGTTAGGGGAGTCAGAACTAAGCTCAGTTCAGCAAACACTTATTGGCATTTCTACCAGGCCACAGGCTCATATTAGATGCAGAGGGTAAAAAGATGAGTAAGGCCCGGTCCCTGTCATAGAGAGACTTATAATTTAGGGAGTTACATATCTGGGTGTATCTTTTTGTATGTGTGGGGATGTGTGTACTGTATAGGAACCAACATAAATGCAAATAATTTCAGTGCAGTTTGGGAGGCTATAACAGGGTGTTAACGCTACATAGGGAAATTCAACCCAATATAGGGAGGAGATAAAAGGAGGAGGTGGTAGAACCCGAGCTGAATATTAAGGATATGTTAGCTGGAGAATGGGAAGGAATATCATTCCATGCTGAAGGAAAAACAGTGTGACTGGGAAACCACAAACAGTTCAGTGGACAGGTGGTATAAAGGAAGGTCCACTACTGGCACTCTTTTGAAATTATTTCTTTCTTGAATTATTTTGAAACTCTTGTAAAATAACTAAAATAACTACAATGAGCCCTAAAGACCCTCATCAATTTTCAAACACAACCACTTTAATATAAGGCCATTTTACCTTGATCATTTCTGCAGCAGTTTATCAGAAGAATCTTGTATGGACTCCTTGTATACGTATAAAAAACCAGATTCAGGGGCGCCTGGGTGGCTCAGTCGTTAAGCGTCTGCCTTCAGCTCCCATCATGATCCCAGGATCCTAAGATCGAGCCCCGCATTGGGCTCCCTGCTCTGTGGGAAGCCTGCTTCTCCCTCTCCCATTCCCTCTGCTTGTGTTCCCTCTCTAGCTGTGTTTCTCTCTGTCAAATAAATAAAATCTTTAAAAAAAAAAAACCAGATTCAGAACCAATAAACGCCTATCAAACAACTACTATGCTTTCATATTTTTCCCCCTCCCGTAAAGCAAAGCTAATTTTGTAAAAACATATTGCCAGGTGGCTGCTTGGATTAATTAGAACAAATTCAGACGCAATTTAGGTTTCATTGTGGCGAAGCGAAGGCGAGAGGTTTTTCGTCGGTTTTCGTTGGGGAGACAGGGAGACGAAAAAGATACGGGATATAGTTTGAAAGAATTGGTGCGAAAAAATATGCCTTGGAGAGGGGACAAAACGAAAATACACACATACACACACACACACACACACACACACACACACACACACGGGGAAACAAGTTTCCAGGCCGGAATGAAATTTCCTTTGTTCACAGACCAATCCCCTTTCAATTTCAGTCGGCCCTTCATCTATCCCAGCAATTCTTGCTTCATCACTGTCAAGGGGCACCCAGGTTTTCCCATTCATCCTAGCTAGCAGAACAAACATCTCTATCTTGTTACTACCCCCAAACCTCCAGGCTAAACGCGCTACTGCACTTAGCTTGGAAAATAAACTGATCTTTTAACATTCGCGTAAACATTTCAAATAAAATGCTGTAGCCGCCTACCTGGACCGGCCACCCAAGAACTACAATATCCAGAATGCACTGTTTTTCCTTCCGCCTTTTACCAGGGCAATGCCTGACTAGATTTCATTTCCACAAGCAATAGTCACATGACACATTTCCTTTCAAGATGGCGGATAATCTCCCTTCGGAGTTTGATGTGATCGTAATAGGGACGGGTATGTGCGGCTCTGGGACTCCCCGAACAAAGTGTAGGAAATCTGTCTCGTTCCTACCTTCTCTGTCAGTGGTGATGGTTGGCGAGAAATGCCGGGGGTTGAGAATGGGACGGAGGACGGGAAGGAAGTGAGGTAGTCTGGAGTCAGCGCGGGACTTGGCAGCTCCAGGGAGGGGCTTGGACCCACTGTACTTAGCGCCATTTGAGTAGGGGTCGATCTGGTCGATGCCGTTTGTTGAGGTTGGTTGCTGCGGGTGAATCTGTAATTTCCTTAGAGGGAGGTGGGTTTGTAGTGTCATGAAAATGGATGGTCGGGATTTTATCGAAGAGACGCCTTTGGCATGACATGATTCCCTCCTTGTTGATTTCAAGGTGATATTCCCCATCATTTTGTCTCGCCCTTTCTTAGGGATTTTTCATATATTTATGTAGTCTTGGGTGTAGTGCAGCTCGGATACAGCTCAGTCCTCAGGTTTTCGAGAAAGATGCTCAGTTGTTGCCCGTGTGTGTATTAATTTACTAGGACAAGGACACGGATTTTTTTCTATTGTGTTGACAAGCCTAGGGAATTGTATTTTGTTGAGGTAGCCATCCTGCTTTATGATGCTGAAAGACAGCATTTTGTTTTGTATCACCCACCTATCTCTTCACAACTAAATGAGCTGAGAAGAAGCTTCTGTGAATTCCACTTCAGGAGTGTGACCGTATCTTTCCCTCGTTTACCCATCATTTATTCCCCATGTTTTGGGTGGAGCCAGAAAACCCCTGCAGTTTCTAGTTGACAAATTCAACGTACAACACGTGGCAGAAGACATTTGGCAGCAGTTGGTATTTTGTTTTTCTTAATAGTGTAAAGGGCGGATTTTAGATAGCGTGAAGTAGGTCGTTGAGTGGGGTTTTTTCCTGTTTGCAGAATGTGGTAGGTTGGAGAAGCTCTGGTGGATGAGAACCTGTCCATTGTGTTAATGAATAGAGTTCGTTGTCTTCTCAAACTGTAGGGGCAGCCATGTTTCTAGGGCGGGAGTAAAAATAAGAGCTACCTGGTTTTGAATGCTTATTATTTGCTAATTGAGGTGCTAAGCGCTTTAGAAGCAGTTTGTAATCCTCACAACAACCTCCTTAGTGTAGGTATTCTCTACTCTTTACAAAAGAGGAAAAGGGGGTTTAGAAAGGTTGCCTTGTGCTCAAGATCACACAGCTGGTAAATTTCCAAAGGCCCATTCCATCTCAGAAGGTGAATCAGTGCTTCAGACCTTCAGAGTTAACCCCTAGTGATAGAAATAATTGAGAAAAAAAAAAGTTGTTTCTAGACCTTGCTTGGCCTTTAAATAGCTGTTTGAACTGGTAGGGCACATAGTCTCTCTGAGCCTCAGTGGTCTTGTTTTTAAATACAGAAAGGGTAAACTAGATACTCTTTCAGGTATTGTCTAACCAAAAATTCTCTTATTCTAGTTGCACCTGAGTAATTGGTCTGAGGACCGTAAAGACATGTTTATTCCCATTCTGAAAACTGCATGGCTGCAGGTAACTTGGCTGTAGCTGCTGTGAACAGATGTTGGATGAGAGCTGGAAAGAGCCAAATTGACTACTATTCATTTGTTCTCTCCAGTCTATCCTAAAATCAAGAACAACATCCATTTTTGAATAGTTATACCATACTTTTATTCTATATTATTGGCTTTCTTTTTTGTTACCTAGGAACTTGGGGTGTTTTTAAATTTTTTTGAATAATTATAAAATTTTTCTTATCTGGATTCAAATTTTAATTGATAAGAGTGCTAATTCCTGTTAATGCCATTAATTCTTAAATAGTTTCTTTCTGGTTCAGTTCATAATATGGACTGTATTCGTCTTGTTAGAATCTGTTATGGTAGAGGTAGGAAGATACTGTGAGTGATACAGAAAATTGCATTAGGCAGCATCTGGCGTATTTAGAAAAAGATTCATTTTAGACCTTTTCCAGTGAGGGTAATATTATTTCTCAAATTATGGGAAGAACTTACTTGCAGTTAATCGTAATAAGTTACTTTTTTTATATCACTTAATGGTGAACATATGAGTTAATCACGCACGCTGCATGACTTTATGTTATGAAGCTTTGTTTTTAGGTATGTTAAAATGGAAAAATTGGATAAAAGTCATTTCCCAAATGATTCTAATAATTCCAATCATTACTTATTTGGAATTATTTTTAATGTGCTTGGAATATTTTTTTTTCAGAAATAGTTTGCTGAAAGTAGCCTTAAAAATGTTTGCATTGGGGGCACCTGGGTGGGTCAGTCCATTAAGCATCTAACTCTTGATCTCAACTCAGGTCTTTATCTCAGGGTCGTTGAGTTCAAGCCCCATGTTGGGCTCCACATGCTATATATGTCTGCATTACTAAGTACTAGCTTGAGTAAATTTTAGGAAAAGCAGCATTTCTTAGATTCAGTTTTACTGACAAAAGCAGAATTAAACATGTATGTATCTCAAACATGAAGAAATAGGCTATGAAATGTAATTTTTCTTTTAGTAGCTATAGCTCTATGTCAAGAGACAGTGGCTTCAAATAAAAACATCTGTAGATAATATTCAAATCCCTTTGTCCTTGATTAGTATTTATTTTATTTTTTTACTTTTCATATCACAAGATTTTCCTTAAGGTCATGTTTGGAAGAGATTATGAGAAGATAAAGTTTTGTATGTATTTTCTTAGTTACGTCCCTTTCTTTCTGATTACAAAATACAGGAAATATGTGTCAAACACCCAAAGGCAGAGGAATAAGATAAAGTATTTGAGCTGTGAAAATGATAGAAGAAAATGGAATAAGGAAGGGGGGCCATCTGGAGTCTTAGAGGAGAGGACAAAACTGGATGTAAGTGATGTTCTAGAGAGTGGCTTTCAGTTTGGGTACACAGTTGTCATTTTCAAGACATTTTGCCGTTTAAAAAGACATTAGAATGGGGACGCCTGGGTGGCTCAGTTGGTTAAGCAGCTGCCTTCAGCTCAGGTCATGATCCCAGGGTCCTGAGATCGAGTCCCACATCAGGTTCCTTGCTCGGCAGGGAGCCTTCAGGAAAAAAAAAAAAAAGACATTAGAATGATAATTTTGTGGGTTGTAGAGAAGTATCATTGGTTTCAGGTTAAAAATAGTCCCAGTAACATAACACCTCACTGGAGGCGACATCTGTGTAATCTGCAATCTGCATCAGAACCAACAGTTCAACAGAAGAGCACGCAAGATGGAAGTTAGGAGAGCTGTGATAATATTGGCATACTTCTTACATAGTGGAATCTTTCAGGCCCTCACTTAGAGCATATTTTTATTTTAGAAATAATCCCAGCATGCTCAGAGCAGCATATTAGAAACATCCTCAACTTCTGCAAAAGCTGTGTTTGGGGGATGTCACTAAATATAAGTGGTAGTTCATATCCTAGTGGGAAAAGGAAGAGACAAACACCTAAAGTGCAAGCCTACGTCAAACAGTAAAATGGCCTGAGACCAGTTTGTAGAGTGACAAACACTCATTTTTCAGAGTATCAACCCACATTTACTGAGAACCTAGTTCCTGCCTTTGTGAAGTTTATTGTATTGCCTGTTTTCAGAGACTGGGGTTCCTATAGTCACAGCCTCAGAACTGTTCTTAAGCCAATGCGGGTTTTTCATTGCATCCTTCTTGCTTTCTGAAGACGGCACATAGGGATTCAGTCTGCATCCCTTTCCTTTCTGAAGTATACCACACAATTATATTTTGGGAGTTCTTTCCCTAAGATGGGCTATGGAGTGGGCTAGCTTAAAATTTTTCCTGCAGAGGATAAACACGTAGATCTTTTTTGATTTAAGAGTTTTATTGCTAAAGATTATGGGGAAAGAAATGAGATAACCAAAATAACAAACATGGGAGAAATTACAGAGTATTGCTCCTAAATTGTGTCTACTTACCTACATAGTGCTCCACATAGTACAATAATAGGTGTGGCAGCCTGGTGTAATAGGAATCACTTGACCTTTCTACTGGGTGACTTTGGGCAAATTGCATCACCTCTTGGTACGCCAGTTTGTTCATCTGTAAAGTGGGAGATTTGAATTAGGTGACCTATCTACCAGTTCTGAAGTTTACCATTGTGTATGCCTAAGTATGACCCTGGGTCCTTGAAAAGGCTAAATAGTCCTTTTAAGGAGTCAGGTCAGTGTTTAATATACGTTAGAAATTTGGGTGTCAAAATGGCTCATAAAACATTTTCTTGAAGGTCACGTAGGTAGCATGCTTCCATTCTTTGATGTTGGTTGAGAATTATAATGTCAGCCTTGGCTGGCAACTCATTGACTGTAATACTTATGGTGGTGGTATAACTTCACTTCTCTAAATGTTGGGGGAATAGTAGTGGTGCAGGAGGTTTTGTGAAAACATATTTACCAAATACCCCATATGTGATTTCCCACATATATATCTTATTTATTCTTCTCCCAGGATACCTGTATATGTTTCTAACATGACAGGATGCCCGTACTTCCCCTGTCTGTGTTTCCAGACATACATACACCTATTGTCCAGAGCTGAGTTGTGATTTTTTTGTGTGGTAATTGCAAGATGCCACATATTTGTGGGTCATGAAATCAATTCCAGCATTAAAAAAAAGAGGTAGAGAAGAATATCTCAGAATATATTACATGTAGTAAGGATGAATGTAGTTTTATGAAACAAATATTTCATATGTGTATAATAGATCACTGTAAAATACATACATATATATATTTTGGGGGGTTGACAGGGGCAAAAAGTCTTTAAAGTCTAGAGAATATTAACTGAATAACAATGAATAGTAATGAAAATGGCATTTCAAAAGTCCTTTAATTTTACAAATGCTATACCATTCATATATTTTATTTACTTTGAAACGTATGTATCTCATTTGAGCAGTGTAGTGATAATGTAGTGATTGACAATATAGTTCTGAAATGAGATAGATTGGGTTTGAATCAGCTGTAACTCTTGTGCCACCTTACACATGTCCCTTAATGTCTAAGTTGCAATTTTCTCATCTCTACATGGGAATAAACCTCACAAAGCTGTGTTGAGAATTCAATGAAATAATTCCTGTAAAATGCTTAATAAGTGCTCAGAAAATGTAGTTGATTTTTTTGCCCCATAATGCCATTCCCAGGTGCTTTTATCATCACTGTTGCTACTTGAATGCTTCCCAGGAAGGCCTTTTCATGGAAAGCAACAGAAAGATTCAGGTGTCTGAGTCATCTTCCTCCTCTTCCCATTGGCTGGTTGGTAGGAAAGACCTTTGTGTGTCTATTATCACTATTTCTAACAGATTTCTTATCTTGCGGGTTTACAGGTTTTCTATTTTTCTTTTTTTTTTCTCTTTTGTTTGTCACCTTGAATTGTCATTTTGTTTTGTCTAAAGGTTTTGAACAGATTTATCTTATTTGGGGCATAGTATGAAACTCTTCTTTGTCATTGTAAGAGTGCTGAAAGAGCTAAAGAAAGCCCACAGATTTTCCTGTTCTGAAAAATGCTTTGCAATTTTTCAGGCATTTATTGATGGAAAAGTATGTCTTTTCTGCTCTCAGGACCTAGGAAAGTAAAGGGAGTTATCTAATTCTGGAGAAGACTCGTTGGGAGAGGCTTATCCTTCCCTGTAAATCATAAGTTTGAGCCAATTCCTCAGAGCTACATCTGTTACCAGAGTTCCGTCTGCAGCATCATTTTCATCTCCCATGCCTCACGTCATTTTCTCTAGTGTTCTCATGATGTTTTGGATAACTCAAAAGCTACAGAAATTAAAATAAAATATGGCTGCTCATCATCACATTCTCATGTTTAACATAAAATCCCAATGCACAGAAATAATTATAATTCTATATAATTGACCTGTAACTCATGCTAAATCACCTACTATTCAGTTTCAATGCAGAGTCTTTTAACTGAAATGTTAGGTTGTGCCTGATATGTATATAAATGGTTTTAAAAGTAAAATAGACTAAAAGTCTCCATCAGTTTGTATTAACATACATATTAAAAATTATATATGTGTGTTTATATGTATATATAATGCTAGAGAGATTGGAAACATTTGAGGATATTTAGTTGTAGCCAAGAAAATAGGGATACTTAGAAAGATTGATTCATTGTCTTTTTGCTTTAAAGGGCAGTGTAAAAAGAAATGATAATTTATCATATCAAATCACTCAGATAGTGATTTTCCAAAGCATGATTATGAGAGCCATCATGTTATCATACTGAGGCTATTTAAAAAATAGTTTGCAAATAAGAGACCAGGGGCAAAAGAGAGACAGACAGACAGACAGACCAGGAACAACTTGGCCAGTGTGGTGCTCAGTATAAGTATTTCATCTCATATTGGATTTTTACCAAGAATTTAAGTCCTACTACTTGACTGATTTGGTTTACATCACATTTAGAATAGTACCAACATCTACATTTTTTTCCCTGAGTAGTATTCTAACATATCTTTTTTGTCCAGCCTAGTGTTCACATTGAGTTACATAATCGTTATGTAAAAGTGTTCACATGGAGTTTGAACATGGAGTTACATAATTGTTATGTAAAAGTGTTCACATGGAGTTTTAATCATTTTGCTTTGAAATGTTTGGATCATATATCTGTGATCCATATTTGTACATTTGTTAAACTACTTTTCTACATATGGGTTTAAAATAATTATTATGGAAAAATTTACACAAGCTGTAGAGAAATAGGTTTTACATACAGATAAAAGGCATATTAGGAAGATGTTGTGAGTTCTTTTTCAAATAAATTTTGTTTGAGTATAGTTGACACAGTTACATTAGTTTCAGATGCACAACTTCATGAATTGACAAGTTTATCCATTATATTATGTTCATCACAAGTGTAGCTATCATCTGTCCCATTACATTGCAATTACAATATCATCGACTATTTGTTATGCTCTGCCTTTCATTCCCATGCCTTACTGAGTTGTGAGTTCTAATCCTTTTTTTCTATGAACTGTGTTACTTTGTCATGAGCTATCTAAGCCAAATAGATGACAGAGAATTAGTTTTAGTACCTACAACACACTGTTAAACAAATATATGAGAAATATTTACTATATGTGAGTACTGTTCTAAGCTCTTAAAATGCATTATCTTATCTGATTCTCACAATAACCCTGTCTGTAGAAGATATAGTTATCTCCATTTTACAAATATATAACCTAAGGCTTAGTTAAGTTTGACCTGGGTCAAGCTATTAAGACTAGAGTTGTTCTAACTAAAACTGAGTTATTAGAATGAGGTTGTGGGATTCTTCCAAGTGAAAAAATGCCTTATATTATCAATATTGTATTAATGTGCCCTAGCTTTGTGGTTGTCAGTCGCTTCATTTTTGGGAGTCACCATTTTTTTTTTTAAAGATTTTATTTATTTATTTGACAGAGACAGAGAGATCACAAGTAGGCAGAGAGGCAGGCAGAGAGAGAAGAGGAAGCAGGCTCCCTGCCCAGGATCCTGAGATCATGACCTGAGCCGAAGGCAGAGGCTTTAACCCACTGAGCCACCCAGGGGTCCCGGGAGTCACCATTGTTGACATTAAAATCCAGATGCCAACAAAATCTTGTAGTGTTAACTCATCATTTACAACATCATGACATCTGTGTTAGGTTACACACCTTTTGATGAAGGTGAACTGCATGACCTGGTTGTGTTTATCCCTTAAAACTGAAAATAAAAATCGCAGCCACTAAAGTAATGGTAAAAAATCAGAGTATACAGTCATATTTCAGATGATAATATCTTTCCCCAGGAATTAACTATTCATTGATTTCAAGATACTTCAAGGTACATAGTTTTCCACTGAAATAAAATCATTGTTAAAAATAACATTATAGGTTGCTTGTGCATGTGCTGGAGTTTGCCATTGTAGGGGTTTTTTGTTTGTCTGTTTTTGTTTTCTTCACTTGCAAATTAAATTTTCAAAATCAAGTATTAGACTCATTGTCCTGTTTATGAAGCTTGTCTTTTTTTGGTTGACTATTCTTTTGGTTCCTACAATTTTCAGTATTTGTTAGCACTTAATGGATGCATCTTAATTGACAGAATGAATACGGTAATATCGTTTTCCTCCAAGGGCTGTGTTATTAATGTAATACTTTTATGTATGTACTTCCAGATGTTTCCTCACTGTGTGTGTATAGATATGTCTACTTTTCTGTGTTTATAAAAGTGTATCATAGATGCTGTTTTGAAACCTGCTATATTTCACCTCACAGTATGTCATGAACTTCATTCCATGTCAACCAAATATTTTTTCCAGTGTCCTTCTTAAAAAGTTTTTGTTTGGAGATATAGACTCACATACAGTTGTAAGAAATAATATGGGAAGTATTATATAATATACACTTCAATATACAATATACACTATATATAATATATATTATATATATATAATATATAATATTATATACACCTCACTCAGTTTCCCCATTGGCAAGTGATATCCTAGATAACTCTAACATAACCAGGAAATTGACCTTACCCGATGACCTTATTCAGATTTCACCAGTTTTATATATACTTGCGTTACTTTTGTTAACTGCCATTGGAGATATGCATAGATAGCTTTCCCTTCCAAGATTAAGTAAATATTAACTCCTAGTTTATTATTTTTTTTAACTCCTAGTTTATTTTTTAATAGTTTGTTTTACATTTAAATTTTAATTTGCTTGAAATTTACTTTGTTGTAATGTATGAGGGTTTTTTTTTTCCATCTAAATCACCAGACAGTTATTCTAACACAATTGGTCTAATAGTCTGTTCTTCACTGAGTTAAAATTAATTTTTTTTGCTATATGATCAATTTTTGGACTTTCTGACAATAATCCGAGTGTCTCTTTCAGTGTAGTCTCTTTCAAAGTGGGAACTATAAATTAAGAATAGACTGGGTCATCGATCTATAGAGAAATAACTTTTCTTCTTTGAAATCTCAGAAAACAAACGGTAGTATCTGAGTATATAAAAAATTATAGCATCTACTCTGAAAAATAGAAAACCGAAAGAAAAAAAAAACAGTATTTGCAACTCAAAACAGGACTAATTATAGAAAATGAGTACCTCCAAATTTATGTGAAAAATATCAAGATCTCTGTAGACTAATGGGCAGAGAATATAAAGAGAAGATAGAAATAGTCAACAAGCTGCGGAGAAATATTTTTTCGTAATAAGTTGAATGTAAAATAACCTAATTAAAAACATTAAAAGAGTAATAACTAATTTGTTGATGAAGTTGTTTTCAATTAATGTGATGATATTATAAATTGAGAGAACACTTGAGCAAAGTAATTTGATAGTTTGTACTAAGAATTGTAAATATGTTTATTCTCTTAGACTCAGTAACTCCAGATCTGAGAATTTATTTTGAGAAAAATCATTCAGTAAAGTTAAAAGCTACAACAGTGACATCTATTTTAAAGCTGCTTACCATAATGAAATTTGAAAATAATATAAATATATATTAAAGTGGTCTGAAAGCTCACAGGAGGCCAGTTAACTGGTGGAATAGGCAGTCTTACAATGTGGCCTGGGATCTGGTCCACAGCTTTCATTTATATTATAAAATAACATATGTACAAATGAAATATGTGTATATGTGTGTGTATATTTTTTTCAGTGAACAATAATAAAGTGAATGATGTGTGTGTATGACCCAGTTAAAGAAAAAGAGCAATACTGGAACTTTAGAAGCTCTTCGTGTGCATTACTATCATCTGTCTTCCTTTCCTTTCCCATAGGTGTAATGTTTATGGTAAATTGCATTGTTCGCCTGTATTTTTTAAAGTGTCTTTATTACGTGTGTGTGCATCTCTAAACAATATAGTGTTTTACCTGTTTTTGACTGTTTAACTTTTGGAATTCTATTGTATGTATTTTTTGTGACTTGCTTTTGTTGACCAGTATTATGCTTATGAGATTCATCTGTACAGAGGCATACAGATTTAATCCCCCCTCCCCACACACTCACATGTACACACACGCGCTGCTATTGTGTTGTATACTAGGTTTGCAAATCTTCAGCTTCAGTAGGTTATGCATATTTACCAAGGTAATTGTATTTATTTGCTTTTTGGTTTACAGCTTTTCAAGCCTCTCCCTTGCCCCAGGAATTTTGCAATGTCATAAATACATTCATGACAAACTAAGGTCATCTGTACATACCATTCTGCAACTTTTTCAGTCAATAATACTCATCTTTCTATCCATTCCAGTTCATTTTTATCTCCAGTACAGAGACCATATTTAACTTTCTACAAACACCCACCCCAAAATACTCTATATAGCTTATATGTGCAAATTTGTGTCCAACTCAGTATTATGCACTGCTGGTTGTTAATGCCCTGTACGCCCTGTACGTCGGTTTTATCCTAGCTAGTTCCTTTTTTTTTTTTTTAATTATGACTGAAATGTTGAGACCGGGCCAGTGATCCTACAGAATGTTCTTTCTGCCTTTTGGATTTGGCTGCTTTCTTCCTTGTGGTATCAGTTACTTTATTACTATGTCTACGTTTTTTCTATAAACCGAGAGTTATATCTAAAGGCTTAATGGATTCAAGGTTAAAATTTTTGGCTAGAATTTATCTTTACTGATTGGATGCCATGTTAGATTATGCCAGAACACATATCATATCTGGTCGATCCACCATGAGTGTTGCTAAGATTAATCCTGGATTAGAATGATGACAATCTGATGCTTCCGTTGTATGGTTATATTTCCCCTGTATATTGAAGATAATCTGTGTATTGCTAATTTGGCACTGTACAAATATTCACTTTGATACTAACTATTCACATAATTGTTTTAACATCAGTAGGTAATTTTTGTGGAAATAAGTATTCTCATTAGGACTTGCAAAAAATGATGCTTTTTCTTTCTTAGTTCTTTGATTCCTTCTACACTTAGCAGCTGCCACTGAATGCCAATTTTTGAATTCACAAAAGGGAATGTACCTTTCTAGCAGTTGAAGTACTCATTTCTGAGAATCAAGTAATTCAGAAAATGGAATTAATTGTAAGGTTGCTTGGTGGGGATGGATAAAGAGATTTAGATGTCATGAAAGAATATAGTACTTAAGAGCACAGACTTGAGCCAGAGTGGCTAGGTTCCAACATTAACTCACCATTTACTGGGTATATGACTTTCAACAAATTACTTAACCCCTCTGTGTTTCAATTTCTGCCTTATGTATACATGTGGACAAAGACTGGAAAGTAAGGGAAAAATGAAAAAAATTGTTAAGGGTCAGGTTATGTATGCTTAAAATATTTTCTTTAGCATTATACCTTATTTACAGTAAGAGAAAATGAAAAAGAAAAGTAGCTGTCTTGCTGCATTTTAGGCATTTTTATTACTATTATTTTTTCAATTAAAAACATTGTTTTTTTTAAATTTATTTATTTTAGAGGGAGAGAGTAGGGGGTGAGGGGAAGAAGGAGGTGGGGGGGAGAGACAGAGTGCGAACCCCTCTCTGATAACCATCCCTTTGTTCTCCGTAGTTAAGAGTCTGTCTCTTGGTCTTTGTCTCTTTGTCTCTTTTATTTTCTCTGTGCTCATTTGTTTTCTTAAATTCCACAAATGAGTGAAAGCATATGGTATTTCTCTTTCTCAGACTTTTCTACCTTGCATTATACTCTCTTGCTTCATCCATGTTTTTGCAAATAGCAATATTTCATTCTTATTTATGGCTGAATAATATTCCATTGTGTGTGTGCGTGTGTGTGTGTGTGTGTGTGTATGTACGTACATTTGTATGTGTACCTAAATGACCTCTTTATCCATTCATCAGTTGAGGGACACTTGGCTGCTTCCATGTCTTGGCTCTTGTAAATAATGCCGCAATAAACATAGGGATGCATGTATGTATCCCTTTGAATTGGTGTTTTTGGTTTTGTTTTTTTTTTGTAAATACCCAGTAGCGCAATTGTTGGATCACAGGGTAGTGGTATTTTTAACTTTTTGAGGAACCTCCATACTGTTTTGCAGAATGGCTGCACCATTTTGCATTCCCACCAATAGTGCAGGAGGGTTCCACTTTCTACAGATCCTCACCAACACCTCTTGTTTCTTGTCTTGTCGATTTTAGCCATTCTGACTGGTGTGAGGTAATACCACATTGTACTTTTGTACTTTTAATTTGCATTTCCCTGATAATAAGTGATGCTAAGCATCTTTTCATGTGTCTGTTGGTCATCTGTATATCTTCTTTGAAAAAATGTCTATGTTTTCTGCCCATTTTCTAATTAGATTATTTGGGTTTTTTTAGGTGTTGAGTTTTATAAGTTCTTTATATATTTTGGATACTAACCCTTCATTGGATATGCCATTTGCAAATATCTTCTCCCATTCCATTAGTTGCCTTTTAGTTTTGTTGATTGTTTCCTTTGCTGTGCAGAAGCTTTTTATTTTGATTTACTCTCAATAGTGTATTTTTGCTCTTCTTTCTCTTGCCTCAGGAGTCCTATTAGAAAAAACTTGCTACAGCCTATGTCAAAGAAGTTACTGCCCATGTTCTCCTCTAGGATTTTCATGGTTTCAGGGCTCATATTTAGATCTTTCATCCATTTTGAATTTACTTGTATGTGTGGTAAAAAAGTGGTCCAGTTTCATTCTTTGGCATGTTGCTGTCCAGTTTAACTGACACCATTTGTTGAAGAGACTGTCTTTTTCCCATTGGATATTCTTTTCTGCTTTGTCAAAGATTAGTTGACCACGTAGTTAAGTTTCATTTCGGGGTTCTCTATTCTGTTCCATTTATCTGTTTGTCTGTTATCTGTTATCTGTTATCTGTTTGTCTATTTGTGTACCATACTGTACCATACTGTTTTGACTACCATAGCTTTGTAAGAGAACTTGAAGTCTAGCATTGTGATGCCTCCAGCGTTGCTTTTCTTTTTCAAGGTTGCTTTGCCTATTTGGGGTCTTTTGTGTTTCCATACAAATTTCAGGATTGTTCTAGCTCTGAAAAATACTGGTGGTATTTTGAAGGGATTGCATTAAATGTGTAGATTGCTTTGAATAGCATAGACATTTTAACAATATTTGTTCTTCTAGTCCATGTGCATGGAATGTCTTTTCATTTCTTTTTGTTGTCTTGAATTTCTTTCATCAATGTCTTATAGTTTTCAGAGTACAGGTCTTCACCTCTTTGGTTAAATTTATTTCTAGGGATCTTTTTTTATTTGGGTGCAATTGTAAATGGAATTGTTTTCTTAATTTCTCTTTCTTCATTATTGGTGTGTAGAAACTTAGCAGATTTCTGTACATTGATTTTATATCCTGTGACTTTACTGAATTTGTTTATCAGTTCTAGCAGATTTTTGGTGGAGTCCTTAGGGTTTTATATATGTATAGTATCATGTCATCTGCAAATAGTGAGAGTTTTACTTACCCATTTAGATGCCTTTTTATTTCATTTTGTTGTCTGAATGCTGTGGCTAGGACTTCCAATTCTGTGTTGAATACAGGTGGTGAGATTGGACATCCTTGTCTTCTTCCTGACCTTAGGGGAAAAGCTCTCAGTTTTTCCCCATTAAGGCTGATATTAGCTGTGAGTTTTTCATATATGATCTTTATTATGTTGAGGTATGTTGCTTCTAGACGTACTTTGTTGAGGGTTTTTATCATGAATGATTGTTGTACTTTGTTAAGTGCTTTTTCTGCATCTATTGAAATAATATGGTTTTTATTCTTTCTCTTGTTGATGTGGTGTATCACATTGATTTGCAGATATTGAACCACACTGGCACCCCAAGAATAAGTCTCATTTGATCTTTGATTAATGATTTTTTAAATATATTGTTGAATTCAGTTTAGTAATATTATGTTGAAGATTTTGCATCTATGTTTATCAGAGATATTGGTCCGTATTTTTGTTGTTGCTGTTGTCTTTATCTGGTTTTGGTATCAGGGTAATGTTGGCCTCATAGAATGAATTTGGGAGTGTTCCTTCCTTTACTATTTTTTGGAATAGTTTAAGAAGAATACGTATTAACTCTTCTTTATTTTTTTAAATTTATTTTATTTTATTTTATTTTTTTTGGTATTAACTCTTCTTTAAATGTTTAGTAGAATTTGCCTTTGAAGCCATCTGTTCCTGGACTTTTGTTTGTTAGGATTTTTTTTTTATTATTATTAACGCAATTTCTTTGCTGGTTATTGATTTGTTCAAATTTTCTGTTTCTTCCTGTTTCAGTTTTGGTAGTTTTTGTTTCTAGAAATTTAACCATTTCTTCCATGTCGTCCCAATTTGTTGGTATATAGTTTTTCATAATACTCTCTTATAACTCTTAGTATTTTTGTGGTATTGGTTGTTATTTCTCCTCTTTCATTTGTGATTTTATTTGAGTCCTTTCTCTTTTTTTCTTGATAAGGCTGGCTAGAGGTTTATTAATTTTATTGATTTTTTCCAAAGACCCAGTTCCTGGTTTCACTGATCTGTTCCATTGTTGTTGTTTTTTAATTTCTGTATCATTTATTACTACTCTGATCTTTATTATTTCCCTACTTCTGCTGGTTTTAGGTTTTGTTTGTTCTTTTTCCAGCTCTTTTAGGTGTAAGGTTAGGTTGCTTATTTGAGATTTTTCTAACTTCTTGAGGTAGGCCTTTATTGCTATAAACTTTACTTAGAACCGCTTTTGCTGCATCCTAAATGTTTTGGACTATTGTATTTTCATTTTCATTTGTTTCCCTATACTTTTTTTCTTTTTTGATTTCCTGGTTGACCCATTCATTGTTTAGTAGCATGTTGTTTAACCTCCATATATTTGTGGTCTTTCCAGATTTTTTCTAGTGGTTGTCTTCTGGTTTCATAGTGTGATCAGAAAAAATGCATGATATGACTGATCTTTTTGAATTTGTTGAGGCTTGTTTTATGGGCTCATTATGTGATCTTTTCTGGAGAATGTTCCATGTGCACTTGAAATGAATGTGAATTCTGGTTTCGGATGGAATATTCTGAATAAATCTGTTACATCCATCTGAGCCAGAGGGAAAGGGCATCTGCCAGGTCTCTTTGTTCCCGGAGGGTTCTCTCTGTGAATGCTGCCTCTACAGGACATGCTCTGAAATGAGCAAATAACCTCCCCACTCTGTGTGCCCCAGGTGCTCTACAGATCCCTCTTTCCAGCCTATTTGTCCACAGGCCATTTGCCCTGCCTTCTCTCCAGGAACAGCCCTAATGAAATTCTTAATGCAATAAAATTGTAATTTTCATTAGATAAAAATTATCCTTCAGCTGTCTTAGTAAACTCAATGCAATCACTGTTCAGCTTTTAATAAGCAGGATAAAATAATTCTTAATGTTTCCTAAATGATATGTTGTCAATTTCCTCTTAAATACATAATGAGGCTGCATTTAAAAGTTAATTTGAAGTGTTTTTACTTTATGGAATGTTGTATGGTTTGAAAGAAGAGATTCAGAAGCCCTTTCAAATTTAGTTTATAAGGCTCATAGCTTGTTTTTTTCTACTTTTTAAAACAGTGGATTTCATGAGAAGATTTTAAATAAGGGAAGAAGGTTATTTCATGATTATAGCATTCTTGGAATGAGTACACAGTCTCTTTCATCTGTTTTAGTTTCATAGCTTTGTAGGTAATATAGTAAATTTCGCTTTTCTTCTGTGGCACAGAAATAAAATAAGGCTGAACAAAGAAACTATTTTTTCATCGCAAGTTAAATATTATTATGTCTGAAGGGAGCTCACCTGGGATATTCTTTGCTGTGAAAAGATCATTTTAGTCACTTAAACAGATGAAACAGAAATATTAGTGTAATGAAAAGTAAGTAAAACTTGATTGTAGTGGAATCTTCCTATTTCATTTCCTGGCATGGAATAAGTCTTCAGCAAATATTTACATTCCTTAATAAAACTTTCATTAAGAGAATTTGAGTTGATACATTTTTCTCTCTGTAGGTAAAAACAGAATACGGAATCTCTGCTTTCCAAGAGATTATTTATTTGGTAAAGCCCTCAGCTCTCATTAGTTGTCCAAAATTTGGTATTAAATTTTATTTAAAAAAATTTTTATTATGGAAAATTTTGAACATAAAAAAGTAGATTAAAATAACCCCTGTGTACCAATCTCCCAGTTTAACACTTACCAATTTATGGACCATCTTGTGTTCTCTGTACCCCCCATCTTCTCATTTCACTATCCATCCCTAAATTATTTTTACGTAAACTCAAGGTATCATATTCTATGTGTAAATATTTCACTATATATGTAAAAGATAAGGCCTGTCTTATCTTTTAAGAGCCTAACTCCAGTACTTTATTGTCTTGTTCGCATCTTAAGTTTTTCTTAAGACATTTATCCATTGTGTTTCTTTGCTCTAGTGCTCTTTCCAGCTTAATTTTTATTTCTGAAATGATTTTTTATTTAATTTCTTCTTGAGTCATTTCACTGTTCTCAAATGTTACCATTCTCTAATCACACTTCCGAGTTTTTCTAATTTTGACTTATGTTGTTCTTTCAAAAGGAGCTTCTATCATTTTCTTATATTTCTTTCTTTTTTTTAGTTTCTATTACCATTGTTGGGTTATATTTTTTATCTAATTTGTGAGCATGTCTTTCTGTCATGCTTTTATTTCATTGTCTCTTGAGATACTATTTCACTCCTTATTCTGTATCTTTTTTTAACTGTACATTGAATAGGATTCAACCAAGATCCTTCTGTGTTCCTCTCTTTTAAGTGAAATTTTTCTATATGCCTTTAATGGGGAGTGTGGGTCAGGTAGCTTTTGTAACATCACTGTTCTAGATCTCTTTTTTTTGTTGTTTTCACAAAGTAAAAAACAATGTAGCTTGAGATCTGTTGGCTGTGTTACCCTCTCCTAGTTTTGTATGGAGCTTATCTTTCCTTTTGCCCCTATTTTTCCTGTTCTTCTGACTTTGAATTAGATTCCCAAGTTACTCGTTTAGGGATTTATCTATAGGGAGAGTTTGCTTCATTGGTTTCCTAAATTTATAGGGCTCAACTCCACCCTCACTCCCCCCACCACTCTAGCACTCCCAGGGGTTCCTTTGCACTCATCCATAGGTTGGAGCCTGCAGAATTCCTCCCAATTGCTGCTCCTGTTCTCAAATGGCCTGCTAAGTTTCCAGTGAAAGCTTAATAGCAATTTTGGGTTTCTTTGGCTTTCAAGACTGTCACAAATTTGTCTTCCCTTTATTTTCTTATGGACACTTTCTGATAACATGTGAATCTTCTAGCTATTGATGATTTGTAATGATCACTTGTATTTTGGAGTTCATCATATTTTGTTACCTAGCTTTGTTATAGATGTTGCCCCTAGGTGTTTGGTTTTGATATTTTGGTTACACTGTCAGTCTTTATGGAATCTTGGGGGAGAGTCAACAACTTTGCTGCTAATATCGTATTCCCAGAGTTCTGTTTTTATTTTTAAGTTTAAGTCATTTGCCCAAGAACAGAGGCCAAGTTGTTGATCACCTTTAACATTCACCCTTGAGAACTTGTCACAAACCTTATGGGTCATTTATTTCAATCCCTTCATTTTATCTATAAGGATATGTATAAGGAAGCTGAATTCCAAAAAGGTTAAATGACTTTCCAACTACTTAATGTAAATCTGAAAATAAGAATCCAGTTTTCTGGATGCTTAGTTCAGTACCCTGAATGTTAAAACAGTGTTCTTTTTATTTAATACTCAAAGCTCTTACTATATTGAATTTTAAAAAGTTAACATAAATTTTAAGTTAATATTTAATGGATAATATACTTTTGTAAAGTTCTAAAAATTACATAGATATTAATAACTATTTTCTCCCAGGAGGAAGAAATCCATAGATACCCCATTAGTATACTTGCTAATATGTTCAATATTTTGTATGAGTCATAGTGAATTAAAATAATTGTCAATTTAAGAACTGTTTTTATCTGTACTTCTCGGTAGTTCCTTGGGCTGTTTCACTGGCCCTTTTTTCTTTTTCAGGCACCCACTAAAAAGTAAATAAAAGAAACTTTTAATTAGAATTTAATAGGAATGAACAAAACTACTTGTACCTGGGTTGAAATTCAATTTCCATTTAAATTTGTGATGTCATTTATTTGAGTGGCTGCTATATGAGTTAAGCATGTGGTTTTACTTTTACATTGCTCAGTTTAGTCAGTTCTGTACCTAATGTTGTTTGTGCTTTTTTACGACGATGCAGGTCTGTACATAGGGTTAGGTAGTAAGGACTGTGGCTCTCTAAAAGCTTGTCATGCCCACAAATTTTTCCTTGCCAGTACAGTAGTTCTATATTTTTTCCTAAAAAAAGTTATTCTTTATCAAATATAGTTACAGTAAATTTTCTAGTTCTATGTAATTTTCTTTCCATTCTGGTCTTCACTGGTTATAAATAACACATGAAATGACTTTCAAGGTAGAAAGCAGGGATCCATTTTGAAATGTTCTATAAAATAAAGAGTGAGTTATGGTTTCATATGATTTGGGCTGAAAGCACTTGGGCTTTGCCAGGTCATCAAAGTTCTGTTAGGGGAACTCTATTATTTATTGTTCAATATGCTGGGAGTGGTGTAAGTACTTTATGTTATGTTTATCTTATGTAAGTATAGCATCAGGAAAAATAAATTGTAGACACTAAGACAGTTTTAAGAATAGGTCATACAGAACTAAGCTAAATTTTGTAGTTGTAAAAGATGGAGTTCAACATTAAGGATTTGGATTAAAAGGGGATTTTGAAAAATGAATAATGGTTTCATTCCTATAAAATATTTTAGAAAAGATTCTTGAAAATAGGGTGCCTGGGTGGCTCAGTCAGTAAGTGTCTGCCTTCAGCTCAGGTCATAATCCCAGCGTCCTGGGATGGAGCCCTGCATTGGGCTCCATGCCCAGCGAAAGCCTGCTTCTCCCTCTTTCACTCCCCTGCTTGTGCTCTCTCTGTCAAATACATAAATAAAATCTTAAAAAAGATTCTTAAATACCAATTTCATACCTTTTTGGTTCTGATTTTAGCCTAGCTTCTTCATTTGAGAATGAAACATCTCTATCTTATCTAGACAGGTTTTGGAAAATTGCAGAAATCTGGGACTATACATGTTTGTATATATGATCCTATAACATTCCATAAGCTTTTAAGGTATTTTTCTAGCTGTCAATTTTATACAGAATCTCAACTGAAAAGACATGAAGTAACAAACCTTAATTTCCCCTATTACAAACTTATGAAATGCTAATACTTAACTTGTGTGGTTTGATAAAAAGGACTTGCCAGTAAAAGGTGTTGGTCTTGAATCAGATTTAGATATTTTTCCTCAGTCTTTTGGCAGAGTTATCTGATATGGCCTCACAAATAAATTTAATAAGCATATTTAATAATGTGGAATGTTTAAATGACAGTGTTGGATGAACTTTTTTAGTGAACACATAGAAGAAGCCTGTAATATACGTATAGGAAAGGCTAATGGACTTCTTTTAAAAAACTTTTAAGTTTTTAGATCTTTGAAGATAACTTAAGTAAATAGTAAACGAGTGATTTTTTTTTTCCTCTTCAAATAACTAATCTTATTGAAGGGGTTGGAAGAGAAGGGAACAGAACCAGTATTTATTGAATGTCAGTAACATGCTGGGAGGCATTGTGTAAGGTGTTTTATATTACTTTGTATCTATTCCTCCCTACATTCCTGTGAGATATATTATTAGTCCCATACTGTAGTTGAAAACCTTGTGCATTTGTATTTGTACTCCCATATTTTACGGTGTGTTTCCAGTGTAATGCTTTGTGATTTGACCATGATTTAGGTTATCCGTTTCTAACTCATGTCTGGCTTTTCCTTGTGGGAGAGACTATATAATTCATTGTAAGTTTATATATGTTTTGTATAAGGGCCTCACAGGCATTGTGTGAATTTGAGTAATGATTCAGAAGTAGTTCACTTTTTATGGTGCCAAGTGTTAAAAAAAGTTTTCATTTTTAAATCAGTTAAGGGTTTAAATGCTATGAAAATCGAGCTTATAAATATGAATTTAAACAAAACAAGCAGTTATTTTCCTTATTTTGCTAAATTATTGATAAGACCAACAAGTTTAAATGTTAACTTTTCCTAAGCAATAATTAAGAAAAAAAAAAACCCTTGAAACTTAAAGCTCCAATTTTATACAAGTTCATCCTTCATGCTGTTACTAGAATTGTTTTTTCTGAAGTACTGATTTCACCATGCTG
Organism: Potos flavus; assembly: GCA_028534135.1. Taxonomy (NCBI): domain Eukaryota; kingdom Metazoa; phylum Chordata; class Mammalia; order Carnivora; family Procyonidae; genus Potos; species Potos flavus. The sequence goes on from CM052901.1 coordinate 46,535,736, forward strand.
TTCTGGCTAAAATCTTTTCAAGATTCCCTGTTGCTTACAGGTTCCAAGTTCAGTCTCCATAGTTTGGCTCCAAATACTCTTTTTTGAACATCACTTCTTGGTTCTCCCTTCACCTTTTGCCAGGAATACTCCCTTCCACTTTCCTTTTTTCTTTCACCTTTTCCTTCTATACTATACTTCAGATCCTTTATTACAGATCTTGAAAGATGCAGCTAGTGTCCTCTGCTCTTTGGAGCTTTCAGCAACTGCTTCACAGAGGGAATGCATCTTTCCATTGTGTTCCTATAATTGTTTTAATTATTATTTTAATCCCTTTAAATTTCTTTTTTTAAAGATTTTATTTATTTGTCAGAGAGAGAGAGAGAGCGCTTGAGCCTGGGCACAAGCAGGGGGAGCAGCAGGCGTAGGGAGAAGCAGGCTTCTTGCTGAGCAGGGACCCTGGGATCATGGACTGAGCTAAAGGCAGCCGCTTAAGTGACTGAACCACCCTGCATCCCAATCCCTTTAAATTTTTATTTTTTAGACTCAGCTTTTTAGGCTAGGAATTGTCTTAATCTTATGTGTTTTTTTTTTTTCCTCACCACCTGTCAAAGTCTACTTCATCCATCTTTATCTTTCCTCATTTTCGCTTTTTTTTTCTTTGCTTCAACAAATATTTATAGAGAATCTACCACATGCTTCCTCTGGTCAAGGAACTAACTCAGTGTTTATTAAATGGGTGGGAAGAATTATGAGCTCTGGGAAGACATTACTAACTGTATTATTAGTTTGTTATTTTAATCATTCTAAGCATGAAGATAATAGGCCCTTGCCATTTAATGTAGGAACAGCCTATCAATTTCACAAACTAGTGGGGAATGTCTGGATAGAAGTATTAACGGAAAACACAAATGATAGTTATTTTGGTGTTGTATATTTGGACTCAAACCTTGTTCATTATTGAAATCTGTCCTTGGCTTTGCTTTGTCAGCCAGAGACATGACCTCTGACTGTTGATTGCAGCCATGGAAGCAACCACATGCATATTTGTCTATCCAGAGTAAGAGCTAATAGAGCCATGAAGAGGAGTAATTTCGTTATTGCTTGACATTGGAATTGGCATCTAGTAAAAGTAGAGGTATGTTTGGAGTAGTATTTAGATGAAAATTATTGCTTCTAAAATATCTTACTGAACAATAATAAAAGTAGGTAGTTTTTTATAGAGCAAGTACCCTCCAACAACTTAATGGTCCCATGAGGTAAATGGTGGTATTCCCATTGACAGGTGAAGAAACAGAAGCACATAGATGGCAAGTGACATGTGTGAGGTCACATAGCTAGTTAAGCAGCAAAATTAAGATTCAAGCCTGACTGAGACCATGCCCATTGTCTTATGCTGCTGTCCTTCCCTTGAATCCCATTCTCAGACTCATGTCCAAGTTGAGGAGAGTGAATTTACCATGGTGATTGGAATTTGAGATCTCAAATTATTGAACTACTTGATCTTTGGCAAGTTATTTAATCTTTCTCATTCCATTTTTTCACATGAATAATAATGCCTGCCTCCCAGGATTATAATGAGGAATAAATGAGGTGATGTATGTGAAAAGATATTGTGAACCATAAAGCCCTATACTAATGTTTGGTGGTATATTATTAATGCTGTCATTATTACATGCTTTAACATACTCATTCTACTTCCCGAATATTTCTTTCCTGTTGTCCTTTTTTAAAATTACCATTTCTGCATTTTATTTTATTTTTTTATTTGCTTGCTTGTGTTCTTTTTTTAAATTTATTTTATTTTTTCAGTGTTCCAAGATTCATTGTTCATGTACCACATCACACCTGTTGTCCTTTTTAACTAAGATGTTTGGCAGCTTTTAAAGTATCATAGTGACTGTGTTTCATTAATAAGAAAACTTATTTCTTTGGGTGTAAAAAGTTCAGATAGTCTTAAGATAAAAGACATTAGAACAATACAGTTTTTTTTTTAAGATTTTATTTATTTATTTGACAGAAAGAGAGAGATCACAAGTGGGCAGAGAGGCGGGCAGAGAGGCAGGCAGAGAGAGAGGGGGAAGCAGGCTCCCTGCGGAGCAGAGAGCCTGATGTAGGGCTCGATCCCAGGACCCTGAGACCATGACCCGAGCCAAAGGCAGGGATTTTAACCCACTGAGCCACCCAGGCGCCCCTAGAACAATACAGTTTTAACTGTTTGAAGAACTAAGTATGCTTTTTAAAACTTTCTTTCTCCTACTTCCTTCTACACCACAAATTCTTACTATGTTTCTCTTTGAATTATTTTCCAAAGTTAGGGTTGAAAGTTATGATGGCTTATTTCCAGTAATTGATATTTAATGGCTGCCTTCAGTACATTTAGTCAGAACTTTGTTTTTGAGCCAAACACTATACACCCATAGTAGTCACCACTGGAAAACTCTAGTTCTGTCAGTGCAGCTGGAGGTTGTGTTTAATGTGGTTTTTTAGCTAGATTGTATCAATTGCTTCCATACGCATATTGGTTTTTACATAAGGAAGATAAACTATTCCCTTTTCTTGAAATCCTTGATGCTTAGCATGTAGTTATAAGTCCTTGACAAAAAACGGTGCTGTTTCTTTTCTACTACATAAAAATCCAAGAGGATCAGGGTGCTTCATTTAGTGAAAGAGTCAGTGGTAGTACTATAGGATTGCACTAAATTTTCAAAACATGCTTTATCTGACTGATATAAATGGTTCTTTTTTTATATGAATTATTTTTAATATTTTCTACTGAACTGGTAGATTTTACAATAGAAAGTTATACAACAGTCTTGAATGCACAATATAGTGTATTAACTATGGTGAACATCTGAAATTTTTGTGTTATGAAACCATTCTTTGGTGATTTGTGAATTTTTTGTTAGTATTTGTAGTAGTAATATATATTTCCTTTATGATAACCATCTTTATGGTGTGGCTCAATTTGATTCCAGAACGCTAACGTTCTTTTCAAACTGCGGTATTAACCAGACAGTGAGATAATGTATCTTGTAAATGGCCTCTTTTTTAAAATAGTATTTTCTTTTTCATTCATTCATTCATTCATTTAGACAAGAGTTACATTATTTTCAGTTGTACAACATAGAGATTCAACCTCTCTATACATTATGCCATGCTCACCCTAAGTATAGCTACCATCTGTCATCATATAGTGCTGTTAAAATATCATTGATTATATTCCTTATGCTGTACCTTTTATTCCTGTGACTTATTTCATAACTGGAAGCCTGTATCTTCCATTCTCTTTCACACATTTGCCCATCCCATTCCCCTCCCCTCTGGCAACCATCAATTTGTTCTCTGTATTTATAGGTCTGATTCTGCTTTTTGTTTGTTTATTAATTTGTTATTTAGATTCTACATATAAGTGAAATCATATGGTATTTCTCTTTCTCTGTCTCACTGATTTCACTTAGCATAATGCCCTCTAGGCTCATCAGTGTTGTTGCAAATGGTGTGATCTCATCCTCTTTTATGGCTGTGTAATATTCCACTGAAGTACTGCCTGTATTCTCTTCTAGGTGTTTGATGGTTTCAGTTCTCAATAAATGGCCTCTTTTGAAACTAGCTAAACTATTGCTTAAACTGAAAAATGTATGCCATTCCTCCTCATAGGCACTGTGTGGCTTTGGAGTTAGATTTGGATTCAAATTTCAAGAATAGGAAAAAATGTTAAATCATTAGGCAACAAGTTAACATATTTGCATCTCAGTATTTCTTTGCTGATGCACACTTCACTCTCAGTGCAGTTTGGAAAATGAGGTGAGCTAGTGTGTGAACATAGCTCTAAATAACAAAGTGCTATATGAATAATATTTTTGTAGTTGCTCATTTATGGAAATTTACATAAAAAAGAATTTAAGTGCTTGATTAAAATAAAATCTCCTCCACCTAATAACATTTTAGGATAAGTAGTATACATTTAACAAATATCCAATGGTATAATAGTATAAATGTTAGAAGTTTGAATACAAGGATGAGCCTCTCTTGTTAAACTTTTTTATGCAGTGATAGCATGCATCAAACTATTAGTATAATATTTCTTTATATGTGTATATATATATATACTTTTTTTTCTACATTCTAAGTGATATAGGTGTGTGTTTTTATAGGTCTGCCTGAATCCATCATTGCAGCTGCATGTTCAAGAAGTGGCCAGAGGGTTCTGCATGTTGATTCGTAAGTTTATCAATGGTAGCATTTAATACTTCCTAAATATCTCTATGCAAAATTGCAATTTAAATACACACGCATGTGTGTATATATGTGTCTATATATGTCATGTATAAGCTAAGTTAGAAAAATAATTGGAATTGTTTAATTTTCAAATTAATTTTCAAATTGTGTAAATTTCAAAATATATGAAATATATAAAATACAAGTTTTATAATTCTACACTGTGAAATAGTGATCTGTTCTCTTTGAGAATTAACCAAATGTAGCATAATTTTTTCTCATGAGTGATTTTGTTTTTTAAGTGATAAATAATTATGCAAGAAACTTGGAAACCTAACACTTGCTTTTTTTCTTACATAAGTGTGAGGGTGTATACAACCTGTGTGTGCTATTGTATTTTGGGCTTCGTATTTTCTTTCTTATTGAAGTATATTTGACATACAATATTATCTTAGTTTCAGGTGTATGACATAATGATTGGACACTTAAATACATTGGGAAATATCACCACAGTAAGTCTAGGTACCATCTGTCACCTAAAGTAAAACATTGTATTTTCTTATGATGGGAACTTTAAGATTTACTTTCTTAGTCTTTCAAATTTGCAATACAACATTACTGACCAGAGTCACCATGCTGTGCATTACATTCCTATGACTTATTTCATAATTGGAAGTTTAAGCCTCTTGATCCCCTTAACTTATTTTACACACCTCCCAAACCTCCACCCCTTTGCAACCAATAATCTGTTCTTTGTATCTATGAGATTGTTCTGTTTCTTTTCTTTATAGATTCTACATTTAAGCGAACTCATAAGGTATTTTGCCTTTCTCTGATTATTTCATTTATTTATTTTTATTTAAATTCAATTAGCCAAAAAAAGAATAAAAAAATTCAATTAGCCAACATATAGTACATCATTAGTTTCAGATGTAGTGTTCAGTAATTCATCAGTTACGTATAACACCCAGTGCTCATCACATCACGTGCCCTCCTTTATGACCATCACCCAATTACCCCATCTCCCCACCGACCAGCAACCTTAAGTTTGTTTCCTAACTTTAAGAGTCTCCTATGTTTTTTTTCCCTCTCTGATGACTTCTCATTCAGTTTTTCCTCCCTGCCCCTATGATCCTCTGTGCTGTTTCTTATATTCCACATAAGAGTGAAACCATATAATAGTCTTTCTCTGCTTGACTTATTTCACTTAGCATAATACCCTCCAGTTCCCTATCCATGTCAATGTAGATGGTAAGTATTCATCCTTTCTGATGGCTGAGAGTAATATTACATTATATACATATATAAATTATATATATGTATATAAAATTATATATATTAAAAAATGTATATATATATATGTATATACATACATATATACACCACATCTTTAAATTCATCTGTCGATGGACACTTGGGCTCTTTCCATAGTTTGGCTATTGTGAACATTGCTGCTATGAACTTTGGGGTGCAGGTGCCCCTTTGGATCACTACATTTGTATATTTGGGGTAAATACCTAGTAGTTCAATTGCTGGGGTATAGGGTAGCTCTATTTTTAACATCTTGAGGAACCTCCATACCCTTTTCCAGAGTGGCTATACCAGCTTGCATTCCCACCAACAGTGTAAGAGGGTTCCCCTTTCTCTGCATCCTGGCCAACATTTGTTGTTTACTGTCTTGTTAATTTTAGTCTTCTGGCTGATGTAAGGTGGTATCTTATTGTGGTTTTGATTTGTATTTCTCTGATGTCGAGTGATGTTGAGCATTCTTTCATGTGTATGTTGATCATTTGTATGTCTTTTTTGGAGAAATGTCTGTTCATGTCTTCTGCCCATTTCTTGACTGGATTATTTGCTTTTTGGATGTTGAGTTTGAGAAGTTCTTTTTAGATCTTGGATACTAGCCCTTTATCTGCAGTGTCATTTGCAAATATCTTCTCCCATTATGTGGGTTGCCTCTTAGTTTTGTTGACTGTTTCCTTTGCTGTGTATAAGCTTTTTATCTTGATGAAGTCCCAAAAATTCATTTTTGCTTTAGTTTCCCTTGCCTTTGGAGACATGTCTAGCAAGAAGTTATTGCGGCCAAGGTCGAAGAGGTTGCTGCCTGTGTTCTTCTCTAGGATTTTGTTGGATTCCTGTCTCACATTGAGGTCTTTCATCTGTTTCGAGTTTTATCTTGTGTATGGTTTAAGAGAATGGTCCAGTTTCCTTCTTCTACACGTGGCTGCCCAATTTTCCCAGCACCATTTGTTGAAGAGAGTGTCCTTTTTCCATTGGATATTCTTTCGTGCTTTGTTGAAGATTAGTTGACAGTAGAATTGAGGGTTCGGGGTGCCTGAGTGCCTCAGTCACTTAAGTATCTGCCTTTGGCTCAGGTCATGATTTTGGGATCCTGGTACTGAGCCCCACATCGGGCTCCCTGCTCAGCAGCGAGCCTGCTTCTCCCTCTCCCTCTGCCCTTCCTTACCTGCTCATGCTTTCTTTCTCACTTTCTCTCTCAAATAAATAAAATCTTTTTAGAAAATAGAATTGAGGGTCCATTTCTGGGTTCTTTATTGTGTTCCATTGATCCATCCCTTTCTGTTTTTGTGCCAGTACAATACTGTCTTGATGATTACAGCTTTTTAATATAGCTTGAAGTCTGGCATTGTGATGCCACCAGCTTTGGTTTTCTTTTTCACCATTCCTCTGGCTATTCGGAGTCTTTTCTGGTTCAATACAAATTTTAGGGTTATTCCAGCTCTGTGAAAAAATGTCAATGGTATTTTGATAGGGATTGCATTGAATGTGTAGATTGTTCTGGGTAGCATAGACATTTTAACAATATTTATTCTTCTAATCCATGAGCATGGAATGTTTTTCCATTTCTTTGTGTCTTCCTCAATTCCTTGCATAAGTTTACTGTAGTTTTTAAGAGTACAGATCATTTGCCTCTTTGGTTAGGTTTTTATTTCTAGGTATCTTAACGTTTTTTGGTGCAATTATAAGTGGGATCTATTCCTTAATTTCTCCTTCTTCTGTCTCATCATTAGTGTATAGAAATGCAACTAATTTCTGTGCATTGATTTTATACCCTGCCACATTGCTGAATTCCTGTATGAGTTCTAGCAATTTTGGGGTGGAGTCTTTTGGGTTTTCCACATAAAGTAGCATGTTATCTGTGAAGAATGAGAGTTTGACGACCTCTTTGCCAATTTGAATGCTTTTTTTTTTTTTTCTTGTTGTTGTCTGATTGCTGAGGCTAGGACGTCTAGTACTATGTTGAACAGCAGTGGTGAGAGTGGGCATCCCTGTCGTGTTCCTGACCTTAGGGAAAAAGCTCTCAGTTCTTCCTCATTGAGAATGATATTCGCTGTGAGCTTTTCGTAGATGGCTTTTAAAATATTGAGGTATGTTCCCTCTCTCCCTACACTGCGGAGAGTTTTAATCAAGAAAGGATGCTATATTTTGTCAAAGGCTTTTTCTGCATCAATCAAGAGGATCATATGGTTCTTGTCTTTTATTAAGATGTTCTTTCATGTTGATTGATTTGCCAATGTTGAACCACCCTTGCATCCCAGGAATAAATCCCACTTGGTAGTGGTGAATAATCCTTTTAAGGTACTGTAGGATCCTATTGGCTAATATCTTGGCGAGTATTTTGGCATCCATGTTCATCAGGGATATTGGACTTTAATTCTCCCTTTTGATGGGGTCATTGTCTGGTTTTGGGACCAAGGTAATGCTGGCCTCATAGAAAGAGTTTGGAAGTTTTCCCTCCATTTCTATTTTTTGAAACAGCTTCAGTAGAATAGGTATTATTTCTTCTTTAAATGTTTGGGAGAATTCTCCTGGGAAGCTATCTGGCCTTGGATTCCAATTTTGTTGGGAGGTTTTGATTACTGCTTAAATTTCCTTTCTGGTTATGTGTCTGTTTAGATCTTCTATTTCTTTCTGTTTCAGTTTTGGTAGTTTGTAAGTTTCCAGGAATGCATCCGTTTCTTCTAAATTGCCTAATTTTTTGGCATATAGTTACTCACAATATGTTCTTAAAATTGTTTATATTTCCTTGGTGTTCGTCATGATCTCTCCTCTTTCATCCATGATTTCATTAATTTGTGTCCTTTCTCTTTTCTTTATGATAAATCTGGGTAAGGGTTTATTGATCTTATTAATTCTTTCAACCAGCTTCCAGTTTTGTTGATCTGTTCTACTCTTCTTCTGGTTTCTATATCATTGATTTCTGCTCTAATCTTTATTATTTCTCTTCTCCTGCTTGGTTTAGGCTTTATTTGCCATTCTTTCTTAAGATCCTTTAGGTGTAAGGTTATTTTGTGTATTTGAGATTTTTCTAATTTTTTTGAGAGAGACTTGTATTCCAATGTACTTCCCTCTTAGGACTGCCTTTGCTGTATCCCAAAGGTTTTGAACAGTTGTGTTTTCATTCTCATTAGTTTTCATGAATTTTTAAAAAATTCCTCTTTAGTTTCCTGGTGGATCCATTCATTCTTTAGTAGGCTGCTCTTTAACCTCAAGTGTTGGAGTTCCTTCCAAATTTCCTCTTGTGATTGAGTTCAAGTTTCAAAGCATTGTGGTCTGAAAATACGCAGGGAATAATCCCAGTCTTTCGGTACCAGTAGAGACCTGATTTGTGACCCACTATGTGATCTATTCTGGAGAATGTTCCATGTGCACCCGAGAAGAATGTGTATTCTGTTGCTTTAGGATGAAATGCTCTGTATATATCTGTGTAGTACATCTGGTCCTCTATGTCATTCTAAGTCTTTGTTTCCTTGTTGATCTTCTACTTAGATGATCTGTCCACTGGTGTGAGTGTGGTATTGAATTCCCCTATTATTATTGTATTACTATCACTGTATTTCTTTAATGTGGTTATTAATTGGTTGATATAATTGGCTGCTAAGTTAGGAGCATAAATATTTGTAAATGTTAGATCTACTTGTTGGGTAGTTTTTTTTAAGAATGATATATAGTGTCCTTCGTCCCTTACTACAGTCTTTGGTTTGTAAGCAAATTTGTCTGATATGAGGATTGGTAACCTCCCAGCTATGTCAAAACAGCGTGATCTACTTGGTCCTGGGTGTATTTTGGTCTGTTTATGAGAAGACACTAAATCCCAAAGTTGTAAAGAACCCAAAAGTTACAGATATACAAAAATAACATTTAATACAGAGAATGGAAGCCAAAAATGAAGAATATATCTATAAAATGTAAATGTAGAAATGAAAGTTAAAAAAAGACTTGAAAACAAAGAGTTGATAAAATAAGAAACTCATTGAAAAGGAAAAAAGAACAGGAAAATTTTAAACTGAACAATGAACGAGTCGTGAGAAAAAATCTCGAATTCTATACACTCTTTTTCCGTAGCACTGGAGTTTTGTAGTCCTGTATGCTCCTTAAACTTGTTGTTTGCCAGTAGTTCTAGCTGGTCTTCTGGGGGGAGGCTCCTGCTGCCCTGATTCTTAGGTGTCTTTGCCTGGGTGGAGTTATAACACTCCTTGCCCAGGGGGTAGGGCCCAGCGTAAGTGGCTTTGGGTTGCTCGATGTGTCTTTTCTTCCCTGAAGGCTTTCTGTGCCCTTTTAGAGGATAAAAATAAAAAATGGCCACATCCTGATCTCCAGACCCAGAACTGAAAGGTCACAGCCCCCTCTCTTCAGTAAACCTTCAGGGATAAGCAGTCTTCTCTTTTGTGTGTGTCAAACTCTGCAGACTCCTACAGTGTGAGCTGGCACAGATCCTCCAGGGAAAGGTGGAGGGTCATTGCCTTTCTGTTCTTTTCAGGGCCCCCGCTTGGAGAGCGGTCCCTGATGTTGCCTGCACCTGTGCCACCCCTCCTGGGGGAAGCTGGAGGGTCACTGCATTCCTACCCTTTGAAGGGCCCTGCAGGAGAGTGGTGTGCTGCTGTTATTGGTTTATGGCAAACTGAGCTGAGAGCCCCCTCCCGGGCTCCCTGACAGTAACCAGTTTCAGTGCTTGGGAACTCTACCAGCTCAGGCACCCCCATTTCTGTGATCTGGGGATCCTGAGACCACACTGTTCCACTTAGGATTCTGCCCTGCTTAGCTACCTGAGCACCTTTCAGGCAGGGACATTTCTCACTGGAGCAGACTTCTAAACGTTCGATTTTGTGCTTCAGGGCTATATTACTTTCTGGTAGCTGGCTTACAGAGGCTCCTTCCGCCTGCCTTTTAACCTTCTGATATATCACCCTCAGATTCACTTCTCCTCATCTCCCACCTTACAAAAAGCGGTTGCTTTTCTCTTTGTAGAGTTTCAGCGATTCTTTTTTTATTTTTATTTTTTTAAAGATTTTATTTATTTATTTGACAGATAGGAGAGAGATCACAAGTAGGCAGAGAGGCAGGCAGAGAGAGAGGGGGAAGCAGGCTCCCTGCCGAGCAGAGAGCCCGATGCGGGGCTCGATCCCAGGACCCTGAGATCACGACCTGAGCCGAAGGCAGAGGCTTTAACCCACTGAGCCACCCAGGCGCCCCTCAGGGATTCTTTTTTTAGATCTCAGGTTGAATTCACAGGTGTTCAGAATGATTTGATAGATACCTAGATCAATTCAAGGGACCAGATGAAATGAGGTCCCCTACTCTTCTGCCATCTTCCCTCCCTTTCCTATGACTTATTTCATTTAGCATAATACCCTTAAGTTCATCCTTGTGGTCTCAAATGGCAAGATTTCATACTTTTTATGGCTGAGTAGTTTTCTTGTGTGCGTGTGTCTATGTGTATAAATATCTATCCATTCATCTATCAGTGTGTGCTGAGGTTTTCTCCATATCCTGGCTTTTGTAAATAATGCTGCAGTTAACCTAGGGGTGCATATAAATTTCTGAATTAGTGTTTTCTTTAGATAAATACCTAGAAGTGGAGTCGCTACATCATATGGTGGTTCTATTTTTAATATTTGGAAGAAACTCCATACTGTTTCCCTTAGAGGCTGCACCAAGTAACATTCCCACTGGCGGTGCATGAAGGTTCCCTGTTACTTATTCTCACCAACACTTGTTATTTCTTGATTTAATTTTTTTTTTATTTTACTGTTACTAAAACCTTAATTTCAGTATAGGTAACAACCAGTGTTATTAGGTTCAGATGTACAATATCGTGATTCAAAAATACTGTATATTACTCAGTGCTCATCAAGATAAGTGTACTCTTCATCCCCTTCACCTATTTCAGCCATCACTCCAACATCTCCCCTCTGGTAGCCATTTGTTTATAGTTAAGAGTCTATTTTTTTTTTTTTATTTGTCTCTCTTTTACTTTGTTCGTTTGTTTTGTTTCTTAAATTCCCCATATGAGTAAAATCATAAATGGTATTTGTCTTTGTCTGACTGATTTCACACAGCATTATACTCTTTAGATCCATCCATGTTGTTGCAAATGGCAAGATTTCATTCTTTTTTATGGATAATATTCATTGGGGAGATACATACACACATACACATACATATACCATACCTTCTTGATTCATATATATATATATACATATATATATATATGTACTGGGGGATAAGCAGTCATATATATGGGCACTTTGGCTGCTTACATAATCTGGCTATTGTAAATAAATAATGCTGCAGTAAACATAGAGGTGCATATATCTTTTCAGATTAGTGTTTTAGTGTTTTTGTATCCTTTGGGCAAATATTCAATAGTGGAATTCCCAGATTATGTGGTAATTCTCTTTTAATTTTTTGTGGAACTTTCATGCTATTTTCCATAGTGGCTGAACCAGTTTGCATTCCCACCATCAGTGCATGAAGGTTCCCTTTTCTTCATACCCTTGTCACCACTCGTTTCTTGTGTTTTTTATTTTAGTGATTTTGACAGGTGTAAGGTGATAATCTCATAGTTTTGATTTGCATTTCCCTGACGATGAGTGATGTTGAGCATCTTTTCATGCGTCTGCTGGCCATTTAGATGTCTTCTTTGGAGAAAAGTCTGTTCATGTCTTCTGACCATTTTTTAATTGGGTTGTTTTTTTTTTTTAAGTTGAATTGTGTAAATTCTTTATATATTTAGGATACTAACCTTTTATCAGGTCATTTGCAAATATCTTCTCCCATTTTGTAGTTGCCTTTTAGTACTTTTGTTTCCTTTGCTTCACAGAAGCTTTTTAGTTTGATGTAGTCCCAATGGTTTATTTTTGCTTTTGTTTCCCTTGGTCGAGGAGACCTATCTACAAAGATGTTGCTACAGCTGATGTCAGAGAAATTACTGCCTGAGCCCTCTTCTAGGATTTTTATGGTTTCAGGTCTCACATTTATGTCTTTAATCCACTTTGAATTTATTTTTGTGTATGATGTAAGAAAGTGGTCCAGTTTCATTCTTTTTCATGTAGCTGTCCAGTTTTTCCAACACCATTTGTTAAAGAAGACTGGCTTTTCCCCATTCAGTATTCATTCAGTATTGCTTTGTCGAAGATTATTTGACCGTATAATCGTTGGGTTTATTTCTGGATTTTATATTCTGTTTCATTGGTTTATGTGTTCATTATTGTGCCAGTACTGTACTATTTTGATTAGTACAGCTTTGTGGTATATCTTGAAACTTTGATTGTAATACCTCCAGTTTTGTTCTTTTTGAAGATTGCTTTGGCTATTTGGTGTCTTCTGTGGTTCCATATAAATTTTAGGTTTGTTTGTTCTAGTTCTGTGAAAAATGCTGTTGGTATTTTGATAGGGATTGCATTAAATGTGTAGATTCCTGTGGTAGTATGAACATTTTAATGGTATTTGTTCTTACATGAGCATGGAATATCTTTCTATTTGTATTGTCTTCAATTTCTTTCATCAGTGTTTTATAGTTTTTAGAATACAGGTCTTTCACCTCCTTGGTTAAGTCTATTTCTAGGTATTTTATTATTTTTGGTGAAAGTGTAGATGGGGTTGTTTTCTTAATTTCTCTTTCTGCTACTTCATTATTAGTGTACAGAATGCAATGGATTTCTGTATATCAGCTTTGTATCCTATAATCTTAACTGAATTCATTTATCAGTTCTAGTAGTTTGGTGAAGCCTGTAGGGTTTTCTGTATGTAGTATTATGTCATCTGCAAAGAGTGAAAGTTTTACTTCTTACCGATTTGAATGCCTTTTATTTCTTTTTGTTGTGGGATTGCTGTGGCTAGGACTTTCAGTACTATGTTAAATAAATGTGGTGTGAGTGGACATCCTTGTCTTGTTCCTGACTTTAGGGGAAAAACTTTGAGTTTCATCAGGATGATGTTAATTGTGGGTTTTTCATATATGGCCTTAATTATGTTGAAGTATGTTCCCTCTAAACCTACTTTTTTGAGGGTTTTCATTTTGAATATAAATTATACTTTGTCAAGTGCTTTTTCTGCATCTGTTGAAATGATCGTATGGTTTTTATCATTACTCTTGTTAATGTGTTATATCATGTTGATTGATTTGTAAATATTGAACTATCCTTAAATCCCTGGAACCAATCCCATTTGATTGTGGCGAATGGTTTTTTTATAATGTATTGTTGGATTCTGTTTAGTAATACTATCTTTAGAATTTTTCCATCTATGTTCATCAGAGTTATTAGCCTATAGTTCTCTTTTTTTTTTTTGGTGTCTTTAATCTTGTTTTGGCTTCAGGGTAATGCTGGCCTCATAGAATGAATTTGGAAGCTTCTTATATTTTTGGAAAAGTTTGAGAAGAATAGGTATTAATCTTTACGTGTTGGTAGAATTCACCTGTGAAGCCATGTAATCCTGGACTTCTATTTATTGGAGGAGTTCTTTGATTACTTATTCAATTTCTTTGTTGGTAATCTGTTCAAATTTTCTGTTTCTTCCTGATTCAATTTTTGGAGATTATATGTTTTTATGTATTTATCAATTTCTTCTAGGTTGTCCAGTTTGTTGGCATATAATTTTTCATAACGTTCTCTTATAATTCTTTGTATTTCTCTGGTGTTGGTTATTTCTGTTCTTTCATTTCTGATTTTGTTCGAGTTCTCTCTTATTTTGATGAATCTAGCTAAGTATTTATCTGTTTTGTTGATCTTTTCTGAGAACCAGCTCCCGGTTTCATTGACGTGTTCTGTTGTGTTTTTAGTCTCTGTTTTGTTTATTTCTGCTTTAATGTTTATTATTTCCTTCCTTCTTCTGGTTTTGGGTTTTGTTTGTTCTTTTTTTAGGTCTTTTAGGTGTAAGGTTAGGTTGTTTGAGATTTTTCTTGCTTTCTGAGGAAGGCTTCTATTGCTACATACTTCCTCTTAGAACAGCTTTTGCTGCCTGCCAGTGAGTTTAAATTGTGTTTTCATTTTCATTTGTCTCCATTTATATTTATATTTTGATTTCTTCTTTGATTTCTCATTTGACCCATTCATTGTGTTATAGCATGTTGTTTATCCTCCACATATCTATGCTCTTTCTAGATTTTTTCTTGTGGCTGATTTCTAGTTTCACAGTCAGAAAAGATGCATGGTATGACTTCATTTTTTTTTAATTTGTTAAGATTTGTTTTGTGGTCTAATATGTGATCTGTTCTGGAAAATGTACCAGATGTACTTGAAAAGAATGTGTTCTGGTGTTTCAGGATTGTTCTGAATATATCTGTTAAATCCATCTCCTGCAGTGTGTCATTCAAAGCCAATATTTCCCTTTTGATTTTGTTTGAATTATCTGCCCATTGTTATAAGTGGGATGGTAAGTCCTCCTGTTAATTAATTAGTTAATTAATTAATTCCTTTATGTTTGTTACTAGCTGCTTTATGTATTTGGGTCCTTCCATGTTGGGTACATGAATATTTACTTAAAGTTATTATATTTTCTTGTTGGATTGTTTCCTTTATGATTATATAGTGTTCTTTTTTGTTTCTTGTTAGTTTTTGTTTTAAAGTCTCTTTTGTCAGAAGTGTTGCTAGCCCAGCTTTTTTTCACATCTATTTGCATGATGAATCCTTCTCCATCCCTTCACTTTCAATCCGAATGTGTCACTGGGTAGGAAATGAGTTTCTTGTAGGGACCAAAAAGATGGGTGTTGGGTTTTTTTTATCCGTTTTGTCACCCTATGACTTTTTATTGGAGCATTTAGTCCTTTTACATTCAACACAATTGTTGATAGGTATGTGTTTATTACCATTTTGTTATTCATTTTATGATTGTTTTTGTTGTTCTCTGTTCCTTTCTTTGCTCCCTTCTGTCACAGTTAGTTGGCTTTCTTTAGTAATATATTTGGATTCCTTTTTATTTTTTTGTATATTACTGGTTTTCGATTTGTGGTTACCATTCTGTTTGTATAGACCATCTTATACAGATAGCAGTTTATAAGTTGGTGATCCTGTAAGGTTATTCAATGTTTATACCTTTATCCCCTAATGTTTTCGGTATATGGTATCATACTTTACATCCTTTTACTTTGTGCTTCTCTTGACTGATTTTTATAGGGGTACTTTTATTGCTTTTGTTCTTCCTATTTTTCTTACTCTTGCTTATGGTCTTTCTCTTCCACTCAGAGTTTCCTGTAACGTTTCTTGTATGGCTGGTTTAGCAGTCATGAATTCTCTTAACTTTTACTTGTCTGAGAGACTCTTTATCTTTCCTTCTGTTCTGAATGATAGCCTTGCTGGATAGAGTCTTCTTGGCTCCAGGTTTTTTTCTTTCAGTGCCTTGAATATATCATGCCACTCTTGTAAGGCTTGTCAAATTTCTGCTGAAGAAAATTATCTGATAGTCTTATGGAGTTTCCCTTATGTGCAAGTGTTTTCTTTTGCTGCTTTTAAAATTCTCTTTATCACCACTGCTTTTGCCATTTTCATTACTACATGTCTTGGTGTGGACCTCTTTTGTTGATTTTTTTGGGGGAACCTTTATGCCTTCTTCATCTTGATTTCTATTTCTCCAGATTCATGACGTTTTCAGCTATTATTTTTTCAAATTTTCTGTCCTCTTTTCTCTCTCTCCTCCTCAGATCCCAATAATGCAAATGTTATTAACACTTGATGTTACTGAGTTCCAAAATGTGTTTTCATTTTTTATTATTTTTTTGTCTCTCCTGTTCAGTTTGAATACTTTCCAATACTCTGTTCTCCAGGTAGTTGATCTATTTTTCTGCTTTCTCTATTAACATATAATGTATTATTTGTTTCAAGGGTTGTTTTTCTGCTTCCTGTAGTCTGCTGTTTATTCCCTGTAGTATATTTTTACTTTCAGTTATTGAGTTCTTCATTTCTCATTGGTTCTTTTTTATGTCTTTGATTCCTTTTTAATATTTATTTATTTATTTTAGAGAGAGGGTACGTGCATGAGCATGGTGGGGAGGGGCAGAGGAAGAGGGAGAATCTCAAGCAGACGCCCCAGTGAGCACAGAGCCCGATGAGGGGCTCGATTCCATGACCCTGCAATCATGATCTGAGCTGAAATCAAGAGTCAGATGCTTGACTGACAGCCACCCAGGCTCCCCATTTTCTGTCCCTTTGTTAAGGGTTTCACAGAGGTCCTCCACTCTTCTCTTGTCTGGTGCATATCTTTATGACCATTATGTTAAATTCTTTATCATGCATTTTACTTGTATCTCTTTCATTTAGCTCTCTTTGCTGTGATTTTGTCCTCTTTGATTTGGGACATAGTCCTCTGTCTCCTCATTTTGCATAATTCTTTGTGTCTATTTCTGTGTGTTAGGACAGTCAGCTACTTCTCCTTGAAAGTAGTGGTCTTATCTAGAAGAGCTTCTATAGTGCTCCGCAGTGTAATGTCCCTTGAGAAAAGACATTAGCCATCTCTGATGGCTCTCTCTTGCCTCTTATGGGCAAGGTTTGGTCCCTGTGTTGTTGTTGGGCCAGTCTTGGGCCCCTTAGGGCTTGAGTTGAGTCAAACCATGTGTTTGCCAAAGATCCAGTAGCACCAAACTGCTGGGTAGTTTCCCTGTGTTGTCCCCTGAGAAGCTTTCATTGGTGATTGGAGCCTGCAGTAAGAGCAGCTTTTTGTCCCTAGCTCACGGCTGGGGCTGTAGTTGGAGTGTTGTGTATGCTTATCTTCCCCTCTGACCACGGTAGAAGTCACTTTGGAGTTGTGCTGGGCCCTATTGGGTCTACTCACACCTTGCCAGACTTGTGGCACTGCTTTGGATGGGCCCTGGTATGTCTGAGGAGAATATAGGGATAGGGCTTGCTGTTTGCTTGTAGGTAGTGGGTGTTGGCCCTGTGCTTGTTCCTGCAATTATTCACATATCTAGGCTGGGGCAAGAGAGGGAAATGATGCCTTCCAGCTTGCTCCTGGAAAGTCTCCCAGTGATCCTTGCCCGGCCAGCACAGGCTCTGAAATTAGTAAATAAATCTTCTCATATATCCCAGGCCTTTTTCAAACTGCTGCTTCTGTACTGTATTTTCACAGGGAGCTGTTTATTGTGCAGTCTTTTTAAGGGCAGGGATCTAGTTTCTTATAGCCTTCGGTGCTCTCCCAGAACCCAGCCTGCAGATTTTTAAAGTTCCTGGTATGAAACCCTGTTAATTGTAAGAATTTGCAAAATTATGCCCCTCTGGTTTTTCAATGTTTCAGGGATTTATCTTCCCCATGGAGGTTCCCTTTGCCTGGGGCGTCCTGGTATGAGGGTCTGTTTCTTTCCCCTTTCTGTGCCCACACCCTCTCTCCTCCTTTGAACAGTACCCCCAAGTTCCTTTAGTTCCACTTCTCTGTCCTACCTACCCTCTTCAATATGGCCCCTTCTCTGCATTTATCTGAAGAGTGTCTGTTCTGCCCAGTCTTCAGGTTGTTTTCTAGGTTATTTACACTGATAAATGGGTTTTATCTGTGGGATGAGGTGAGCTTAGGATCTTCTTACTTTGCCATTTTCCCAGGAAGTTCCTCTTGAATTTTTAATGATGGGCATGAAGTAGTATCTCATAGTGGTTCTGGTTTGGATTTCCCTAATGGTTAATGATACCGAGCTTCTTTAATGTGCCTGTTGGCCATCTGTATGTCTTCGGAAAATGTTTGTTCAGGTATTCTGCCCATTTTTTTGTTAGGTTGCTATTTTTGTGTTGATTTGTGAGTTCTTTGTATATTTTGGATATTACCCCCTTATTGGATATACTTTTGTAAATGTCTTCTCTTTCAATAGATTACCTTTTTATTTTGTTGATGATTTACCTCACTGTGCATAAGCTTTTTCGTCTAATGTAGATCCATTTGTTTATTTGCTTTTGTTGCTGCTATTAACCTTTGGAATCAGATCTAAAAAACATTGTCAAGACTGAAGTCAAAGAAATTACTGTCTACATTTTTTTCTGGTTTTATGTTTTATGGTCTTACATTCAAGTCTTTAATCAACTTTGAGGTAATTTTTGTGTATGGTGTAAAGTAGTGGTCTGGTTTCATTTTTTTTCATGTAGCTGTCTAGTTTTCCCTGCACCATTTATTGAAGAAACTGTCCTTTCCTCATTATGTGTTCTTGCCTCCTTTATTGTAAGTGAATTGACCATGTATGCATTCATTGGCTTCTTTCTGGGCTCTGTCTTCTGTTCCATTGATCTGTGTGTCTGTTTTTATGCCAGTATGGTACTGTTTTGATTGTAGTTTGAAATTAGGGAGAATGATCCCTCCAGCTTTTTTTTTTTTTTTTCCCTCAAGTTTGCTTTGGCTATTCAGGGTCTTTTGTGGTTCCATACAAATTTTAGGATTGTTCTATTTCTGTGAAAATTGCATTCAAATTTTGATAGAGATTTCACTGAATTAGTGGATGGCTGTGAGTGTTATGGACATTTAACAATATTAATTATTCCAGTCTATGAGCATGCAATATCTTTGTATTTGTGTCTTCATTTTCTTTAATTTGGGTCTTCTGGTTTTCCATTTACAGATTTTTCACCTCCTTGGTTTAATTTATTCCTAGGTATTCTTTTTTTTTTTTTTTGTGATTGTCAATGAGATTGTTTTCTTGATTTCTTTCTGATAGTTTGTTGTTAGTGTATAAAAATGCAACATGTGCAAATAGTGACCATTTTCCTTCTTCCTTTCCAATTTGTATGCTTTTTTTGTTTCCTTTCCTAATTCCTCTGGCTAGGACTTCAATACTGTGTTAAATAAAACAATAGTGAACATCCTTGTCTTGTTCTCGATGTTAAAGGAAAAGCTTTTTAGGTTTTCACCATGGAGTATGATTTCTGCTGTGGGCTTGTCACATAAGGCCTTTGTTGTTTTGAGGTACATTCAGTATATATCCAATTTGTTGGGAGTTTTGTAATCATAAATGGAAGTTGAATTTCCCAGATAATTTTTCTACATCTTTTTAGATGATGACATTTTTATACTTTATACTGTTAATACTGTGTATCAGTTTAATTGATTTGTGGATGTTGAACCATCCTTGCATTTCTGGAATATGTCCCACTTGGTCATGGTATATTACCGTTTTATTTTTTATCTATTTTTTATTTATTTCTTAAAGATGTTATTTGTTTGAGGAGAGAGAGCGAGTGAGCATGAGCAGGGGGAGAGGCAGACGGAGAGGCAGAGGGAGAGAAAGGGAGAAGCAGACTCTCCACTGAGCAGGGAGCCCAATGTGGGGCTCGATCCCAGGCCCCTGGGGTCATGACCTGAGCTGAAGGCAGACGCTTAACCACTGAGTCACCCAGGTGCCCCAAGCATTTTAATGTATTGTTGAATTTGGTTTGCCTATATTTTGTTGAGGATTTTTGCATCTATGTTCATCAGGAACATTGGTCTGCAATTTCTTTTCTTTTTTTTTCTTGTCTTGTCTTGTCTTGTCTTGTCTTGTCTTGTCTTGTCTTGTCTTGTCTTGTCTTCTCTTCTCTTCTCTTCTCTTCTCTTCTCTTCTCTTCTCTTCTTTTAGTACCCTTGACTTGTTTTGGTATAAAGGCGATTGTGA
This sequence comes from Potos flavus, assembly GCA_028534135.1. Taxonomy (NCBI): domain Eukaryota; kingdom Metazoa; phylum Chordata; class Mammalia; order Carnivora; family Procyonidae; genus Potos; species Potos flavus. The sequence continues at coordinate 46,555,792 of CM052901.1, forward strand.
CCTCATAAAATGAGTTTGGCAGCTTTCCTCCTATTGAATTTATTGGATGAGTTGAAGTAGGACAGGTATTAAATCTTCTTTGAATTTTGGTAGGGTTGATCTGTGAAGTCTTCTGGTCTTGGGCTTTTGTTTGGTGGGAGTTTTTTGATTGTGATTCAATCTCTGTATTGGAAATTGGTCTATTCAGATTTTCTATTTCTTTATGATTCAGTTTTGGAAGATTGTAAGTTTCTAGGAATTTATCCATTTCTTCTACATTGTCTGATGTTAATTTTTATAGTACTTTCATATACATAGTGGTGTATGATTTTTCATAGTAGTTTCTTATCCTTTTTATTTCCATGGTATCTAGTTGTAACTTCTCTATCATTCTTGATTTTATTTATTTGAGGCTTCTTCTTTCCTTTGAATCTTGCTAAAAATTTTGTCAGTTTTGTTTATCTTTTTAAAGAACCTGCTCTTAGTTTCATTTATCTTTTCTGTTGGCTTTTTAGTCTCTATTTCATCTATTTTTGCTCTGATCTTTATTATTTTCTTCATTCTACTAACTTTGGACTTTCTTTGTTCTTTTTTTCCTAGTCCCTTTAGTTGCAATGATAGATTGTTAATTCGAGATTTTTCTTGTTCCTTTAGGTAGCCCTGTCTCTCTGTAAATTTTTTTCTTAGAACAGCTTGCTGCATCCCATAGATTTTGGTATATTCTGTTTCCTTTTTCATTTGTCTCAGTGTATTTTTTATACTTTTTTAAAATTTCAATTCAATTTAATTAACATGTAGTATATTATTAGTTTCAGAGGTAGAATTTAGTGATTTATCAGTTGCATATAACATCCAGTGCTCATTCCATCAAGTGCCCTCCTTAATGTCCATCACCCAGTTATCCCATCCCCCCACACACCCCCCTTTCCTAGAGTTAAGAGTCTGTTATGGTTTGTCTTCCTCTCTGTTTGGCTTATTTTTCCTTCCCTTCCCCTGTGTTCTTCTGTTTGTTTCTTAAATTCCACATTTGAGTGAAATCATATATTTGTCTTTCTCTTACTTATTCCTCTTAGCAGAATACCTTCTAGTTCCATCTACATCATTACAAATGGCAAGATTTCATTCTTTTTTGATGGCTGAGTAGTATTCCATTGTATATATACACAGTGGAAATTACCTGTTCTTTATCCATTCATCTGTCAATGGACATCAGGGCTCTTTCCATATTTTGGCTATTGCGGACATTGCTGCTATAAATATTGGGGTGCATGTGCCCCTTTGAATCACAATGTTTGTATTCTTTGGATAAATACATAGTAGCACAGTTGCTGGGTTGTAGGGTAGCTCTAGTTTTAACTTTTTGAGGAACCTCCATACTGTCTTACAGAGTGGCTGTACCAGCTTACATTCCCACGAACAGTGTAAGAGGTTTCTCCTTTCTGTACAACATCTGTTGTTTCCTGAGTTGTTATTTTAGCCATTCTTACTGGTATGGGTGGTATCTCATTGTGGTTTTGATTTGTATTTCCCCGATGCTGAGTGATGTTGAGCATTTTTTCATGTGTCTGTTGACCATTTGTATGTCTTCTTTGGAGAATGTTCATGTCTTCTGCCCATTTCTTGACTGGATTATTTGCTTTTTGGGTGTTGAGTTTGAGAAGTTCTTTTTAAATCTTGGATATTAGACCTTTATCTGTAATGTCATTTGCAAATATCTTCTTCCATTCTGTAGGTTGCCTTTTAGTTTTGCTGATTGTTTCCTTTGCCGTGCAAAAGCTTTTTATCTTGAAGTCACAGTAGTTCATTTTTACTGTTGTTTCCCTTGCCTTTCAGACCTGTCGAGCAAGAAGTTACTGCAGCTGAGATCAAAGAGGTTGATGCCTATGTTCTTCTCTAGGATTTTGATGGTTTCCTGTCTCATATTTAGTTCTTGCATCCATTTTGTGTTTGTTTTTGTGTCTGGTGTAAGAAAGTGGTCCAGTTTCTTTCTTCTGCACCTGGCTGTCCAGTTTTCCCAACAGCATTTTTTGAAGAGACTTGTCTTTTTTCCACTGGGTATTCTTTCCTGATTTGTCAAATATTAGTTAACTATAGAGTTGAGGGTCCATTCTGGGTTCTCTATTCTGTTCCATTGATCTGTGCGTATGTTTTTGTACCAGTGCCATACTTTCTTGAGGATTACAGCTTTGTAACACTGCTTGAAATCCAGAATTGTGATGCCACCGGCTTTGGTTTTCTTTTTCAACATTCCTTTGGCTACTTGGGGTCTTTTCTGGTTCCATACAAATTTTAGGGTTGTTCCAGCTCTGTGAAAAATGTTGATGGTATTTTGATAGGGATTGCATTGAATGTGTACATTGCTTTGGGTCACATAGACATTTTAACAATATTTGTTCTTCCAGTCCATGAGCATGGAATGTTTTTCCATTTCTTTGTGTCTTCCTCAATATCTTTCATAAGTGTTCTATAGTTTTTAGAGTACATAGCCTTTACCTCTTTGGTTAGGTATATTCCTGGATATCTTAAAGTTTTTGGTGTAGTTGTAAATGGGATTTATTCCTTGATTTCTCTTTCTTCTACCTCAGTGTATTCCTTTTTAAAGATCTTACTTTTTTTTTTTTAAGTAATCTGTACACCCAACATGGGGTTTGAACCCACAACCCTGTGATCAATAGTTGCATGCTCCACCAACTGAGCCAGCCAGGTGCCCCATGTCTCATTGTATTTTTTGACTTCCTCATTGACCTATATGTTGTTCAGTAGTACGTTGTTTAATCTCCAAATATTCGTGATTTTTTCCAGGTTTCTTCTTGTAATTGAATTCTAGTTTCATATCATTGTGGCTGGAAAAGATGTTTGATACAATTTGTCTTCTTAAATTTATTGAGACTTGTTTTGTGGCTTAACATGTGATCTATTTTGGAGAACATTCCACATGCATTTGAGAAGAGTGTGTATTCTGCTGCTTTAGGAATGAATGAATGTTCTGTATATGTCAATTAAGTCCACCTGGTCTAATGTGTCAGTCAAGGCCAGTGTTTCCTTATTGATTTTTCTGTGTGGATGATCTATCCATTGATGTATGTGGGGTGTTAGTCCCTCACTATTATTGTATTGTTGCCATTTTTTCCTTTATGTCTGCTAATATTTGCTTTATATATTTTGGTGCTCCTATGTTGGGTGCATATGTAATTATAATGTTATATCTTCTTGCTAGATTGACACCTTTATCATTATGTAGTGTCGCTCTTGGCCTTTTATTACATTCTTTGTTTTAGTCTATTTTGTGTGATATAAGTACAGCTATACAGCTTTTTGTTTCCATTTGCATGGGATATACTTTATCATTTTACTTCTAGTCTTTGCCCTACAAGAAGTGAGTTTCTTGTAGGCAGCATATAGATGGTCTTGTGTTTTGTTTTGTTGTTTTTTTAAAAAGATTTTATTTATTTATTTGAGACAACAGAGAGAGCATGAGAGGGGCAAAGGGAGTGGAAGAAGCAGACTCCCTGCTGAGCAGGGAGCCAGATGCAGTGCTCAATTTCAGGACCCTGAGGTCATGACCTGAGCCAAAGGCAGATGCTTAACTGACTGAGCCACCCAGGTGCCCCTAGATGGTCTTATGTTTTTATCCATTCAGCCACTAGATCTATGTCTTTTGTTAGGATAATTTAGTCCATTTGTCTTTAAAGTAATTATTGATTAGTAAGTAGTTATTGCTTACTAGCATATACATATTGAGAAGCACTGGACTTGTGAGACCCCTTCTGTTGTGTGTCCCAACCAGGGTAGGGTTTTGGCAAGATTGTGTCTCTGCCTCTCCTACCATCTGGTTGTGGTTTTTTTATTCTTTGTTGTGGAGAAGAGCTCATCTAGTTTTCAAATATATTTCAGAGGGAAATCATCCATATGTAGTTGTAGGTTTGGTGTGTCTGTGGGAAGAAGTGAATTGAGGTTCCTCCTATGTTACCATCTTGCAGAAGTCCTCTACCTTCTACTATTTAGATAAAGAAAGAAAACAGTGCTCCCCTGTAGGAATGAGAAAATGTATATGAAATATTAAAGAATCAACGGTTGTCCTAGTTTTCTCCTTTTCATATTCTCCCACTTTAAAGAGAAACCATGGTATCTGTGACACTACTTTATGAGTGAAAGTAATTTTAATTTGCTTAACCTAATCTAGCATTCAACATGTTTGCTATTAGAGCTGGTGTGATATAATAATAATAGCTCCCATTTATGGAATATTTGCTTGGTACTGTGTTAGGTAGTTTATAAATATTAAGTTATTTAATTCTTACTACATTTCTCTAAAATTTCTATAAAATATACTTCTCTAAAGAAGTATATTTCCCCTTTTGAAGATGAGGAAACAAATTAAGAGAGTTGAAATAACTTGTCCAATGTCATGTGTCTATTAAGGGAAAAACCAGGATTTAAACCCAGGTTCTTTTTTTTTTAATTTCTGTAATTTCTTTTTTTTTTTAATAATTTAATTTTATTTTTTCAGTGTTTCAAGATTCATTGTTCATGCACACCCAGTGCTCCATGCAATATGTGCCCACCACCAGGCTCACCCAACCCCCCACCCCCCTCCCCTCCAAAACCCTCAGTTTGTTTCTCAGAGTCCACAGTCTCTCGTGGTTCATCTCCCCCTCCGATTTCCCCCAATTCACCCTTCCTTTCCTTCGTCCAGTGTCTTCCATGTTTTTCCTTATGCTCCACATGTAAGTGAAACCATAGGATAATTGACTCTCTCTGCTTGACTTATTTCACTCAGCATAATCTCTTCCAGTCCCGTCCATGTTGATACAAAAGTTGGGTATTCATCCTTTCTGATGGAGGCATAATATTCCATTG
>CM052901.1:46560730-46600665 GCA_028534135.1 Potos flavus
GGTAGCTCTATTTTTAATTTCTTCAGAAATCTCCACACTGTTTTCCGAAGTGGCTGCCCCAACTTGCATTCCCACCAACAGGGTAAGAGGGTTCCCCTTTCTCCACATCCTCTCCAATACTTGTTGTTTACTGTCTTATTGATATTGGCCATTCTAACTGGTGTAAGGTGGTATCTCAATGTGGTTTTGATTTGAATTTCCCTGATGGCTAATGATGATGAACATTTTTTCATGTGTCTGCTAGCCATTTGTATGTCTTCTTTGGAGAAGTGTCTGTTCATGTCTTCTGCCCATTTTTTGACATGATTATCTGTTTTTTGAGTTTTGAGTTTGAGGAGTTCTTTATAGATCTTAGATAACAGCCCTTTGTCTGTAGTGTCATTTGCGAAAATCTTTTCCCATTCCGTGGGTTGCCTGTTTGTTTTGTTGACTGTTTCCTTTGCTGTGCAGAAGCTTTTTATGTTGATGAAGTCCCAAAAGTTCATTTTTGCTTTTGTTTCCTTTGCCTTTGGAGACATGTCTTGAAAGAAGTTCCTATGGAAACCCAGGTCCTTTTGACAGCAAAGCCTGTGCTTTTCCTCCAAGATAAGCTGTGGGGTTGGAAAACAGGTTATCTGTTTGGACACAAATTTGGATACAAATTGGACACAAATACTGGACTTGATGGCCAAGAGACCTGATTCAAATTGTGACTCTGTCAGTGATTAGTTATATGATTTAAGCTGTTTTCCTCAAGTCTAAAATGTAGCTAGTGTATGACTTACCTTGAAGAGTTACTGCAGGAGCCCAGTAGGATACATGGGGGTGGGTAAAAGATAATAAATTTATCTTTTCATCATGTAGAGATTACATTTGTAAGTCATCAGCAGAAAAGCGATAATTGAGTCAGTAAGAATAGATGAGATCACAGAGAAAAACAAGAATTGAGGTCAATCTGTGTATAATACTTACTCATCTACCTGGTTTGGTTGTCTAAAAATGTATTTGAGTGGGTGGGCTAGTGTCAATGACAAATAACTGTCAACATAGTAGGGTCTCTGTCCAGCTCTAATTACTGGGGACTCAGCCTGGGAGTACTTCATTCTGGGAGATTCTGGCAGATCTGACTGCCAAAGCAACTTAATGTAACCCCATGGGATGCTTTTAAAAGCGTATAAGGGCCTGATCTTCCTCTCTAACATTGGAATTACATCTGCATACTCTACCAAAGAGGCCCACCTGCCTTGGTCTTGGAATGAGTGGATGATGAAAGGGACTTGGCTCTCTTGTGTATCAGGTATGTGGAGGTTTAGTAAAGGAGAATTTGTATAGGGAGTAAATCCAATATATTCCCTAGTCTGTTTTGTTATTTGTCAACCAAGAAAGTAGAAACATGTCATGATTCTTTATAGTATTCCAATCAAATTGAAATGGAATAAATTCTTTTAATGTGCATGGTATATTTGTATTCTTTAATAGCTGGCAGGTCAATAGTAGTGACATATCACACTGTCATTTTCCTACTTTTATCATATACAGAAAGGTATTTGTGCACGTTAAATTTGAGAAATGCAAAAAAAAAAATTTGTTGTATTTTAGGTACTGGAAATAAATAGTCCTTCCAGCTCTGGGATTAGAGTAGATGTTGTCATGAAATTATTTTCCCATTTTCATTATCCAGATGAATTGGAGATGCAAAACAAAAATTAGACTTCATTCTGTTTAATGTCTGTAAACAGATTCCATTGCCTTTATTTATAGTAAGTTAGATTCTGGGATTTGTATTATATGCTTATGTTTATAATTTTAAATATTACAATCTTGTAGATTATAGAAGACAGTCTTTATAGTGGAAAGAGCTTAGACTTTGGGGCCCGATATGCCCTGGCTTGAATCCAGGCCATTTCCTATCTGAGTGAGTTAAACCCAACTTCTTGGGTTTTTTTTTTTCTTCCTAAATGTAAAATGGGGATACTTTTAGCACCAATCTCTCAGGATTCTTGTGAACATTACGTGGTAGTGAATGGAAAATGGCCAGCGCTACAATACATATTATCCTATTTTTCTCCTTCCCATTAATGTGAATTAAGGCAGCATTTCTCGAAATATGTTTTGTTGAAACCCACTCCCTTCAAATGCTTTTAAAAAAAAATGTTCATCGGTCAACTAAATTTTTTCCTCTTGGTGAGAACAGACATGAACACTAAGAATTTAATAAAAAGGCTCTAATTAGTAGGTTTAATACTCAGTCTTCTCATACAGCTCATAACGGTGCTGAGAAGCTCTGTCGTAAAACATTTTTTTGTGGTTTAACTTAGCATTTTCCAAATTTATTTTGTCATTGTACCTTTTTTTTTCTTGGAACACTTATTGATAGTCCATGTTATTAATGGGATACATTTTGGAAAAGGTGAATTTAGTAATCAGGTCCAGGTGCCTTTTTTTTTTTTTTTTTGAGTATAGTTGAAACACTAAATTAGTTTCAGGTATACAGTTTGGTGATTTTTGACAAGTTTATATATTACATTGTGTTTACCACAAGTATTTGAAGTGTTTAGCTTCATTGAACCACAGGTACACTATAATATCCTATGGACTAAATAATGCTAGCCAGCTTAGAATTTGGTATTACGTTCCAATGGATAGGATTAGGGTTTAGGAAAACTGAGTTTTAACTGCAGTTGTACCAGTTGTAGTTGTGTGGCTCTGAGCTAGTGACTTAATTTCTACACAGACCGTCTCAGCGTCTTCATCTGTAAGATAATACCTTACCTGCTTCACCAGATTGCTGGAAAAATCCATGAGAAAATAGTTGTGAAAACAGTTTTAAAAACAAAAAATTAAAATGCTGTCAGTGGAAGGGATGGAATTACTACTATATAAGGAAATGGAATTAGGAGCAGTGAATATAGAATAAGGGAGGCCTAGAGGTTGATCTGTGCTGCTTCTCTTTTAAACTCTCCTGTTGTTTAATAATTAAAACAATCCCTAGATCTGTGTGCCTGAGTATTTTTAGCTGTCTTTTGTCAATGTTCTTGTCCTTGCTTACAGAAGCCATTTCCCAGTAAGGATGTAGTTTAGCAATCATGTAGCTATGGGTGTTGCTGGATATTCATTACTGAATGATAATTATGACACACAATGGAAAAGAAGATTGTTAGGATTTAATAAATAGGCTCTAATTAGTAGGTTTACTACTCAGCCTTCTCATATAGCTTAACTTTCTTTATGTCTACCCATAATGTATTTCTTTTTGTTAGTTGACATGAAGCAAAATGATGTTGCTTTAATATTAAATACTTTGTAAAGGATAAGTAATCTCTTGTTATTGTCTTAAAACTACGTTTTTTTCTGTTTTATTGGTTGGTGTTAATGGAAAAAATTGTATAACCATTTCCTTTCTGTGTCTGTTAAAACTTAGTATTCTAAGTAAGCTTTGTAAAACTTTAGAAAGATAAAAATTATGTTTTCTACAGTTTTAAGGTCAACATTTCACACAGTGGAGAGCTATACCTTAGTATTGTGATTATTGGGCTTTTTTATCTTTGAAAATAAAAATGTCCATTTGTGATTTTTGCTATTTTAGCTGAAAATTTTAGGTCACTTAACTGTCATGAAACTTTAGAGGACTTTAGACATTTTTTTTTAAGATTTATTTATTTATCTGAGAGAGAGCACACGTGTGTGAATGGTGGGGAGGGGCAGAAGTGGGGAAGGAGACAAGCAGACTTCCCCACCAAGCACAGAGCCAGATTTGGGACTCCATCCCAGGTAGATCATGATCTGAGCCAAAATCAAGAGCTGGTCACTAACCGACTGAGCCACCTAGGCATCCTAGATATTAGTTTTAAATTTGCTGTTTAAATACAATGAATAGTCTTTTTCTAGTTCCACAAAGAGACTCTAGTTTTAAGGAAGTTTTTTTACCGTATAAAATAGCATTCCCTGGCATTAGAGATACACATCATCCTTCATCATAAACTACTTTTTCCTTTATTTGATGTACAGAGGCAGCTGTGATACAAAATTGGCAGAAAATGTTCCATTCCCCCTTTTTCTCATTTTTTTTTTCTGTCAGGAAGTTCTCACTTTGTCCTTAAATTGTATCTTTGGGGTTTTAAAAACAGAACCAGTAACCTAGCTTTGTTATTCCCTGCAGAAACATTTTTAAAGAGAGTAGAAATAATATTTTATAAATTGAATTTGAATGTCAGAATTCTGAAGCTGTATTTTTTTTTAAGATTTTATTTTTTATTTGACAGAGAGAGATCACAAGTAGGCAGAGAGGCAGGCAGAGAGAGAGGGGGAAGCAGGCTCCCTGCCGAGCAGAGAGCCCGATGCGGGGCTCGATCCCAGGACCCTGAGATCACAACCCGAGCCGAAGGCAGAGGTTTTAACCCACTGAGCCACCCAGGCGCCCCCTGAAGCTGTATTTTTAAAGATAAAATTTAAGAAAATATTTAGTGGACTTTAATTTTTACCATTTCATTGCAATAGTATTCCTATAGAGCATTTTAGAATGTTACATTGATTTTTTTCATTTTCTTTTTGCCATATTGATTTTGATACCTAAAGTCTTTTGCTTTCTCTTTAAGGGATATTAGAAACCATACTTAGAACTATACAAATACCAAAATGAACTTAGTAAAAATCTGTGTTGGTTTTATAGTGATTTTATTAATAATTATGTTACCCTCTTTTGTCAGAAAGACCACAGTAATGAAAACCATGTTTCAACTTTTATATACATTGGATGAGATCACCAGCTGCTAAGGTTAAGAGCATATCAACAGGAAAAGTTGAAAATGTGAGCTGCATGGAAAAATACTAGAACCAGTTGGCTCTCAAAAAACATGACCAAGTATAGGGGAAAAAAGATTTTGACCATGAACTGACCTTAGGTCATTTAATAATGGAAAGAAACAGCAAAATGGCTTTCTTTTAGACTATTTTTAGGCTTTTGATAATAGCAGAAAATACTGTGAAAATTGGCACATCTTGGTCCATGTTTGAAAACTCAGGTTACTTTTTTTTCCTAATAATTTACTAAAATTTTCAGACAGAAAAGTTGAAAAAAATTGTACTATGAGTATGTATCACCACCTAGATTCTACTATTAACATTTCGCTGTATTTGCTTTATTACATAACTGCCCATGTATTCATTTTTCTTTCCATTTATTATTCCATCTTTTGCATATTTCAAAGTAAGTTGTACACAGTCAAGTACTTTCAATCTGGAACACTTCAGCATGCATATTATTTTTTTTTTCTTTTTAAGAGTTATTTTTTTTTTAAAGATTTTATTTATTTATTTATTTGACACAGAGAGAGAGATCACAAGTAGGCAGAGAGGCAGGCAGAGAGAGGGGGAAGCAGGCTCCCCGCTGAGCAGAAAGGCCAATGTGGGGCTCGATCTCAGGACCCTGAGATCATGACCTGAGCTGAAGGCAGAGGTTAACCCACTGAGCCACCCAGGCGCCCCCAGCATGCATATTATTAAGTTCAATATTTATGGTTCTTTTTTTTTTTAGATAAAATTACATGCAGTGAAATACCCAGATCTTAAGCGTGCCATTTAATAAGTCTTGGGAAATACATACACTTGTGTAACTAAGAATCTTATTGAGATAAAATAATATTGCCTTTGCTCTAGAAAGTTCTCTCATACCCCATCCAAGTCTCTCATGCCCCATCCAAGTCAAGTCCTGCCCTTACTCTCACCCAGTCACTCTTGGGATATTTTTTATTATTGTAATTAACTTAACTTGTTCTAGAATGTCATATAGATGGAATCATTCAGAATGTACTCTTTTGGGGTAAAAGCTTCTTTCACTTAGCTTTGAGATTCATCTGTGTTGTTACTAGTATTCATTTTCATTGGTGAATAGTATCAGTCCTATAGATATACCTCAGATTATTTATCCATTCACCTATTGATGCATATTTGAATTCTGATCAGTTTGGAGCTATTAAGTAATAAAGCTACTATGAAAAAGCTTGTACAAGTATTTCGTGAACATATACTTTCCTGGTTTGTAAATACCTAGGAATGGATTTACTGGATCCTAGGGTAGATACATATTTAGTTTTTTTCTGAAACTGCCAGACAGTTTTCCAAAGTATTTGTACCATTTTACACTCCCACCAAAATGTATGAGCATTCTGGCCATTCACACCAGCACTTGGTTTTGTCAGCCTTTTAATTTTAACTGCTCTCGTGGATGTATAGTGGTATTTCATTATGTTCATTTTTAATGCTTATTTTAATGTGTACTTACCTCCCATCCAAGTACTAACCTTGCCCGACCCTGCTTAGCTTCCGGGATCACAGAGACTGGGCATGTTCACGGTGGTATGGCCATAGACTACTGTGTACTTATCTAATGGCTAATGATTTTGAGCACCTTTTTATGTGCTCATTAACCACATCTATCTTCTTTTGTGAAATGTCCTTTCAAGCCCTTTGCCCACTTTAAAATTTGAATATTTGTCATATTATTAAGTTGAAAAAGATTCTTATATATCCTGGATACCAGTCTTTTGTCAGATATGTGTTATGACTATTCTAGTTTGTAGCTAGGCCATTCATTTTTATGATGTATTTAGTGTAGAACTTTTTCATTTTGATGAATTCCACTTTATTAGTAGTTTTATTGCTTTCTGTGTGTTATCTAAGAAACCTTTGTCTACCCTAGTGTCAGATTTCTAATGTATATTTATTATTTATAAATTGATGTATCCAATAAATTTACTTTGATCTTAAAACTTTTACCCAAAAGTCAGAGCTTCTTACTTATGACTTTAAGGTGGCTTAAAAGAAATCTAAATATCTTAACAAAAAAATATAAAGACAGTTGTTTTTTTTTTTTTTTAACAGCCTGGATGTTTTCTAGTTTTGTTGAGTGTTATATTTAGAGGATGGGAAGGGATGGCGGAAGTGTATATTATTCTCAAGCAAGGGAGAAGAAGGTATAAATTTCTATGGGAAAGACCACTAGTTCTAACACTCCTCTCTCTTCACTCCTCCTTTTTCTCTATACTGGCTGTTGCCCACCTTCTCCTTCCACTGTTTTCTCTGACCCAAGGGATCATAGCTTCCACATCTCCTGATCCCAACATTTTAGCAAGGGTGGCCATCTAGAATTGTTAATATAGCTGAAATTCTATCTAAATTTTAAAGCTAATTAGAGATTCTTTTTTTTTTTTTTCAATTAGAGATTCTGAGTGGTGTATGAATTCGCATTATCTCAGAGAGAACTATCAGATTATAAGTAAAGCAGTGATCTGTATTAATAGACCTATTTTCACAGATACTCAATTTAACCATTTTCTCTATTAGAGCAAAAGCAGTGATTATTGGTAAAACACTTGAGCCTAAAGTCTGACTGTTCTGCAGGCCTGTCAACATTTGTTTGAGGAGAAATATATCAGAATATTGAGAGGATCTCCAGTAGCATTATGGATGAGTGATTTTGGATATTATATTAAAGGTTTTAGTTTTCATCTCATTTTATTTTTTATTTATTTTTTATTTAAAAAAAAGATTTTATTTATTTATTTGACGGAGAGAGAGAGAGAGAGAGAGAGAGATCACAAGTAGGCAGAGAGTCAGGCATAGAGAGAGGGGAAAGCAGGCTCCCTGTTGAGCAGAGAGCCTGATGTGGGGCTCGATTCCAGGACCCTGAGACCATGACCTGAGCCAAAGGCAGAGGCTTAACCCACTGAGCCACCCAGGCGCCCCTTTATCTCATTTTAAAAAGAGCTTTTATAGATTTTTATTTCATTAGAGAAAAATACAGAGAAGCAAAAATAAAAACAAAAACAAACAGAACAAAGAATCTGTTCCACCCCAGAACCAGAGTGGGTGTTGTAGGTGGAACTGAGTGTACTTTGGGGCTCATCATACACAGAATCAATAAACGTGAAGAGTTTTGCAAGAACTGGGAAGCCCCGATACAGATATGTAGTACAGAATTAGAGAATTCTGGTTGCCACAAATCTTCTACTTAAGGAAGTTAATCAGAACTCCAATGTCTACAAGGTTTACCTGATCCTAATTAGGAGACCTCTGAGTTCTCTAAAACAGAATGATGATCTTCACAGGATTATAGAATGAAGAATAATAGTTTACCCCATTATTATCGGGGCTATTGTTCTTGCTTTACTTACCACAAAAGTGAATAACTGTGTCCCAGGATCTACTTTTATTTTTGGCCCTAAAGGCTAAGAGTAACACAGGGCCACTAGCTCTAGAGTAGCCATTTTTGTGTGTGGGCGTGTATGTTGGCATGGGTGTGTATGTTGGCATGGGTTATGGGTTTGGTGATGGTGGGGACAGTGGATATTTAGTTTTTTAGACAAAAAAGACAAAAAAGAAAACTTAGTAGTTTTTTTCATTGGCTTTCCTTGAGATCTACCGAGGTTTTCTCTCCAGCCAATTTTTTTTTTTTTTAACTCAGGAGTCAAATTTTGTTTATATTCCCTGATCAATGCCCATTTCAAGCTGTTCACAATCACATGATCAGTGACATTTGATCAATGTAGAAAGCTCTCAGGAGGCCAAAGAGACTTTTTAACTCCTTATACAATGGAAAGTTACCTTTGGGATCGGAGAGGCTAACTTTTATTTCAGCCTAGTATTTCCAGCATCCCAATTATGTTTTGAACTCTGAGGTGGCAATATTGAAATGATTTGAAGGGTACAGGGTGGTTTGCTGATAGAGATCAGTGACTTAGTTTTTATACCCTTTTCTTTACTCTTATTTTTTATTGTTACAGAAGAAGCTACTATGGAGGAAACTGGGCCAGTTTTAGCTTTTCAGGAATACTGTCCTGGCTAAAGGAATACCAGGTAACCTTCTTAGTTGATTTTTAATCTACTAGGTTGTATTTTGTAATGTAATAACCGTACATTGTAATAACCCTACATTGAAGAAAACCCTAAGCTGCTGTAAATAGGATCGATGCCTCATTTTTATTTATTTAACAGAGATGATACAGTCATCTTTTTAGTTAATGTTCTTCCAATGCTTTCAAAATATAGATAATTGCTTTTTAAATGTACGTAGATATGTTGGCTGAAGATACATCATATATAGTTGATACCATTTTCCATTACATTCCCAAATATAAGGCAAGATTTTTTCTCCAAAATGGTCTTTCAGAAAAAAATTTCGGTCCTTATAAAATCTCACATATTACTAGTTGCTCTTTCAGTAGTATATTTTGAGGAAAAAACCCAACTATTCAGGGGAAAATACATTAATTTGAAATGGTCTGAGTCATTGGTAGTTTTGCATATTTATAGAAGTCACCTGACAGAATCAGTAAAAACAAAAAGCAAGGGAAAATTTAATATAAATTTAGTAAGCTTTTTTAAAGTTAGGATCTCCCTACTACATTATAAAAAAGTTTTTTAGAGGACATGTACAGCATAGTAATATGGGGAGTTGGTTATGTCATGGAGTTTACTGATTTTTATGACAGATTAAAAAAATTGTCCTAATTTTATGTGAATGGTACATGTGGCTTGAAATGAACTTCCTATTGAGAGCATCATACATGGAATCAAAAATTGCTATATCTTAAAAGAGTTTAGACAATTGGTTAAGGAGTATGACATATTCTATTTTTTTTTAATTTTTGTCAGAGAGAGAGTGAGAGAGATCACAAGTAGGCAGAGAGGCAGGCAGAGGCAGAGGGAGAAGAAGGCTCCCCGCCGAGCAAGGAGCCCGATGTGGGACTCGATCCCAGGACCCTGGGATCATGACCTGAGCTGAAGGCAGCTGCTTAACCAACTGAGCCACCCAGGCATCCCAGGAGTATGACATATTCTAGAAAATTGTGTTCAGTTAGCTAAAAATAATATAGCTAAGACTTACTAAACACTTAATCATGTGTCAAGCACCACAATAAGCATTGTAGTTGTACTGATTAGTTTATGGCAGGTGACTTAAAAGGTGCTTCTAGTGATGGCAAAGACATTGATGTTGAAGATGCAGTGAAGATTCAGTTTGAATAATACAGTTGCATGAAATGAGAGTGTGGAAAAACGAGCAATATTTGGAAAATAATATTGCATGTAATACAAACTATATAAATCAAGAAAGTAAATGTTACTAGTAGACATTTAACTATTTTATGTATGTGCCTTAAATATTCATCTATTTATGTTGATCAGAAACCCTATTTTGAACCTTATTCTTAGGAAGTATGTGTAAGGGTTATCTTACTTAGTGTATTTAGCACTTCCATGAGAAAATTTAGTCTAGATGCTCAGAACAAAGACAACAAAATTGGTTGTCTGAATGGAAAACTTCTTGTGAGTAAAGGGAATTTTATAAAATATATTTTGATAATAGGTTAGATTTATTAAAATAAAAATATGTTTGTAGACATTTATTTTAGTGCTTCTATTCCAGCATCTTCTTTCACTATATCCTTTCCCCTACACTCTTTGTTTGCTGATCCACAGTCTTTTCTTCAGATAGGTAACCCCATGTCTACACATTCAGAGTTCTGTATTTCACCTCTTTTCCTACCTATGTTGGGATGTTTAACATAATTTAACAATTACACTTAATAAGAAGAGATGTCTGCCCTACTTTGCTACAGTTTAAAATGTTAAATTCAGGAGAAAAAGGCCTTTTTAAAGATTTATTTAAGAGAGAGAGAGTGCATGAGCTGGGGCAGGGGAGAGGGAGAGAGAAGGCGGAAGAAGACTCCCTGCTGAGTACAGAGCCTGACTTAGAGCTTCACCCTAGGACCCTGAGATCATGACCTAAGCCAAAACCAAGAGTCGGATGCTAAACCGACTGAGGCACCCAGGGGCCCCGAGAAAAAAAGCTTTTTAAAATAATTATTGTCCTACTTCATGAAATCTGTAAGTTTAGAAATTTCTTGTGGTGAATTTACTTAAAACAAAGAATATTGTAGTTATATTTCACTGCCAGTTCTTTTTGTTTCACTACTAATTTTTTGAGAATATATATTTAAAAATTTTTTTCTCTGAGAAATGTGTACTGAATAGTTTAAAATTTTAAACAGATTAAAGATTGATCCTTGACATTTGGAAAAGGCATATCTTGACATTTCCAAAAATCCCCTCTATTCAAATATTGCTGTATATATAATTTATCTCCATAAAATGTAATTAGGAATTATTCAAATTTTTGAAGGGCCACTTTCAACCCTTATAAGTTTACATACATTATCATACATTATTGTTTTTATTGTCTTTCTGAATACAGACTACTTAGAGGTTGATTATTATATAGTCCTTAGTTACAGTGGGCTGAATACTTTTCAAAAATACTTTTACGTATAATCAAAATTTGACATGGCTAGTGACTAACCTTCAAAGACCTAAAAGTAAGTAGAAGGAAGTAATAGTGAGCCTGCTTTTGGACAACAAAATGCAAAAACTTTATTTTATTTTTTTTTTTGCAAAAACTTTATTAATAACAAGTAATATGTATACCAGACACCCTTGATTTTCAGCAGATACAGGGTTAGTTGTCCTAGTTCTTAAATGTCAAAACAGGCACATCCAATGACTACATCAAATTTTAGATATCCTGATAGAAAGCTGTAAACCAGAGCTAGCATTTGATAGGATAGGTTTTTACACAAATTTCTTCTCTTTCCTTTGAAGATGGCACACTATGCTAGCATCACTTCAGAATTTTGATGGGATCAAAGGCAAAGCATTAATTGAGAAAGGTATACATGTTCACAAAAAAGTAGAGGTTCAGATTATGCGATTTAATTAAAATTTCTCATCTGTACTTTGTTTAGGAAAACAATGACATTGTGAATGAAAGCCCAGCATGGCAAGAGCAGATTCTTGAAAATGAAGAAGCCATTGCTCTTAGCAGGAAGGACAAAACCATTCAACACGTGGAAGTGTTTTGTTATGCCAGGTATGAAAAGTATTTATTTAGGATACACTGAGTTAATGCCTTCTTATTCATATCTATTCAAAAGAAGCCAACATATGACATTGGTTGCCAAAAGTCAATTGATAAGATGGTTTGCCTTTTTTAAAATATAACTTTCAGTTTTCTCTGCTTAGATGATAATGGTGATAATAACATGCTACAGTAATGACTTGATTCTTACAACCATCCTGTGCTAGGGTAGAGCAGATAGTACTAGTTACAGTTTTTACAGAATCCTCAGTGTAGAGATTAATTTGTTGAAAATGACATGGCTTGAAAAATGTCAAGACCACATGTAGCCTAGATAGTGGTGGAGCCCAAGATCAAAACCCAGGATTATTTAATTCTATTCCGGTGTTCTTCTAACTCTTCTTAGATAATATTCAGTGTAGCAAAATGGAAAATTATAATTTTGAAATAAAAACAATTTGTCATAACCTTTGGGGGCATATTTTCGAAAATCAGGAGAGAGTATTGGGAAGTAATATTTTAAGTGTCTCTAAGTGAGAAAATTCATTTTTTTTAAAGTTTTTATTTTCCAGTTAACATACACTATTATATTAGTTTCAGGTGTGCAATTTGGTGATTCAGCAATTCTATACATAGGTCACCAGGTGCTCATCACAAGTGCACTCCTTAATCGCTATGACCTATTATACCCATTCCCCGACCCACCTCTCCTGTGGTAACAATAAGTTTGTTGTTTATAGTTAAGATTCCGTTTCTTGGTTTGCCTCTCTATTTTTTTCCCTTTGCTCATTTGTTTCTTAAATTCCACATAAGAGTGAAATCATATGGTATTTGTCTTTCTCTCACTGACTTAATCTGCTTAGTTACCATTTTACCCTTTAGCTCCATCCATGTCATTGAAGATGGCAAGATTTCATTCTTTCTTATAGCTGAATAATAGTCCTTGTATATATATATATATATATATATATATATATATATATATATATATACATACCACATCTTTAGCCATTCATCAGTTTATGGACATCTGGGCTGCTTCCGTATATTGACTATTGTAAATAATGCTGCTCTAAACATAGGGGTGCATGGCCCTTTTAATTATTGTTTTTGTATTCTTTGGGTAAACAACCTGTAGTGCGATTGCTGGATCCTAGGGTAGTTCTGTTTTTAACTTTTAGGGGAACTGCCATACTGTTTTCCACAGCGGCTGCACCAGTTTGCACTCCCATCAACACAGCAACAGGGTTCCTTTTTCTCTATATCCTTACTAACACCTGTTGTTTCTTGTGTTGTTGATTTTAGACATTCTGACAAATGTGAGGTGATAATCTCATTGTAGTTTTGATTTGCATTTCCCTGATGGTAAGTGATAATGACCATCTTCTCATGTGTCTGTTGGCCATGTGGAAGTATTCTTTGGAGAAATGTCTATTCATGTCTTCTACCCATTTTTTAATTGGATTATTTTTTGAGGGGGTGTGGAGTTTTATAACTTCTTTATATACTTGGGTTACTAACCCTTTATCATATATATCATTTGCAAGTATCTTTTCCCATTCTGTAGGTTGCCTTTTAAGTTTTGTTGATTGCTGCCTTCACTGTGCAGAAACTTCATTTTGATGTAGTCCCGATAGTTTATTTTTCTTTTTGTTGAATTGTCTTGGGGAACCTATCTAGAAAAAAGTTGCTATGGCAGATGTCAGAGAAGTTACTACCTGTGGTCTCTTCTAGGATTTTTATAGTTTAGGTCTCACATTTAGGTCTTTAGTCCATTTTGAGTTTCTTTTTATGTATGGTGTAATAAAGTGGTCCAGTTTCATTCTTCTGCATGTTGCTGTTCAGTTTTCCCAACACCATTTGTTGAAGAGACTTTTTCCCATTGGCTGTTCTTTCCTGCTTTGTCAGGGATTAATTCACCATATAGTTGTGGGCTATATTTCTCAGTTTTCTGTTCTGCTCTGTTGAACTATGTGTCTGTTTTTGTGCCAGTATTATACTGTTTAGATCACTACAGCTTTGTAATATAACTTGAGGTCTGTAATTGTGATGCCTCTAGCATTGCTTTTCTTTTTCAAGATTGTTTTTTGCTATTCCGGGTCTTTTGTGATTCCATGCAAATTTTAGGGTTGATTGTTCTAGTCTGTGAAAAATGCTGTTGTTATTTTCATAAGGATTGCATGAACTGCATAGATTGCTTTGGGTAACATAGACATTTTAACAATATTTGTTCTTCCAGTCCATGAGCATGGGATGTTTTTTCATTTCTTTGTGTCGTCTTCAATGTCTTTCATCAGTGTTTTATAGTTTTCAGAGTACAGATCTTTGGCCTCTTTGGTTAGGTTTATGCCTAGGTATTTTATCGTTTTTGGTGCTTTTGTAAATGGGATTGGTTCCTGGTAGCTCTTTCTGCCATGTCACTGTTATACAGAAATGCAACAGATTTCTATACATTGATTTTGTATCCTGCGATTTTACTGATTTTGTATATCTGTTCTAGCAATTTTTTAGTGCAGTCTTTCGTGTTTTCTGTATGCCATCTGCAAATAGTGATAGTTTGACTTCCTGGCTGATTTGGATGCCTTTTATTTCCTCGTGTTGTCTGATTGTTATGGCTAGGATTTCCAGTACTATGTTGAACAACAGTGGTGAGAGTGGACATCTCTGTGGTATTTCCTGACTCTAGAGGAAAAGCTTTCAGTTTTTCTCCATCAAGGATGATATTAAGTGTAGGTTTTTCATATATGGCCTGTATTTTGTTGAGGTATGTTCCCTCTATCTCTACTTTGCTGAGAGTTTTTATCATGAATGGATGTTCTTCTTGGTCAAATACTTTTTCTGCATCTATTGAAATGGTCATATGGTTTTTATTTTCCTTTATTGATGTGAGAAAGAAAGAGTATCATTGTGTAATAGATCCTTGACATTCTTGTTGGCTACATCAAAAAATCTTTTGGATTTCCCTTTTGTAAATAATGAAAACTATGGTACATGTTCCTGGCTTTTTGTTGTAGTTGTTGCTTTTTTATATATGCATTATCGATGATGTTAATGTTACATTTTGTGGAGGTAGGGCATGAGTGTGTGTTTAGTTTTGTATAATTTTAACATATATGTTGGGTCATGTATCTGTCACCACAGTCAACTTAAAGAACTGAGCAGTTACATCACCCCAAGGATCTTTCCTGTTTCCATTTTTTTTAAAGAATTTATTTATTTATTTGACAGAGATCACAAGTAGGCAGAGAGGCAGGCAGAGAGAGAGGGGGAAGCAGGCTCCCTGCTGAGCAGAGAACCCGATGCCGGGCTCGATCCCAGGACCCTGAGATCATGACCTGAGCCGAAGGCAGAGGCTTAACCCACTGAGCCACCCAGGCGCCCCTCCTGTTTCCATTTTATAGTTCATCTCCCTACCATTTCCCCCAATTTCTAACTCTTGGTCACCACTAGTCTCTCTTCTAGCTCTATTATTTTGTCATTTTGAGAATGTTATGTAAATAGAACTGTACAGTGTAACCTTTTGCCATTGGCTCTTTTCACTCATTGTAGTTAACCTGCAGATTCATCCAGGTGGTTGTATGCATTAGTAGTTTGTTCCTTGTTATTGCTGAATAGTATTCCATGGTATGGATATATCAAAGTTCACTTATTCACCTATTGAAGAACATCTGGGCTTTTTTCACTTTTGTCTATTACAAATAAAGCTGCTATGAATATTTGTTTATAGGATTCTGTGTGAACATAAGTTTTCATTTGTCTGGGATAAATGCCCAAGTGTATAATTGATGGATCATATGGTAATTATGTATTTAGTTTTAAAAGAAACTGAATAACTGTTTTCTAGAGGAGCTGTACCATTTTACATTTCCATCAGAATTTCATAATTCAGTTTCCCCACATGCTCCTCAGCATTTGGTGTTTTCACTTTTTTTGCTATTCTGATAGGTGTGTAGTGATAGCTCATTGCAGTTTTAATTTGCATTTCCCTTGTGGTTGATTTTGAACATCTTTTCATGTGTTTGCCATTCTTACATCCTTTCTGTTGAAAATCTGTTCATATCTGTTGCTCATTTTTTAATTGGATTGGCTTTTTCCTATGGATTTTTGAGAGTTCTTTATATGTTTTATATATGTGTCCTTTGTTAGGTATATAGTTTGCAAGTATTTTCCACAAGTCTGTAGCTTGTCTGGCATCCTCTTTAAGCAGGATATTTTGCAGGTGAAATGTTTTAAATTTTGATGTGGTCCAATTTATCACTTTTTTTTTTTTTTTTCCAATTTATCACTTTTTTCTTTGGTATAGATCCAGAATATCTTCTCCTATTTTTTTTTTTTAAATATAGTTTTATGTTTAAGCCCATGATCTGTAATTTTTGTACAAGGTGTGAGGTTTAGGTCAGTGTTAATTTTTTTTAACATAAGGTTATCCTATTGCTTTGGCACAGTTTGTTATAAAGGCTGTTTTTTCTCCACTGAATTAATTTTGCATATTTGCCAAAAATCAGCTGCCTGTACAAATAGGTTTTATATTCTGTTCCACTGATGTGTATGTCTTTTCCTACACCAATACCACACTATCTTGATTGCTGCAGCTATGTATTAGGACTTAGAATCAGGTAGAATAATTCCTCCAAATTTATTCTTTTTTGTCAACATTGTTTTAGCTATTCTAGAGTTTGTGCCTTTTCATATAAATGTTTTAATAAGCTTTTCTATGTCTAGAAAATGTTGCTAGAATTTTTTTTTAAGATTTTATTTATTTAGGGACGCCCGGGTGGCTCAGTTGGTTAAGCGGCTGCCTTCGGCTCGGGTCATGGTCCCAGGGTCCTGGGATCGAGTCCCACATCGGGCTCCTTGCTCGGCGGGGAGCCTGCTTCTCCCTCTGCCTCTGCCTGCCTCTCTGCCTGCTTGTGCTCTCTCTCTCACTCTCTCTCTCTGACAAATAAATAAACAAAATCTTTAAAAAAAAAAAAAAAAAAGATTTTATTTATTTATTTGACAGAGAGAGACACAGCTAGAGAGGGAACACAAGCAGGGGTAGTGGGAGAGGTTGAAGCAGGCTTCCAGCCAAGCAGGGAGCCCGATGTGAGGCTTGATTCTAGGACCCTGGGATCATGACCTGAGCTGAAGGCAGAGGCTTAATGACTGAGCCACCCAGGTGCCTCCTGTTGCTGGAATTTTGATAGGAATTGCATTAATGCTATAAATCAGCTTGGGAGGAATTGATACCTTTATTATTTTGAGTCTTCCAATTCACTGACAAGGTATGTCTCTCCATTTATGTAGGTTGACTTTGATTTCTTTCTATAGAATTGTGTAGTTTTCAGCATCCCAATCCTGTGCATGTTTTGTTAAGGTATACCTAAGTATTACTTGCCTTTGGGGCAATTATAAATGGCATTCTTTTTAATGTTGACTTTCATATGTTCATTATGGGTATCTAGAAATGTAGTTGGTTTTTATGTTTGAGTTGTATCCTGGCATCTTGCTGAACTCACTTATTAGTTCTGGGGATTTTTTTTTATAGATTCCTTGGGATTTTTACATAGACAGTCATGTCTTATATAAAGAGGAACAGTTTTATGTATTCTTCTTCATTTGCTCTTTTAAGAATCTGTTTCCTATTGAGAGTCATGTGTTTTCTGTCCATAGCCACACACAAGTTAGTTGTGTTTTCTACTTATCCTTAGCCTCACTTAATGAGCACTTTTTTTTTCCCAGAAAGAAAGTTGTTATCACTTTCTGATGACTTTGTAATTATACCCTAATGATGGCCAATCATTTAGGGTCTCTCTCACTTCTAATTATCTTGTTTTTGTACACTACTCTCTTAGCATGTGCACATCAAATCCACAATCTGATCACTGGTATCCATCAGTTTGTTCTCTATAGTTAAGACTCCCTCTATTGGTTTGCCTTTCTCTCTCTTTTTTCTTTTCACTTGCTCATTTATTTTGTTTCTTAAATTCCACATATGAGTGAAATCATACGGTATTTGTCTTTCTCTGACTGACTTATTTTGCTTAGCATTTTACTCTCTATCTCCATCCATGTTGTTGCAAATGGCGAGATTTCATTCTTTTTTATGGCCAAATAATACTCCATTGTATATCTATACCACATCTTTTTTATCCATTCATCAGCCAATGGACACTTGGGCTGCTTCCATAATTTGGCTATTGTAAATAATGCTCATCTAAACATAGGGGTGCATGTATCCTTTTGAATTAGTGTTTTTGTAGTTTTGGGTAAATACTCAGTAGGGCCATTCTTGGTTTGTTGGGTAATTCTATTTTTAACGTTTTGAGGAGTCTCCATACTGACATCCATAGGGGCTGCACCAGTTGCATTCCCACCAACAATGCAAGAGTGTTCCTTTTTCTGTACATCCTCACCAACATTTGTTGTATCTTGTGGTTTTGATTTTAGCATTCTTACAGGGGTAAAGTGGTATATCATAGTTTTGATTTGCCTTTCCCTGATGATGACTGATGATGAGCATCGTTTCTTGTATCTGTTAGCCATCTGTATGTCTTCTTTGGAGACATGTCTCTTCATGACTTCTACCCATTTTTAATTGGATTATTTTGGGGGCTGTTGAATTTTATAAGTTCTTTGTATATTTTGGATACTGTTTATTGAATATGTCATTTGCAAATATTTTCTCCCATTCTATAGGTTGTCTTTTAGTCTCATTGATTCTTTCCTTCGCTGTGCGGAAGCTTTTTATTTTGCTGTAGTCCCAATAGTTTATTTTTGCTTTTGTTTCTCATGCCTCAGGAGACATATCTAGAAAAACTGGATATTGCTGTGGCCAGTATCTGAAAAATTACTTTCTGTGCTTTCTTCTAGATTTTTGTGGTTTCAAAACTCGTGTTTAGGTCTTTATTACATTTTGAATTTATTTTCATGTATGGTGAAAAAAGTGGTCCAGTTTCATTCTTTTGCATGTTGCTATCAAGTTTTCCCAGCACCATTCGTTAAAGAGACGGTCTTTTTACCATTGGATATTCATTCCTCCTTTGTCAAAGAATAATGGAGCATGTGATTGTTGGTTTGTTTCTGGGCTTTCTATTCCTTTCTTTTGATCTAAGTGTCTATTTTTGTGCTAGTACCATACTGTTTTTGAATACTACAGCATTGTAATATAACTTGAAGTCTGGGATTGTGATACTTCTGGTTTTTTCTTTTTCAAGATTGCTTTGGCTATTTGGGTTTTTTTCATGGTTCCATACAAATTTTAGGATTGTTTGTTCTAGTTCTGTGAAAAATGCTCTTTAGACAGGGATTGCATTAAATCTGTAGATTGATTTGGGTAATACAGAATTTTTTTTTGTAATACAGAATTTTTAATATTATTTGTTCTTTCATCCCATGAGCATGGAATGTCTCCATTTTTTTGTGTCATATTGAATTCCTTTCATCAGTGTTTTATAGTTTTCAGAGTACAGGTCTTTCACTTTATTGATTAAGTTTATTCTTACATATTTTCTTGTTTTTGGTACAATTGTAAATGGGATTGCTTTCTTAATTTAACTTTCTGCTGCTTCATTAATATTATTATTATTTTGGTTTATTATTACTATAAAGGAATGCGATAGATTTCTCTATATTGATTTTGTATCCTGCAAGTTTATTCAATTCATTTATCAGTTCTAGTAGTATTTTGGTGGAGTCTTTAGTGTTTTATTTGTATACTATCATGTCATCTGCAAATGGTGAAAGTTTTACTTCTTTCTTACCAAGTTCAATGCCTTTTGTTTCTTTTTATTGTTTGCTGTGGCTAGGGCTTCCAGTACCACATTGAATAAAAGTGGTGACAGTGGACATCCTTGTCTTGTTCCTGATCTTACTGGAAAACCTCTGAATTTCTTACCGTTGGGTATGATCTTAGCTGTGGGGTTTTCATATAAGGCTTTTATTCTGTTGAGGTATGTTCCCTCTAGACCAGTTTGTTTAGGGTTTTTATCATGAATGGATGTTGTATTTTGTCAAATGCTTTTTCATCATCTCTTGAAATGATCATATGGTTTTTATTCTTCCTGTTATTAATGGGATGTTGTATCATGTTGATTGGTTTGTGAATATTGTACCACTCTTACATCTCAGAAATAAATCCCACGTGATTGTAGTGTATTTTTTTTAACATATTGTTGGATTTGGTTTGCTAGTATGTTAATTGAGGATTTTTGTGTCTATGTTCATCAGAGATACTTGCCTGAAGTTCTGTTTTTTTGTGGTTTCTTTATCTAGTTTTGGTGTTAGGGTGATACTTTCCTCATAGAATGAATTTGGAAGTTTTCCTTCCTTTTCTGTTTTTTAGAATACTTTCCTAAGAAAAGGTATTAACTTTTCTTTAAATGTTTGGCAGAATTCACCTGTGAAGCCATCTGGCCTTGGACGTTTGTTTTTTTGGGAGTTTTTTTTTAAATTACGAATTGAATTTCATTGCTGGTAATCTGTCTGGTCAAATTTTTTATTTCTGGGGCACCTCAGTGGCTCAGTGGGTTAAGGCCTCTGCCTTCGGCTTGGGTCATGATCTCAGGGTCCTGGGATTGAGCCCCGCATCAGGCTGTCTGCTCAGCGGGGAGCCTGCTCCCCCTCCCCTTGCCTGCCTCTCTGCCTACTTGTGATCTCTCTCTCTCTGTCAAATAAATAAATAAATCTTAAAAAAAAAATTTATTTCTTCCTGCTTCAGTTTTGGTACGTTATGTTCGTGAGATTTGATCCATTTCTAGATTTTTCAGTTTGTTGGCATATAATGTTTTAGAATATACTCTTACAGTTGTTTGTATTTCTGTGATGTTGGTTATTTCTCCTCTCTCATTTCTGATTTTATTTATTTGAGTCCTTTCTCTTTTCTTTTTGATAAATCTGGCTAGAGGTTTATCATTTGTATCAATTTTTTCAATGAACCTCCTCCTGGTTTCATTGATCTGTTGTATTGTTTTTTTTTTAGTTCCTATATCATTTATTGCTGCTCTAATCTTTACTGTTTTCTTCCTTATGCTGGCTTTAGGTTTCATTGTTGTTTTTTTTTTTCTAGCTCCTTTAGGTGTAAGATTGGGTTGTTCATTTGAGACTTTTCTTGCTTCTTGAGGTAGGCCTGTATTGCTATATAGTTTCCTCTTGGAATTGCTTTTGCTACAACAAAAAGATTTTGGACTATTTTGTTTTCATTTTCATTTATTTCCATGTGTATTTTTTAAAGATTTTATTTATTTATTCGTGAGAGAGAGACAGCACGGGAGAGCAAGCACAAGCATGAGAGGAAAGACAGAGGGAGAGGGAGAAACAGGCTCCCTGCTCAGCGGGGCTCTATCCCAGGATCCCAGGATCATGACCCAAGCCGAAGGTAGACGCCCAATGGACTGAGCCACCTAGGCACCCTGGTTTCCATATATTTTTAAAATTTCTTCTTTGACTTCCTAGTTGACACACTCATTGTTTAGGACCATGTTGTTTAACCTCCATGTGTTTGTGGTCTTTCCAGATTTTTGTCTTGTGCTTAATTTCTAGTTTCCTAGTGTGGTCAGAAAAGGTGCATGATAGGACTTCATTGTTTTTGAATTTAAGACTTGTGTTATGGTCTAATATGTGATTTGTTAAGGAAAATGTTCCATGTGTGCTGGAAGAGAATGTGTGTTCTGTTTTAGGATGAAATATTGTGAATATATATGTTAAATCCATTGGACTGGTCTAGCATGTCATTCAAAGCCATTGTTTCCTTGTTGATTGTTTAGATGATGAATCCCATCAATGTAAGTGGAGTGTTTTAAGTACCCTACTATTATTGTATTATTATCAGTTAGTTTCTTTATGTTCGTTATTAACTGTTTTATCTATTTGGGTGCTCCCATGTTGGGTGCATAAACGTTTAAAGTTCTTATATCCTCTTGTTGGATTGTCTCCTTTTTAATTATATAGTATCCTTTGTCTCTTATTACAGTCTGTTTTAAAGTCTGTTTTGTCCAATATAAGTGTTGCTATCTTGTCTGTCTTTTGACATTCATTTGCATGATAAATCTTTCTCCATCCTCTCTCTTTTAATGTGCAGGTAAGTGAATCTTTTGTAGGTAGCATATAGATAGGTCTTTTTTTTTTCTTAATCTACTCTGTCACCCTATGTCTTGATTGGAGCATTTAGTTCATTTACATCCAAAGTAATTATTGATAGATATGTATTTAGTGCCATTCTGTTGCTTGTTTTGTGGTTGTTTTTGTATTTTTTTCTCATTAATTGAGCATCTTAATCACATCAGAGCTTTGGGGTAGCTGCTCTGCACTTCTCTTAGCTTGCTGTCTAGGGTTACAAAGCGGTTGCCAGAATTCTGAACAGGTTTTCACGCAGCTAAGACCTCTAAACATGATAGGAAAGAGGAGAGTTTTCCTAACATTTGTATCCCTTTTATTTTTTTAAAGATTTAATTTATTTACTTGAGAGAATGTGTGCGTGCACGCATGCGAGAGAGCACAGAGGGAGAAGGTGAAGCAGATTCCCCATTGAGCAGTGAGCCCCATGTGGGACTTGATCCCGGGACCCTGAGATTATGACCTTAGCTGAAGGCAGATGCTTTAACTGACCCAGGCGCCCCATATGTATCCCCCCCTTTTTTTTAATTACTATTATACTAAAGAGTCTTCATGAGGAACCCCCAGCACATTCTTCCTTGTCTCATTGGCTAAAACTGGATAACCAGCTCACTCCTAAAACAAGTCAGCAGCAAAGGGTTGTAAATTGCTATAATTGGCTTTAATCAGCCATGATCCTTTCCCTAGTTCTGGAATTGCATCTCTTGTACCAGGGAGGAAGAGACTAATGGTTGCTGTGTAGACAACTAGCAGTACTTGCTGTATATCATCTTATGAAATTTTGTTCCTGGAAAAATGTGACAAGAGGTTAGTATTTCAGCTATATTCCATAATGTATGTTAACATTTGAAGTTGGTAAGAGTAGAGAAAAATATATAGCAATATATTTTATTGTAGCAATTCAAAATTGAATACAGTGGTTTTTTTATATTGCTAGTTTCTGGAACCATAACTTTTGGATAGTCTGATTTTTGTAACTCTTATGGGTAACCATGAAACATTTATTTGCAGGACTAAGCAGCTGGTTAGCAGTTTAACATATACTCTGCAAATCAGAAATGATTGGCCTTAGAACAAAGCACATACAACTAAGTAAAAGAATACAATTTTTGCAACAACCTATACTGTGGTGAAAAAGATGCAAATGGCTAAGAAATGAATAGTTAAAACCTGTGCTGAATAAATTAACTGGTTCGTTGGAAATTTTTTATTTGACTTACCTCAAACTGTGACTGATACAAGGCATAAATAAGATGCATTCACTTTGAGGTATTACTTTATTAATACAATTTATTGATAAGCAATACTGGATAATTCCAGAATTTATGCCCCCAGATTCTTCTTTTTTTTTTTTTTTTGCCCCCAGATTCTTAAGATTATATATATCTTGGCAGTGGTATAAAAAGCATTAGAAAAAGTATTCATCAGCTGCAGGTTGGTAAATTTATCTCAATATCATTATACTGTACAGTAAATGGCCTTTGAAATTCAAATTGGCAATATAAGTGACATTAGATTTCATTTGTGAAATCTTTTTTAATATTGAAAAGTTTTATAAGAACTAATGAGGCAGATTTTTTCTCCTTTATATGTTAAAATCATAATAGCATTGTTGAACTCATAGTTTCCATCGAGAATTTATAATCCAGCCACATTCATTTGCAACTGGCAAATATATTTTTATATTTTTCAAATACTTTAAAATGTGTAAATTTGAGTTTTTAATTTATTAATTTTTCTTCAAAAGGTTGAATTATCTATTTTAAGAACTTTTTTTTTACCACAACATAAAGTTTTAAATTTGAGGAAATACAAGTTCATTTTGATGAACAGAATTTTGCTTACTAGTGCATTAAGTGGAGTTTTGGGAGTGTTCTGGTGTCTCTGTAAATTCTAGTTAGGTATTAAATTTAACCTTAGCTGAAGTACAAAAGTATTGTTAATGGAAACTAAGGACAATCTTATGTTTTTATTGCATATGTTTCCCATAGTGCTAGGGATTTCACAAAATGATACTGAGAAGAGTAAGACTTATTAATTTATAGTTGTAGGACAAATTCTCAAAGAAAAATTTATTTTCTTATACTTACACCTTTAATTATTTTGTCATGTTTTCCAGATTATTCAGCATTAATACATTTCATTCATTGTAGAAAGCCCCTTTTCTCAGAATGTAATAGAGAGCCACTGACTAGATCAGTTGCTGTGTTCAGTTTCCATGTTGTCATTATCAAGGTCTGTAATAAGAAGTTGCCATATTTTGTCTTATCTAGAAAATGCAGTTGATTATCATGTCATTCCTTAGTTTAATTTGTAGGTGTGGGACTTCTACTGAAAGTTGTCACCTTAGATCCCTCTTGGAACACACTTTGGTTTATTTGCTTTTTAAAATAAAAGTGCAGAGCGTAAATAATTCTGTAGAAAATATACAAATCACATGTCATATTATTGCTCTTCATTTTTAATGTTTTAATGACAATGGTATCGTGGGGTAATGTGGCCAAAGAGCGTTCAATGTGTAATCTCAAAAAACCTGGGTATGTGTATTTTGAGTTGTTTGTTGACCTTTGTGAAGTTTAGCAGTATTATATTCGATTAGTATCTCGTGTTTGATTAGTCTTTTGGAGTTTATAAAATACTTTGCATATACGTTAGCTCATTTATGGTACAACAGCCTCATGAAAGGTAAGGAAGGTGGTCTGATTCCCATTTTATAGATGGATCTGAGAGATTAAGTGACTTGCCTAATACCTGCTAATTAATGTATCTAGGTCTAGAACTTTTCCCACTTTACTTTCCTAGACCTAAAAGGTAGGGTTAGATCATTAATGATATTAAGTTTTATTTTATTATATTTAATTAAAATGATTGGATTATAACAGTAAAGATCTTGGCATTTTATTTCTTTTTTTTCGTGGAACTGTAAATATTTTTTTTCCAAGTTTTTGTTTAAACTCCAGTTAGTTAACATAGACATTAGTTTCAGGTGTAGAATTTAGTAATTCAGCACTTATATACAACACCTAGTGCTCATCACAAGAGCCCTCCTTAATCCCCATCACCTATTTAACTGTCCCCCCAACCCTCCCCCACCCCTGAATCCCCGCCTACCTCCCCTATGGTAACTGTCAGCTTGTCATCTATAGTTGAGTGTCTGTTTCTTGGTTTTCTTCTCTTTCTTCCCCCCTCTATGTTCGTGTCTTTTGTTTCTTAAATTCTACATATGAGAGAAATCATGTGGTGTTTCTTTCTCTGTCTTATTTCGCTTAGCGTAATACTTATAAGCTCCACCCATGATGTTGCAAATGGTAAGATTTCATTCCTTTTTATGGCTGAGTACTATTCCTATATCATATATATATGTATGAGATATATATATATGATATATGTATATCTCACATCTTCTTTTTCGATTTATCAGTCGATGGACATTGGGGCTCTTTCCATAATTTGGTTATTGTTGATAATGCTTCTGTAAACATCAGGGTGCATGCCATCCCTTTGAGATAATATTTTTGTATTCTTTGGGTAAATACCCTGTAGTGCAATTACTTGGTTATACTACTATTTTTAACGTTTTGAGGAACTTCCATATTGTCCAGAGTGGCTGTACTAGTTTGCATTCCCTTCAACAGCGTAAGAGGGTTTCCCTTTCTCCACATTCTCACTAAGACCTTTTGTTTCCTGTGTTGTTAATTTTATCCATTCTGACAGATGTGAGGTAATATCTTATTGTAGTTTTGATTTGTAATTCCCTGATGATTAGTGATGTTAATCATCTTTTCATGTGTCTGCTGATCATCTGTGTGTCTTCTTTGGAAAAATGTCTGTTCATGTCTTTTGCCCATTTTTTAACTGGATTATTTGTTTTTTTGGGTTTGAATTTTGCAAAGTTCTTTATAGATTTTAGATACTAACCCTTCATCAAATACATCATTTATGAATGTCTTCTCCAATTTTGTAGGTTGCCTCTTAGTTTTGTTGATTATTTCCTTCACTGTGCAGAAGCTTTTTTATTTTGATGACATCCCAATAGTTTATTTTTGCTGTTATTTCCCTTGCCTCAGGAGACATATCTAGTAAGAAGTTGCTACAACCAGTGTCAAAGAGGTTACTGCCTGTGTTCTTTAGGATTTTGATGGTTTCCTGTCTCACATTTAGATCTTTCATCCATTTTAAATTTATCTTTGTGTATAGCGTAAATAAGCAGTCCAGGTTCATTCTTCTGCATGTAGCTGTCCAATTTTCCCAACACCATTTGTCGAAGACTGTCTTTTTCCCACTGGATATTCTCTCCTGCTTTGTTGAAGATTAATTGAGCATATAGTGGTGGGTTCATTTCTGGTTTTTCTATTCTGTTCTGTTTATGTGTATCTATTTTTATGCCAGTATTGTGCTGTCTTGATCACTACAGCTTTGTAATGATATAACTTGAGGTCTTGAATTGTGATGTCTCCAGCTTTGCTTTTCTTTTTGAAGATTGCTTTTTGCTATTTGGAGTATTTTTGTGGTTCCATACAAATTTTAGAATTGTTTGTTCTAGTTGTGTGAAAAATGCTGCTATTATTTTGATAAAGATTGCATGAACTGTGTAGATTGCTTTGGGCAATATAGACATTTTAACAATATTTGTTCTTCCAATCCATGAGCTTGCAATGTTTTTTCATTTCTTTGTGTCATATTCAATTTCTTTCATAAGTGTTCTAGTTCTCAGAGTATAGATCTTTTACCTCTTTGGATAGGTTTATTTTTAGGTATCTTATGATTTTTGGAACAATTGTAGAAGGGATCAAGTCCTTGATTTCTCTTTCTGCTACTTCATTATTGGTGTATAGATAGGCACCAGATTTCTGTATGTTGGTTTTATATCCTGTGACTTTACTGAATTTGTGTATCAGTCCTTGCAGTTTTTTGGTGCAGTCTTTGGGGTTTTCTGTATAGAGTATCATGTCATCTGTAAATAGTGAAAGTTTAACTTCTCGCTTGCCGATTTGGATGCCTTTTATTTCTTTGTATTGTCTGATTGCTGTGGCTAGGACTTCCAGTACTGTGTGAAATAATTGTGGTAAGAGTAGAATTCCCTATCTTGTTTGTGACTATAGAGGTAAAACTCTTAGTTTTTCCCCAGTGAGAATGATATTAGGTGTGGATTTTTCATATATGGACTTTATTATGTTGAGGTATGTTCCCTCTAACCCTAATTTGTTGAGGGTTGTTTTTTTTTTTTTATAATGAATGTATGTTGTACTGTCAGATGCTTTTTCTACATCTTTTCAAAGGATCATGTGGTTCTTATCGTTTTTTAAAAAATTAATGTGGTGTATCATATTGATTGACTTCCGAATATTGAAACATCCTTGTGGCCCAGTAATAAATCCCGCTTGATCATGGTGAATGATTCTTTTAATGTACTGTTGGATTCAATTTGCTAGTATCCTATTAAGATTTTTTGCGTTCATGTTCATCAGGGATATCAGCGTGTAGTTGTCTTTTTTTTTTTTTTTTAAGATTTTATTTATTTATTTGACAGCGAGAAAGAGATCACAAGTAGGCAGAGAGGCAGGAAGAGAGAGAGGAGGAAGCAGGCTTCCCACTGAGCAGAGAGCCCGATGCGGGGCTCGATCCCAGGACCCCGAGATCATGACCCGAGCCGTAGGCAGAGGCCTTAACTCACTGAGTCACCCAGGTGCCTCTGTAGTTGTCTTTTTTAGTGAAGTCTTTGTCTGGTGTTGGAATCAAGGTAATGCTGGCTTCATAGAATGAATTTGGAAGTTTTCCTTCCTCTTCTGATTTTTAGAATACTTTCAGAAGAAAAGTTATTAACTCTTCTTTAAATGTTTGGTAGAATTCCCCCTGGGAAGCCATCTGGCCTTGGACTTTTGTTGGGAGATTTTGGATTACTGATTCAGCTTCTTTGCTAGTTCTGGGTCTGTTCAAGTTTTCCGTTTCTTCCTGCTTCAGTTTTGGTAGCTTATGTGTTTCCAGGACTTCATCTATTGCTTCCAAGTTGTCCAATTTGTTGGCATATAATTTTTCATAATATTTTCTGATATTGTCATAATATCTGATCATTGTATTTATGTGGTGTTCGTTGTTATTTCTCCTCTTTCATTTCTGATTTTATTTATTTGGGTCCTTTCTCCTTTCGTTTTCATAAGTCTGGCTAGGGGTTTATCACTTTTAACAATTCTTCCAAGGAATCGACTCCTAGTTTCATTGATCTGCTTTACTGTTTTTTGGTTTTTGTTTTTTTTTTTTTTAGTTTCTATATCATTTATTTCTGCTCTGATCTTTATTATTTCCTTTCCTCTGCCTACTTTAGGCTTCATTTGTATATCTTTGTCTAGCTCCTTTAAGTGTAGGATTAGGTTGTTTATTTGAGATTTTTCTTTCTTGGACTGTCATGTTTTCATTTTAATTTGTTTCCATCTATTTTTTTTTATTCTTTAATTTCCTGGTTGACCCATTCATCCTCTTTTTTTAGATTTATTTATTGATTTTAGAGAGAGAGAAGGAGAGCATGAGCAGGAGAGGCAGAGGGAGTTGAAGAGAGAATCTCAAGCAGACTCAGCACAGAGCCCAACATGGGGCTCAATCTCACGACCCTGAGATCATGATCTGAGCTAAAACCAGGCACCCCAGATCCATTCATTTTTTAGTAGCATGTTGTTTTACCTACTTGTATTTGTGGTCTTTCCAAATTTTTTCTTGTGTTTGACTTCAAGTTTCATAGCATTATAGTCAGAAAAGATGCATGGTATGATCACAGTCTTTTTTAGTTGTTGAGGTCTGAATTGTGACCTATTATGTGATCTGTTTTTGAATGTCACATGTGTGCTCGAAAAGAATTATTCTGCTGCTTTAGGATGAGGTGTTCTGAATATGTCTGTTAAGTCCGTCTGGTCCAGTATGGCATTCAAAGCCATTGTTTCTTTGTTGATTTTCTGCCTAGATGATCTGTCCATTGATGTAAGTGAGTGTTAAAGTCCTGTAGTATTACTGTATTATTATCAATGAGTTTCTTCATGTTTTTTATTAATTGTTTTATACATTTGAGAGCCCCCCCCCATTGGGGGTATAAATATTTACAATTGTTAGATCTTCCTGTTGGATAGTCCACTTTATTATGATATAATACCCTTCTTCATCTCTTACTATAGTCTTTGGTTTAAAGTCTAGTTTGTCTAATATAAGTATTGCTACTCTGGCTTCCTTTTGATGTCTATTTGCATGATAAATGTTTATCTATCTCCTCATGTTCAGTGTGCAGGTGTCATTAGGTCTAAAATGAGTTTCTTGTGGGCAGCACTTAAATGAGTCTTGTTTTGTTATACATTTTGCCATCCTGTGTCTTTGGAGCATTTATTCCATTTGTATTCAGAACTGTTGATAGCTATATATTTATTGCCATTTTATTACTTGTTTTGTCATGTCTGGAGATTTTCTCTGTTCCTTTCTTCTCTTTGTCACTTCTGTTCTTTTCTTTCCACTCAAATAGTTCCCTTTAGTATTTCTTGCAGGGCTGGTTTAATGGTCACAAACTCCTTTAGTTTTTGTTTCCTGGGAAACTCTTCATCTCTCTTTCTATTCTGTATGATAGCCTTGATGGATAGAGTATTCTTGGATGCTGAGTTTTCCCATTCAGCACTTTGAATATATCATGCCACTCTCTTCTGACTTACAAAGTTTCTGTGGAGAGATCTGCAGCTAGTCTTACGGGTCTTCCTTTGTAAATTCAGGACTTCTTTTTTTGTGTGTGTTTGTTTGTTTTTAAAGACTTTATTTATTTGACAGAGAGGAGAGAGATCACAAGTAGGCAGAGAGGCAGGCAGAGAGAGAGGGGGAAGCAGGCTCCCTGCTGAGCAGAGAGCCCGACACGGGGCTCGATTCCAGGACCCTGAGATCATGACCTGAGCTGAAGGCAGAGGCTTTAACCCACTGAGCCACCCAGGTGCCCTCTGTAAATTCAGGACTTCTTTTGTCTTGCGGCTTTTAGGACTTTTTTCTTTATTAGCTATATTTTGCAAATTTAATTACAATAAATCTTGGTGTTGGCCTGCTTTTGTGGATTTTGATGGGAGACATCTGTGCCTCAGGATTTGGATGTCTGTTTCCTTCCCCAGATTAGGGAATCTTTCAGCTATTATTTCCTCAAATAAATTTTCTGTCCCCTTTTCTCTCTCTTCTTGTTCTCAGACTTGTATAGTATGAATGTTATTTTGTTTAATGGAGTCATTGAGTTCCCTAAATATATTCTCCTGATCCACAATTCTTCTTTCTCTCTTTTGTTCAGCTTCATATTTGTCTTATTATTTTACCTTCTATATCACTTATCTGTTCCTCTGCTTCTTTCATCCTTGTGTTCATTGTATACAGTCTGTTTCAAATCTTTCTTATTGCAGTTTACATTTCTGTTTTGTTTTGTTTTTTTTAACTCTTTTATCTTGGTGGTAAGGGCCTCCCTGAAGTCTTCCATTCTTTTCTCCAGCCCAGTCATTTTCCTTAATGGTTGTTGCTTTCAGTTCTCCATTCAGGCATATTACTTATATCTGTTTCACTTAGATCTCTGTCTGTGACCTTATCTTGTTTCATTTGGGATGAATTCCTCTGTCTTGGCATTTTTCCTAAGTGTCTGTATTTATTTGTTTGTCAGAAAAGCTTGTTCTGTTTCCTGCTTTTTAGTGTAATGGCTTTATGAAGAAGATGTCATATAGTGCCCAGGGCCTGGTGCTTCAGGGCGTGTCTCTGGTGCATGCTGCATGCATTCTACTGCTTGTTTTGGGTGCTCTATCCTTCGGGCCAGTCATCTGCAGAGTCTGTCCTTGCCTTCATTGGGCAGTGTTTGGTCCTTGGGCAGAGTGTGGTGAGTTTAACTAGGTATACTCTGGTCTGCTTGTTAAATGAGACCCAATACTACTTCCACTAGGCCTGAATCTTTGCATAACTCTCTGGTCAGGAGATGTTGTGTGAGCAAGGGTTTCTTTTGGTCTTCTGGGGAAGGGTCCTGCCAAGGACCAAGGATCAAGGACCAAGAAGGGCAGTGGGGGTAGAGTGCAGGGGTGTTGGACCTGATATAAGCAGGTTAGGCAGTCAGTGTAGGTGCTCTGGTGTTTATAGCATTCGGTTCTTTTTTTATGCTGAGGGGTAGGAGAGGGAAATGGAGCCAGGCAGCTCCATTGTCTCTGGAGAGGGATCTCAGTGTTTGTTCTCAGGGACTCATTTTGAGAAGAGGGAATTATCTCCCCCATGTGACCCAGGTCTTCTTTAGATGATTGTCTGCCCCCAAGTTGTTTTCCTGCCTTCTCCCCAGGAGCAGTGCAGTGTGCCCTCCAGACTCTATCCCAGCCATGCTGTGGATCTCTAAAACTCTAGTCTTCAATCCCCGCTGGTTGTAAAAACTCACAAAAATCTGCCCCTCTTGTTTTCCCAGCCAATGGCTTTGGAGAAGTATTTTCCCTGTGTGTTCCCCTGTATGCTTCTCTCCCTTGTCTTTCTCCCTCCCCTCCCTCCCTCCCTCCCCTCCACAGCATCAGAGATCTATTTCTACCCCAAAGCATGTCTCTGCACTTCCTACCTTCCTCCATGTGGCCTCTTCTCTCCCTCTAGTTGTGGAGTTAGTTCTGTGAGTCCTCAGGTTGATTTCTTCGGTATTCAGAATAATTTGATAGTTATCAAGTTGCTATAATTCTTGAGCAATCAGTTAGCAGGTGTTTACTTCCCAAGGCCTATCATTGGCATTTTTAGTGTTTCACAGTAGGACAACTTAATGAAATGTAGGTTCTATGGAGAATAACATGAAAGTGAAATGCGTAATGCAGGTAGATTGAACAGGAGCCTGTTTTATCAGTCCAGGCAATATGGACTGAGAATGTTAACCATAATAGTACCTTTGAAATAGAGTAATAGACACTAATACTAAAACAAAATAAAGCAGGAAAGAATAGAAAAAGATCCTCTTAGATACCACATTGTGATAAGCCAACTTAAACTTTATGGCAGACTTTTTCTAGCTCTGTCACACCATCAATAATAATAATCTTTGATAACTATCATTGTTGAACATTTACTATGTGCTAGGCACTGTGACAAGTTCTTTGCATGTGATACCATGAAGACTATTAATCTTCAAAACAACCTTGTGATGTAGATGCTATTATCCATATGTTATAAATGGATAATTTAGATCAGAAAAGATAAATAACTGTCTGAGTTCACAGAGTTACCTAATCACAGGGTCAGGGTTTGAACATTGTCCGGTTTATTCTGAAGGCTGTGCTCGTAAGCACTTTTGATTTGTTTCTAAAATACAATTCCCTTGATGGCATTAAATTCTCAAAAGTGTACATGTGACAGACCCTACTAAACTCTGAAATCTTTATGTGTATTTTAAAAATATTAACTATAGGGGTGTCTGGGTGGCTCAGTCATTAAGCATCTACCTTCGGCTCGGGTCATGATCCCAGGATCCTGGGATCGAGCCCCACATTGGGCTCCCTGCTCTGCGGGAGCCCTGCTTCCTCCCTTTGCCACTCCCCCTGCTTGTGTTCCCTCTCTCTTTGTCAAATAAATAAATAAAATCTTTGAAAAAACAAAAAAACCTCTCTAAAAAAATATTAACTATGTTTCATATTGTGTTGAAACCTTAACAGATGAATGTTTAGTGTGTGGTTCGTATAAGGCAAAATGTGTACTGAACTTGATAATATAAATGGGGTAAAGAAATAAAAATTGCCATTAAAATAATATAAAAATGTAGCTAGTACAATTATCAAAAGTGTGTTGTTATAATTTCTCATTAGTCAGGATTTACATGAAGATGTCGAAGAAGCTGGTGCACTGCAGAAAAATCATGCTTCTGTGATATCTGGGAACCCCACAGAAGCTGCACATTCTGCCTGTCTGCCTTCAGAAGATGAGTCATTATGCACTGTGAGCTGTGAAGTGCCCACAGAACAAACTCCACGCAGTGATCTAGAGACTGCCCTAGAAGTAAATGATGTGGAAGCAACAAGGGAAAAAGAAAAATATGATGATAAAACTTGTGTGAAGTCAGCTTCAGAAGAAGGAACAAGTGAAAATGTGCCTGCAGCAGAAGACACTGCATTGCAACCAAAGAAAAATAGGATTACTTACTCACAAATTATTAAAGAAGGCAGGAGATTTAATATTGATTTGGTATCAAAAGTAGGTACTAATTTTCTTCATCTTATCATTAGAATAATACTGATTTTTAATTGATTGAAAATAGCATCTGGGACCATAAACCCAATTTTCATAATTTTATTTTTTGAAGTGTGGAACATTTGTTTTATAAAGAGATAGTAGCCAGAAATTTATAATTCATTTAAAATATTCTTTAAATATAGGTTTAAAAATGCATTAAAAATGCTCAGTACTATAGCACAAGAATACTTTTGTACTGGAGCACAGAGTTCACTCTAATTTTCTCCTACTGCATGGACACTATGAATTCTATCAAGAGAAAAGTTCTAATGAACCTAATTATAAATTTATATTATCTTTATAGTTTATGAAATGAACTTTTTTTAGCCCTTCTATATAGTAACTATTTTAACATCTGTATGATGATGAACATTCTGAATAAACCAATGCATTTTTGAAAATCATCTGTTCTGGTGTGAGGGCTTTGGAGGATAATTTAATAGTTGGGAGGCTGGGAACAACGCTGTTGTCTTTGGTTATGTTTCAGTCCTGAACTATGATGTTAGGTCAATGTAACTTCAGAGGAGGTCCCTGAGTCTTTGGAGAGTACAATATTGTATTGGGTTTATAGGAAGCAAGGTTAATGTAGCACAAAAAGAACAGAAAACCAGTAAGGATAATGGTCTTAAAAGGTTAGATATAGGGGGCATCTGGATGGCTCAATTGGTTAAGTGTCTGCCTTCGGCTCAGGTCTTGATCTCAGGGCTGTTGAATCGAGCCCCACATCAGGCTCCCTGCTCAGTGGGGAGTCTGCTTTTTCTTCTGCCCCTCCCCCTGCTCCTGTGTGTGCACACTTTCTCCCTTGCTCTCTCTCAAGTAAATAAATAAAAATCTAAAAAAGAAAAAAGGTTAGAAATAGGGCTGGGAGAAAGTAGAAAGAAACAGATCAAATCCCATAAATTGAGGGCAAACAATAAGAAATTAAAAAGAAGTAGGAGAGCATAGTAAATAACATTAGACTTGCCTCAAAACTAGGCTTTTCAATTTAATGTGCTCTCTTGAAGTTCCAAGTTACAGAGAAGAGAGACTAATTGCATATTCCTCACATTTTGCTGATACAATCCCATATACTCGTACTGCTGCCCTCTTTGAACCTGGTGCCTAAAAATATGACTATATTTTTACTACCTTTTGTTTCTTTCTATCACATAGCTCTCTGTGTCTGATTCTGTCCTCCTCAGAGTTGACTGCTACTTTGGCCCTACTTCATATTTCTGTGCCATCTATTCCACCTTCTCCAGCTACTGTGCCCCTGCCATGCTTTGAAATCTAGCATTTTTTCCATGTTACCTTGGCTATTGATTTCTGGGTGGAAGTTTAATCGTAGCTTACTAATGGTCTTCCTGTTCTCATGAACAAAAATAAGTTTTACAAAACCAAAAAATAAAACAAAAAGGCTGAAGTAGTCAAATAACAAAGGGGCTTTGTTCTGAAATTTTCATTTTTAATTAGTTCTTCGGAATTTGGAATGTCTAACTTAAATGATGATATAAATGTTGGTTAAGAGTCAACACTAGTTTATAATAGTCTCTAATCCTT
The DNA here is from genome assembly GCA_028534135.1 of Potos flavus. Lineage (NCBI taxonomy): Eukaryota > Metazoa > Chordata > Mammalia > Carnivora > Procyonidae > Potos > Potos flavus. Next base: position 46,595,475 of record CM052901.1, read on the forward strand.
ATGGTAGCTGAAATACAGTATAACTATTGAAAGGAAAATGGTAAAAGATGGTGCTGTATCAATTTTTGGAGTTAGTGTAGGAAATTATTCACTTGTACAAAAGAAAGTGAATGCTGGGGCGCCTGGGTGGCTCAGTGGGTTAAAGCCTCTGCCTTCGGCTCGGGTCATGATCTCAGGGTCCTGGGATTGAGACCCGCATCGGGCTCTCTGCTCAGTGGGGAGCCTGCTTCTCCCTCTCTCTCTGCCTGCCTCTCTGCCTACTTGTGATCTCTCTCTGTCAAATAAATAAATAAAATCTTAAAAAAAAAAAAAGGAAGTGAATGCTGATGGTAGTGGAGGGGGAGATAGTTTAATTAGATGCTAAGATGTTTGAGGAGACTTTTAAGATTTCTGGGTATTTTCATGAGTTTCAGTGGATCATAATGTGCTTCTTTTAGGGTAAATTAAAAACAGATGTGTCTAGAGCAGTCAAGGCAGTTGTACTTTGTCCTGCATAGTAGTTTTCATGGTTTTATATATTTAAAAAATAATCAGTAATAAATTCATCCTACAAAAGAATGTAGAACCATAGCAATATAAGAGGTTTATTATCATTTTTTAATGTTAGTCATTTAGTGAATATTTACTGAGTACCTGTGGTGTGAAAAGCAGTACATTCCACGATACTGCGGTGGTTACTCCTTGGAAATTCTGTCTGTTCTAATTTCAGTTACTGCATTTAAATTTAGGATGATTGCCAGATATCTATTTCAAGCCCTACCTCTTTCCTAAAGTCCAGTTTGATGTCTCCAAACTACTTGACATTTCTACATACCTTCCTTCTCAAAGTCATTATGGTAAAACAGATACATTAATGTCGTGGTGCTTTACAGTTTACAGAACACATCCACATAAATATAGGTTTTTAAAAAGTAGTCATGTACTACTCAGGGTAGGTTAGTTAAATAAAATACTTATCATTTTTATATAGTTTATATAGTATTATTATAGTATAATAATACCACTTAGAGTAATAGAGAAAATCAACGTTGGAGTTCGTAGAATTAAAACTCTTTTTTTTTTAAGATTTTACTTATTTATCTGAAAGAGAAAGAATGAGAGAGAGAGAGCACAAGAGGAGGGAGGGTCAGAGGGAGAAGCAGACGCCCCACCGAGCGGGGAGCCCAAAGTGGGACTTGATCCTGGGACTCTAGGATCATGACCTGAGCCGAAGGCAGTTGCTTAACCAACTGAGCCACCCAGGCGCCCCAAAACTCTTTTCTAAGAAAGTCCATACCCTTAATAATTATGGAACCAACATGGCCAAGTGAAGCAAAAATGATTAATTAATTATTAAATCTAATTCTCAATATTTTAATCAAAATGAAGTATTCTTTTTTATTTTTATTTAAGTATAATTAACATACAATATTACATTAATTTCAGTTGTACAGCATATTGATTGGATAATTCTATACATTTACTCATTGCTCACCATACTCACCATCTATCAGCATACAACATTATTATTATATTATTGACTATATATTTCCTGTGCTGTACTTTTCATCTCCATGACTTATTTATTTTATAACTATAAGTTTGTAACTCGTAATTCCCTTTATTTCATCCAACCACACCTACCCATCTCTCCGGCAACCATTCAGTTTGTTCTATAATTAAGAGTCTGGGTTTTTGTTTCTTTGTTCAATTGTTTTGTTTTTTAGATTCCACATATGAGTGAAATCATATGGTGTTTGTCTTTCTCTGACTTATTTCACTTAGTATACTGTCCTCTGGGTCCATCCATATTATAGCGAATGGCAAGATTTCATTCTCTTTTATGACCAAGTAATTCTGTTTTGTATATATAGTACACAACTTTATCCATTTTTCTATTGAAGGATACTTGGTATTTTTTACCCTCTTATCACTAAAATTTCCATTAGATCACTTAGAGAGTGGTAAAGAAGAGGCTTAGGTTTAAATACTGTACTTGTTATTACTAAGCTTCAGACAAAAGTTTAGTTTTAATTGAAATGTGTTCTCACTTTTTAGTGTTATCTTAAATGCATTATTTTTAAGCTAGCATTAAATCTTAAGGTTTACTAGATCTTATTAAGTGAAAATACATCTTATTTTTTATTAATATTTGTGAAATTATTATGATTACTGAGGGATCATTGAATTTCAAGTATTGTTTTTAAACAAATTAGGTATTTGAAGTACCTATTTTTTATTATAATTACAGAATACTTGGCAATATATTCTTAAAAACATGGGCTGTATCAGTTGTGTAGGGTATTAGGCTGAAGATAATGAAATAACATGCTATATTTAGGGTAATTGGATTAGTTTCCAAAAAAAAAAAAAAAAAGCCATGCCAGTTTTGTTCTGCACAGTGCTGGACTTTATAAAAATTCACCTAATACTGATTTTCAGTCTTTACTAACCTCTTGCATACTCAGCCTAACAGTTCGGATTGATTTTCGAAATTCCCTTTTTTTTTTGTAGTAGCCGATAGTTTTCATTCCTCTCCTATTATAGATGTAACATTTACATTTTTAACATTTATTGAGTTATAGACACTTAAAGGTATATCAGTATAGGACGTAGACAAATCTGTTGTATTTAACCATATGGTTAAATTTAGAACACGCTATATAATACTGTTGAAGTCGTTTTTGTCTCTCCAATATTGGTTATGAGAGATGTGAAAGATTAAATCAATTCCTCACGTGCATGCTGGCAATAACTATCATCCTTACTTCTTGAAAAAGACATATCTCATATAAATCTAGACTGCTAGGATTATAGTGGGAACTTAAAATTAAACTCTTGTGGTGGAAATACATAACCAATCTTTTTTCTTTTTTGGTTGGTGAGGAAGTCCAGCTAGCTGGTGTCTTCTTAACAACCACCTGTCCTTATATAAAGCTACAGTCTCTTATTCAAAACCCTTGGGCCTGGTGTGTTCTGTTATTTAGATTTAAAAAATTATTTTAGAAAGTAACACAGTACATGTGCTGATATGCTATATATGAGGTAACATTCTTAGCAGTCTTTAATTAATTTAGTTAATTAATTAAACCTATTAATATTTCTGCAGTCAAATGTATGAATATTCACAGTAAGTGGGGCAAAGATAGAAGAGCCTTATATCAGTTTGGGTCATTCTGTTGCCAAACTAATTATGGAAAAACTTAGGATTCCAGAGTTTTTTGGGTTTTGAATTTCAGATAATCAATTGTAAACCTGTAATAAAGTGTGTTATATACTACAATATTAATAGGTATAATGCTTTTTACAAATATTTAAACATATAATGAAATTATGTCTTTATTTAGCATTTATCAATTTTTCCACATTTTTACCTTTTATTTCATCCTGTGAAATATTTTCTTTGTACAGCTGCTGTATTCTCGAGGATTGCTAATTGATCTTTTAATCAAATCTAATGTAAGTCGATACGCAGAGTTCAAAAATATTACCAGGATTCTTGCATTTCGAGAAGGAAGAGTGGAACAGGTACTTTGCTACTCAAGTGTTGTAATGGAGTATGAGCTTAAGTTATTATGATTTGTTTGGGAAGGATAAGCAAATAGGATTGTTATTTTCCTGGCAAAGCCACGAATTCCAGTCCTGCATGGTAAAAGTAAATAGTTAAGAGATTATTCAATTAAAATTTTTAGTGTTAATTTTTTCATGAGTTTTTCTGCAGCCTGATGTTGGTGTTGAGAAACGGTTAATATTAGGCAGTATTGCTAGATTTGAGCTGTCATTTGTACCCAGTTAGGGATGACATGCCATTGGCCTTTTAACAGCATAAAGAACAACTTGGCAGAATTAAGTAAGAGAGCTCACAAGTTAATTAGCTCTGAACCCAACAGAGATTCCATTAGAACTGATGGAAGGTAACATGAATGGCTAGAATGGAAATAATGATCTTGTTATAGTTAAAGGGGAAAAAATGTAATTTGGAATACTTCTATCACTAGGAAGAAGTTTCTTAACTTACGATCATATTTTTCAGGTTCCTTGTTCTAGAGCAGATGTCTTTAATAGCAAACAACTCACTATGGTAGAAAAGCGAATGCTAATGAAGTTTCTTACATTTTGTATGGAGTATGAAAAACATCCTGATCAATATAAAGGTATTGTTTTCAATTAAATCATGTTCTCTAATTATTTCAACTTTCTTATTTTAATATACTTGCTCTGATGTAAGCCACTCATCTCTCTGTTAAAGTACATTCTTACTCTGCACTATCCAATAGTTTAGCCATGTAGTTATTTAAGTTAAAATTAATTAAAATTAAATAAAATCTAAAATTCAGTTCCTCATTTGGACTAGCCATATTTGAAGTGCTCAGTAGCCACATGTGGTTATTAGCTACCATGGTTACAGTACACCTATAGAATGTTTTCATCATTGTAGAAGTGCTATGCTGGGTGTTTAGTTTTTATTCTTATTAATTAAATACTGCTGTCAACTAGTTCTTCATAGATGATATTCTCTTTTCATTGTTCTATTCTTTTCAGTAGTTAAAAAAAATCTGTATATTTTTCATTTTCCCAGGATTACTTTTGCTTGGTATATTGAATTATTAATTTTGACTGATTAAGAAAAAGAGGCTAGATGGTATGGGGAGTGTGAACCACTGTTTTAGAGTCTAGTCAAAGCTTTGACCCAAATCATACAGTTACTTCAGAGTTTGTTGAAAACTGAATATCTCAATTTAGTATCAGAGCTTTATACTTTTTAATGCGTTGGGCTGGAAACTTTATCCAAAATCGGAATATTCTACTGATGTTTCATTTATAAAGTTACAGTGAGAAATACAGCATTTTTTTTTTTTACTTGATGGAATATTAAAAATCAAGCTCTTGTTCTTAAAGCTCCATGTCCATTAGATATTGCCAAATCATTCTTCACAGTGGTGTAAACTTATGTTCTCTCAGTAAATTTTTATAATCTTTATGTTTTTTTTTTCTTTTGTCATGGAATTGTATTTCTTTTTTTTTTTTTTAAGAATTTATTTATTTATTTGTCAGAGAGAGAGTGAGAGAGAGATCACAAGTAGGCAGAGAGGCAGGCAGAGGCAGAGGGAGAAGCAGGCTCCCTGCTGAGCAAGGAGCCCGATGTGGGACTCGATCCCAGGACCCTGGGATCATGACCTGAGCCGAAGGCAGCCGCTTAACCAACTGAGCC
>CM052901.1:46600765-46624802 GCA_028534135.1 Potos flavus
GGAATTGTATTTCATACCACTAATAGTCTAGTTATATTTTTTTCTGTTCTTTAAATGAGTAGTTTTTAGGTCCCTTGTTTTGAGGTGTGATGTAAGGCAGTAAGACTGATTCCATTAACCACACAGAAATTAACTTCATTACTTTTTAGTCATGGTTTATTGTTCTTAGTTTTAGTAAGAAATATACATTTCCAAAAAGTTAAGTATTGTTCTATCACTATTTTCACCAAAAAATTGCCATTTGTCATATATATTTAATATTTCAAAGTGTAATTATTTACGTTATTCGGCAGTTTAAAGATAATAAAGTAAATTATTGCTACTTATGGAAACCTATTGTGATGATTAATGAATTATTAAATGTTTTTCTAGTTTTTTAAGTCTGTAAAATACTAAATAAAGATTCATCATCATTTAAAGCTTGGAAATTGTACCATTAGTTCAATGAAGATAGTGAGATTGTTTCTGGTTTCTTTTTTTCCCCCTAGAATCTGTGGTCTCTGTCCAAAATGTGATATTTACCACCTTGGTCCTTTGCCAAGTATCTTGAACAGGCTTGATCTCTTTTGTGCAGTGTTTTTAAAATGAAGTTTGGTTCTGATTTTAACTGATAAATTTTTATCTTTACATAGCCTATGAGGAGATTACGTTTTCCGAGTATTTAAAAACTCAAAAATTAACCCCCAACCTCCAGTACTTTGTCCTGCATTCAATTGCAATGACATCAGAGACAGCCAGCAATACCATAGATGGTCTCAAAGCTACCAAAAACTTTCTTCACTGTCTTGGTCGGTATGGCAACACTCCATTTTTGTTTCCTTTATATGGCCAAGGAGAACTTCCTCAGTGTTTCTGCAGGTAAGACTGACATTGGTTCTCTTGTTTCTTCTTAAGGTAATACTTAAATAACAGATGACAATCAAAAAGACAAAAATGAGATTTATTTAGATTTTGTATATGCAAGCATACTTTGTTCTGCTCTTTTATAAATCTATGTATTTGCCTGCCTACCTATCTAAATGATATATTCAGTTTGGCCTGTGTTTGAACTTCATAAAATAGAACCCTACTGTAAATTCTTTTTTTTTTTTTTTGTAAATTCCTTATTTCACTCAATTTTATGTTTCAAAGCATCATCCTTGTTTTGCATAACTATAGTTATTTTCATTGCTATGTAGTATTCCCTTGTGAATATACCACAGTTTTTCCATTTTTCTTTTGGTAGACACAAGATGTTTCCAGGATTTTTTTTTCATTTTTGGTTTTTTGTTTTGTTTTTTTCTATTAACATTCTTGTGTATGTTTCAGGATATACATGTTCAAGAATTTCTCTAGGATATATATCTGAGAGTAGAATTTCCAAGTCATGGGGTATATGAATGTTCATAGAAGATAGTATCCAGATTTTTCTCCAGAGCATTGTACCAGTTTACATCCTGCATCAGTAGATAAGAATTTCCATAGGTCTACATCTCTGCCAATGTATGTTATTAGATTTTTAAATTTTTGTCAATCTAACTCACATAAAATATCCTCACATTATATTTTATTTTGCGTTTCCTAGATTACTTATGAGATGGAGCATCTTCTCATATGGTTATTGGATATTCATGTTTTCTCTTTGGTGAAATGCGTGTTCCTGTGTTTTTCCCATTTGCGTATTGGGTTATTGTATTTTCCTTATTGATTTATAAGAGTTTTTATTCTGAATACTAATCTTTTCTTAATTGCATGGCTTTATGGTATTCATGATATGTGAGGTCATTAAGATTAATGTAGTCAAACATAACAATCTTTTCTTTTTATACCTAGCACTTTTAGGGTAGTGGAGCATAGTAGTTAAAAACCTGGACTATGGAGACAAACTACCTAGATTTAAGTCCTAGCTTCTACATTCATTGGCCATGTAACCTTGAGCAAATTTCAGTCTCTCTATTATGTTTTCAAAGAATCAACTTTGTGGCTTTTTGAGTCTTTCTATTATAGCTTTGTGTTCCTAGTTAATTCATTTCTGTTCTTTATTATCTCCTTTATTTTGCTTTCTTTGGGTTTTGTTCAGCTCATCCCTCCTCTTTTCTGTCTTTGCCAATTCTTAGGATGAAACCTAATGTTAAATATATATCTTTTTTATTTTCTAATGTAAGGATTTAAGATGATAAAGTGCCAACTCCTATTTTGACTCTTCACAGTTATTATGTATTATTTTCATTGTCTTTTAATCCTAAATATCTTAATTTCCATTTTGATTTTTTCATTGACCCATGAATTGTTATGAGAGGTTTTATTTTATTTTATATTTATTTTATTTTATTTATTTATTTAATTTTATTTTAAAGATTTATTTATTTATTTGACAGAGATAACACAAGCATGGGGAGTGGGAGAGGGAGAAGCAGAATCCCGGCTGAGCAGGGAGCCTGATGTGGGCCTCAGTCCTAGGACTCTGGGATCTTGACCTGGGCCAAAGGCAGACGCTTAACAATTAAGCCACCCACGTGCCTTCTCTCAGGTTGTTTTTAAGATAGTTTGTTTTTGGTGTTCTGCATTTTCACTACAGTGAATTTAGGTGTTTTTTTGTCTTTATGTAGTTTGGTATAGGTTAAACCATGTGTAATTACAATATTAAACCATTTTGACCTATAATTCCATATGGTTCAAACAACTTCAGTGTATTTCTTCTATCTGTAAATTGTCATTTATCATTTTGGAAAATTATCAGCCAGTATCTTTGCAAATACTGGTTTTCCTCCATTGTCTCTCTTCTCACGTTTTTGGAACCCTAAATAGAAATGTTTTAGAATTTTGTTTTCTCTTATCCCTGTTTCTTAATCTCTCTTTCATACTTCCTGTCTCCTAGTCATTCTGGCTATGTTCTGGGTACTTTATTAAGGTCTCTTTTCCAGTTTATTAGTTCTCTGTACTTGTCTCTGATCTGTAGTATAATCTTCTCGTTTTTTTAATTCAATATTGTAATCTTTGATTTGTAGAAGCTCTGTTCCTTCTCTCCCCAACTCTTTCTTGTTGTTTGATATTCTCTTTTGCGTATTTGTTTTGTTCAATATATCTTACATTCTGCCATGTAGTGTTTCTGTTGATTCATGTTATCGGTTTAGTTTCTTGGGCCATGCTTATCTTTGAGAATTTATCTTCGATTGGTTTTAATCTTTGGAAATCTGGGGATCCAAATTAAGGATGCTTTCCTTCAAGGATTATTTGTGTTTGTTTCAGCCGGAAAGCACTAAGATTTGGGATCATTTCAGCTCCTTTCAGGGAATCCTTTCTTATTTTTTAAATTTAAATTCAATTAGCTAACATATAGTACCTCATTAGTTTCAGATGTAGTGTTCAGTAATTCATCAGTTGTGTATAATAAGAGGATCCTTTCTTATTAAAGAAGCCCCAGGTACAGCTCCCACAGTGATTAATATGAGCAACAAGACTTTTTTTTTTTTAACATAAAAGTAAAATTTTATTAGAAATGCATCTCTTAGAACAAACCAGTAGTTACTAGACTGGAGCTGGGTGGGGGAATGGGTTAAATAGGTGATGGGGATTAAGGAGTGCCCTTGTGATGAGCACCAAGTATTGTATGGAAGTGTTGAATCACTATATTGTACACCTGAAAAGTAAAATTACATTGTATGTTAACTAACTGGAATTTAAATAAAAATTTAAAAAGTACATCTCGAAGTGACATGACTTTAAAAACATGGTTCGTGTATCTTGGGAAGACTGTTACTTATGGATAGAATGAAGACTTGCTTTTTTTATATAAAGATTTTATTTATTTATTTGACACAGAGAGAGAGCGTACAAGCAGGGGCAGTGGCAGGGAGAGGGAAAAGCAGGCTCCCGCTGAGCAGAGACCCTAACCTAGGGCTCGATCCCAGGACCCTGGGATCATGACCTGAGCTGAAGGCAAACGCTTAACCGACTGAGACACCTAGGTGCCCCAAGACTTGCTTTTTTTTTTTTAATTGCAGTGGTTTTCTTTGTTTGTTTGTTTGTTTGTTTTTTCTTGAACCTTTGAATTTAGCTCAGGGTTTGTTTGTACTGTGTGTGTGTATTTGGGGTTGGAAAATTTCTTATAGACATTTCTTTTATTTCTTTCCATTTCAGCAGTGCAATAAAAGTTATGCTTAATGTAAAAAGTCATTTTTTGGTAGAAACAAAGAGGTCCCTTCACAGTATCCAGTCCAATATACTGCTGGAAGTAGATATTCTCCAGTCCACATTTCTTAACCATGCAGAGGTGAGAATGTTATAAATTTGAAAGTAACTTAATTCTGAATATGAAGGACTGTGTATTTCCAGACAGACTCTTCCTCCTTCAGTTACTTGCCAAAGTAGGCATGAATAGGGAGTGTCATTTCCACAGGACCAGAGGTCCTCCTATCAATTTAAACTAAGAAGGAGGTTTTATGGTTTTCTTAATCATTTTTTTCCTCTTCCTGTGGCATTGCCTGATTCAAAAGGAGCCACAGTGTTTTCTCTTCTGTTGCCACTTCCTACTCACTCCTACAGAGCTTTCAGGTAAGGAATAGGGACAGAATGAACAGATCACTGGGGAGTGAGCAGAATCTCACTGGTTTCCTTACCATTTTTTGAAAATGGAATTTTTAACCTAATTCCTGTTTTTCCACTAAATTCCTGTATTTCCTTTCCTACTTCAGATCATATTTACATCTTGTAAATACTAATTGGTGTTTATCTGTTGTTTTTAAGGGAAAAGACACTAAAAAGTTTTGTTTGTCCTATACTGATATAAAATTTCAAAATGAGACCTTATATGTGTTGGATCCTAGATAAAGAAGACCTTTTCCCTAAAAATGATTGTGCCCTCTTTTTTTTTTTTTTAAAGATTTATTTATTTTATAGAGAGTGTGAGAGTGAGAGCACGCACTTGCACACCTGTTCATATGTGTGTGTGCTCACATGCGCCTGAGTAGGGGGAGGGGCCAAGGGAGAGGGAGATGGGGAGAGAAGCACTCCACATGGAGCCCAGAGCTGGGGCTTGATCTCATAGACCTGAGATTAGGACCTGAGCCAAAATCAAGAGTCAGAAGCTCAACTGACTGAGCCTCCCAGGCGCCCCTGTACCCTCTTTAAGGCTGAGTTTTTATCAGCCTTCTATATCTTTTTATCTCCTGCAGAGTGTATTTCAGAATTTTGTGTATGATACAGATTTAATGTTTATTATAAAAATTATACCTCACTCTCTGCAATTTGAACTGATACTTTCAGGGAATTATATAATTAAATGTATATACATATAGATAGGTGATTAAATAAATTTGAGGTCTGTAAGGTGTATAAAATATATATACACTTATACATATATATGTGAATTATAATAAAAATACATTAGCCTAGGGATATTGACCTAACTTTATATTTGATTCCCTGCATTGTAGTTTATAATTTCATATAAATGTTGTTTTGTTTATATCCTAAAGTAGTAACACTAGTACTATCTATACATCATAGCCTACACTTTCTATCACCAGGTTATCAGAATTAGGTGTCACCTGTTCTGTGATTTCTAACCACCATTCTATATTCTGTTTTATTATAAGCCTAAGCATTTCTCAGCCAGTTACAGTGGGTACTCATCAAGGCTACTGTTATAAATGGCATGCATGCATATTTATGTGAGGATTCAAAGATATTTGTAAGTCATATCCTTTTATTCTAAATGAATTCTGCATAAACAATATAACATTTTAACTACTAGAGATAACTTTCATGAATAAACACCCTTTGAGGGGCACCTGGGTGGCTCAGTGGGTTAAAGCCTCTGCCTTCGGCTCAGGTCATGATCCCAGGGTCCTGGGATCGAGCCCCGCATCAGGCTCTCTGCTCAGCAGGAAGCCTGCTTCCTCCTCTCTCTCTGCCTGCCTCTCTGTCTACTTGTGATCTCTCTCTCTGTCAAATAAATTTAAAAAAAAATTAAAAAAATAAATAAACACCCTTTGAGGTTTTTATCCATTTAAATAGGTAGATTTTTTAAAAGTTTATTTATTTAAGAGAGAGAGAGCAAGTGAGCGAGCAGGATAGAGGCAGAGGGAGAGAGAGACAAGCAGACTCTCCACTCAGCAGGCAGCCCGACACTGGGCTCCATCCAGGACCTTGAGATCATGACTTGAGCTGAAATCAAGAGTCAGACACTTAACCGACTGAGCCACCCAGGCACCCTGGTAGATTTTTTTTTTTTAAGTAAAAAATATGAAGCTTACTTATTGTACTACTTACTACCCGTTAATATGTCATAAATTGGACCATTTTGGAAGAAAAGTCATTGAAACCTATATATTTTTCTAGTCTAGCAAGCCATAGAATTTTCCCTACCATATATTAGTTGGTTAATATTTTTTCTGGCACACAGACAGGATATGTGTGCAGTATATAGGTTTTTAGACTCTCTCAATATATCTTCCAAATAGAAGTCCTTTTTAAGCCCTAATTTATTTCTGTTATCTGTGTGGTTGGTACCATAGTAGCCTTTAGAACTACTTTCTAGTTCAGACTAGGTTTCACATAATGTGTCATAACCCGTGAAATGGAACAGTACCAGTGGGATCAAACAAACTTAGCACTTTTTATTAGTAGACTTAGACTTCCCAGGGATTGTTACTTGATTTTTATAAAAAGAATGTGTATTCAACTGATTATTTACTGGGTAATTCAGTCTTCCATTCCTCAGTGGCTTAGATTTTATTTCCTTTTTTCCTTTAGTAGGATTCTTAAAACATAAAGGATGCGTTTTTTTGTTTTTTTTTTTTTTTACTTTTAACATGTAATATAAATATTGTGTGTGCACACACATGTAGAATCACCACCAAATACTTTTTACTAGGTGTTCGTACTCAAGTGACATTTTTCTGAGTATTGACTGTGGAAAATTGAACAAATGGGAGGTCTGCCTCAGGAAATTTTGGAACACAAGTTGATCTCTAACTTATAGCTTTTAAAGAGAGAATGAGAGAACACCAAAAGTCCAAAATATATGTAAGTAATTTGTTCAAGATTATAGGAAACAGCATGGAAAAACAGGAAAGGGAATCTCCCACTTGATACATTCATTCAGTAATGGCTTGAAGAATGATGCCTACAAGGGGCCACATAGATGCTACTCTGATTTTGTTATGATCATGGAATTTGTTTTTTAATATAAATTGTAAGGTATTTTATATTGTTTTATCTTTTTCCTCTGCTTTATTGTTGTATTTGGAGAACTCCGTAGAAAACATCTCTCAGACCAAAGTAACCTGCCTATTTTATTCTCTAATGACCAACACTTTTTATTCAGGGAATTTTCGGAAATCTAAGAGACATTTGTTAACCTAGATGAACCTATTGGAAAACCAAGAAAAATGTTAAAATTGGCCAAAGATTATACCAATGGAAAATTTTATGAGTTTATGTATTCAGTTTGATGTGAAGTCATAGCAAAATTGAGATGGCTTCTTAAAGTCTGCCCACAGTGTTCTTGCCCTTCTACCCACATAAGTGTGGGTTAGATTACAGATGTAGACACTTTAACAGTACATTATTATTTCCCTTTAACAGCATTCTCTTTAATTTCTTTTCTTGTAAAATTCTCCCTACACTTCCAGTAGTAATATAACAAAAAAATTAGAATCGAAAGAATGCTTTCGTATTGTTTTGACTGGTCCATTTTATAAATGAGGAAAGATAAAAACTGGCTGAGGCTAGAAACCAGATTTCCTGGTATGCATTCTTTATGACTTACCTCTTATACAATCTTATACAATTTTTTAAAAAAGATTTTATTTCTTTATTCGAGAAAGAGAGAGAGAAGCAGAGAGAAGAGCAGAGGGAGATGGACAAGCAGACTCCACACTGAGCATGGAGCCCAACTCGGGACTCAATCCTCTTAATCTAGGGTTCGTGGGTCCTTGGAATTTATATACAAAATGTTTTTTGTGGGTCTTTATGAAAGGAATTCAGAATTTCATCAGATTTTCATAATCATCCATGACCTAAAAACAAGGATTGAGAACTATTGTTATGAATTTTCAATAAAAGAAAACATTCCTTAAGAGCTTATGAAAAGAAGTCCTAAAGAGTTTATAATAGAGGTGCTCCTGGAGTATAAATACAAGAGAGGGATGGGAAAATTTGGAAAATGTTGCTGTTGGAACTGTAATTTACAGACACCTCTTGGGATAGATGAAAGCAGATATTTATGCTCTAGTGTTGTGAAGAAGTAGTAGTTAAGTATAGTATAATGAACAAGAGGGTACATTTTAGAGCCAGACCAGTGGTTCTGCCTGGTTCTGCCATTTACTAGCTGTGTATTCTTGGGCCAGTTATTTAATCTCTCTGTGCTCTAGTTTCCTCATTTTTCATGGGGATGATCATAGCGTCTACCTCATAGGTTGTAAGGATGAAAATGAATTAATATCTAGAAAGTGGTTAAAACATTGATTGCCTTAGTGTATTACATAAGTGTCAGCTGTTATTACTATTACTCTTAGTATGATTATTATAATTATTGCTGCTGCTGCTGTTGTTGTAGAATACCATCAGGGTAAGTATGAGGCTGAATTAGGGACTGAACCAGATTTAGTATTCTAATATAGTGGGTCAACAAATGTTTTTTCTGGAAAGGGTCAGATAGTAATTAGTTTTGGCTTCGTAAGATATGTGGTCTCCATTGAAATTATTTGCAGTCATAGACAATATGTAAAAGGATGGACATGACTGTGTTCCAAAAACTTTATTTACAAAATAGGTGGCAGGTTTTCTGACCCTGTTTAATCAGTTCAACAGTCTTTTATCTACCAAATGTAATAATATTTTTTAAAAAACACTGATATTAGGAGGTATTATAAGATTGCCTTAATGCACTGTCTGGTATACATTAGTTATTAAGTATTTGATGGATAAATTAATGAATAGTAGGTATTTATGAATTGCTGCAAAAAATTGGATGTCAAAGAAGTGGTAGAACAGTGTTTTCAAGCCTTTACCTGTGTCAGAATTTAACACCATTACTGGGCCCCATTCCCTGAGTTTCTGACTTTTAGATCTGGTGTGAGGCCTGAAAATTTGCATTTCTAATAAGTTTCCAAGTGTTGCTGGTTGTCTAGGGAACACAGCTGAAGAGTTAGTAACCAGGGTAATTTCTCTCTGGGCCCAATTCTGATAAAAAAAAAAAAAAGAAAAGGATTTAGAGTGACAGAAAAGTTGTGAAGAAGCATTTATGTCATTTATTGTAAATTTGATTATTTTCATTTCTTCCCATTTAATTTAGCTATTTTTTAAATCATCCATTCCCTGCCTAGTATTTTCCTAGGTATAGTAGATGTAAATGAAAAAGAATATGTAGATGTTGATGTTAATGTCAAGAGTGTTTACTCTAGTTGAGGAAAGAAAATACACACTTATGGACCAATTACAAAATAAAAAAAATATATTTCATCAGGTTCCAGAGTGTGTAATGTAGGTATGAATGACATCAGTACTTAGAAATGACCAGAAAGAGTCTAAAGAGATATGATATGAAATTAATTTAATCAAGGCACACAAAATGATAGTTTGATGGAGTTACAAGAATCTCAGACTGCTCAGTTAACCTCTCCATTTCCAGAAAAGAGCAAGAAGATTGGGTTCTACTCTGAGCCAAGTACCATCAGTGAGTGGTATGATCCCACCCGTCGTTGAACATGGCCCGATTATGTGAGATACATAATTGTTTTGAGGCTTTTGGTTTAGGCCAGAATTTCTCAATCTCATTTTTGCCAGGATACTTGACATTTTTGGCAGGATATTTCTTTGCCGTGTTGGGGGATAGGCTGTCCTGTACATAATACGATGTTTAGCAGCATCCTGGCCCTCTACACACTAGATGTCACTACCTTCACCCACCTACCTACTTGTGACAGACAGAAAAGTCTCTAAACATTGACAAATATTCCCTAAGGGCAAACTAATCCCTGTTTGAGAAATCAAGGGTTAGTCCAACTCAGTATATGTTGAATTGTATAGTCGACTATAGTATATTCGACTCTAGCCAAAATGTTGAAAGGCAGGGAGAATAAAATATTCTTGCAATTCTTTCTTACAATCTTACTACTTAATCTTTGTTTTTTAAATCTGGAGCTATGTAAAAATTCTTTAAGGACTAGAACATTTTAAAAGATCTTGACATTTGAATCAGTGGAATAATTTATTCAGATAATTTAATGAAGTTCCTGACATATAGAAGATACCAAGTAACCATTATAAAGCAAATTCTTGGGTAACATATAATCTTAGTAGTTGGAGAAAAAATAAAAATACTGAAAAAAATTAGGAAACAAACACACTTTTATAAAGAAATACAAGCCCTGTTCCCCACCCTCAAATTCCATTGCTTGAGTTAACATTGTTCAGTTGCATATCTTCCCATCTTTTCCGTGCTTATACAGGCATCTATGTATAAATGTGTATATACATGCATACTTAAAAAATTTTAATGGCTGAGTAGTTTTTTGGTATATGGATATAGATGCCATAGTTCATTCAAACATTTTCCTACTGTTCATATTACCATGCTAAAATTAAAATTATGTTTCTGTTACGTAAGAAATATAACTTCATATGTAGAAATTTTTTTATTTGGTCATCTTCAATTATAGCATAAGCAAACTTACAGCCATCCTTTTAGAAACATGTATCTGACAGCTTAAAATAGCATTTGAAGGCTGGGTATAGTAAGGAGTTCTTCAAATTCAGAGTCCTTAACCTGACATCCAATACCTGGAATCAATCATCTGGGTTTTGGGCTAAATACTCTGAAGTTGCATGCCAAATTTTGTGTGTGTGATATACACAGCTACATTTTTCTAGGAAGGGGGTTCATAGTTTTATCATTGTATCACAGGAGTCTGTCACCTCCCAAGAAGGTTAAGAACCACTGAGATGCACTCTCCCAATTGAGAACTGCCTTTATTAAATTTGAAGAGCAATGTTGAATAGGTTAACCAAAAAGTTGTCTCCCAAAAGTTGGAGGGTTGTTGTTTGAATAGAGTTTTTATAAATTGTAGAATCCCGGAGGGTGAAAAATAGAGCAATGTACCTCATTTTCTGAATCTTTTGCATACAATTTTAAAGACAGCCCTCTAGTTAATAATATTGGCATAGAAATGATACATAAGGTATAGAGGGTAAGCATGATTATGTTTGTGTGATCATTTGTTTGTTTTTCCCTTGAGGAGAGAGTATTGTGTGGGATAAACAGCAGGGTGGTGAGATAATCCATCATTTTGAAACCTGTTCTCTGGTGATGGATGGATAGATTGGTAAAGTAACTCAATAATCTTCATTTTTTTCCCAGGTTATTCACAGGTCATTGAGCATTGTCGTTAATAAAACAATGGAATGTTTTTGTATCCTTGCCTGCATTATTTCTCAGGTTGTGACAGGAAAAGACTTTTAATTTGGGAATAACTTTTTACTAAAACATTTTATATATATGTTTATATATATATATATGTTTATATATATATATATGTTTATATATATATATATATATGTATGTGTAATATATAAATGGATCATTTATTGTGACTCTCAGGAATATATTGGAATTATATTGGCTCCCCAAATTACATAGTTTGAGTTTTTATTTTAGTAATAGCTTCCTTCAGTGCTAAAACTTCAGATACTTGATTATCCTCACACATAGATACGAAAACTTGCCCAATTATTTTCTCCCCAGGTTACACAATGCATACTACTCCAGGTCTTAAAATAATTCTAATAACTTGTAGTAGAGTGAAAGATGGCTGACTTCATATAGGGCAAGAATGATAATTGAATTTAAGTCTAGTGTTTGGAGCCGAGATTTTAGTTTGATTAACTTGAAAGGTAACACTGTGTTATTACATAGACTAACTTTTTAAGGATCGTTCAAAACAATTCTCGAACTATATCTTTGGAACCAATGTACTTCTGTGCAAGTATAATACAAATAGTATGTGAATTGTGTCTATTTTCAAGCCAGTTGAAAAAACAAACAATCCTGAAGGCAGCCAAATTACAGAGATCTAAGGCTTTACTTGTTGGCAGGTGTAAGTATGTTAGATAGCTGGATTTCCATGTGTTCTCTACTATTCCCCTGTTTAAGTTGTTTTTGTTCCAAAGTGATCCAATTGGCGTGATTGCATAGAATTTTAATGAAACTGTTCATTTCCAACTTTTTCATCAGTTTGCTTTCTACTTTGGTAGGGAATGCTCAAAAAACTGTTTTTATAAAATTCCTTGTCTTATTTCATGAAAGTTATAAGGTTTCCCATATGTTACAAACATATCAGTCTCAGAATTAGATTCCGATTCTAGCTCTGTCTTGTTATTATTTGCATGAACTCGAACATGTCATTTAAATTCTCAGAGCCTCCGTTGTTTCACCTGTATAATGGAAATGCTGATTAAATCTAATCCTAACTCCTCCCCTGGGCTACTGTGAGACTCAAATGTGATGATGTTAGGGACAGTACATTGAAGATTGTCCCAACACAAGTAGAGGATTATAACATAGAAGTTGTATGACTTCATAGTCTTGGTATTTGGAATTCATGTTTTTGTAATTAGTGAAACATATAGACTCTTCATTCACTTTACACAAGCAAGATCTGGTATTTAGAATTTAGTTTTGTAATTAAATTACCTTACAGTATGTCTGTTGATAGGTATATTTGCTGTATAAAATGTAGTCCTCCCTCTGTCTCCTATAGTTTCTAGTACATAGCCTTTTACAAAATGGGTATGTCATAATTTTTTCCCTTACTATTGAAGTTGATATATTTTACTCATATGTAGTTAACTGCTTCGATAGAACCGCTTGGAACTTTGGCTGGCGTATAGCAGGTGCTTAATGTGTTACTTATTTACAAAATCAGATTAGAACTTACCATCGAAAGAAATTAAATATTGCAGGACAGAAACTATTTTTTCATGTACTAGAGAAATGATTTGTAAGAAAGAACTCTGTGTTGGAGCTGAAATAATTAATATAGCTTTTAGCCATTCCTCTTCCTTATTTCTCTATCCCTTCATGCCTCAACCTCTCTTTCTTTCCCCCATTCCCAAATTAGGCAGTAGATTCTCACTTACCCAAAATAATGAAATAGAATAAAAGTTTTGTCCAAAAAATGCCATTTCTGTGTGGTAAAACTTCACCGATTTTAATCTCACCAAGTCAAGATTCATAATAATTTGAATGTTTTTACTTTGTACTCTGTAAACAGTTTGATAAACAAATGAATAGCATAAACAGGAAAGTATATGTAGCCTACTGAAGAAACCAAACTAATTTCAGCTGTTTGTAAATGACTCCTGCAGGCTTTAACTCATGCACACTTGAAAGTCATAAACCTGTCATTTATAATTTACACTTACACTGGTATCCCTACATTATTTCATACAAATGCACATGTATTTGTAAACAGCCATATCTTTCAACTTCTTGCTTTCCCATCTGGAATTTTTTTTTAATTTTTATTTAAATTTTGTTACCATACAGTGCAATCTTGGTTTCATGAGTACAATTCAGTGATTCATCACTTACATAACACCCAGTGCTCATCACTACAAGTGCCCTCTTTAATACCCATCACCCTCTAGCCCATCCCCCACCCACCTCCCTTCATCAACCCTCAGTTTGTTCTCTATTGTTAAGAATCTCTTATGGTTTGTTTCCCTCTTTCCTCCCCCCCCCCCATCCGGAGTTTTTTAAAAGAAAAATGGGACTCACAGTGTGGTTATTTTTCTTCTGACTATATTACAATTTGAAAATACTCATTCTTGAATACAGTCTATAGTCATGGTCCTATATGCATAGACCCATAGTCTTCAGGTACATTTAAAAATAGAAGGAATTAACTCTAAAAAAAGCTTTTGAATAATACACATTTATTGAATGAACAATTAATCTTGATCCTAATTTTGTGTTTTAATGTATCCTGAGAGGTAGCACAGTGTAGTTGTTAAGAGTAGAGAGTCTTAAACCAGACTTTCTGTTTGAATCCTGGCTCTGCCACTTACCTACTGGTTAAATCCTCTGTTTTTTCAGTTTCCTCCCATATAAAAAGGGAGTTACAATAGTTTAACTATCTCTTAGGGTTGTTATCAGTTTTAAGGACGTATTTGCTAAGCTCTTAGAACAGTATCTGGCACAAATAAGCACAGCATGAGCCTTTGTTATATAAAGTGAAATTGCCAAACTGTGTTAATTTTCTTGGGTATATATGAATTTACATTCTTTGGTATAGTGGAGTGGTCCCAAATGCCTAATGAATTGAGAGCCAAACTTCTGACTGTAGTGTTTCCACCTTCCATGATGTTTTTGAAATCAGAACTTTACGGTCAGCCTGTAGTCTTCTTGCAGAGACGGATGTACCAAGATTAGAGCTGCTACTGTGTGAAATCTAGTGCAGTATACCTATTCTCCTCCCTGGAATTAGCTTTCTTGTTTGTCCCTTCTTTTGTGAGCTTAGATGTATTTCTTTCAACAAGCAAATACAGATGAAAACAAGCATTAATTTTCATTGTACTCCCAAAGGAGAAATAAAAAGCACTATAGAGTGTCTTTCTAGGATATGAATATTTTAGTGCTTGAAATGGGCTCTTAAGAACAGCAAACTAAGGCACTGTCTGTATGGTACAGATACATCAAATACGAATCAGAAGAACTTGGTTATCTGTTTGTACATTTTAACTTAAATAGTCTGGCCATATGAGACTGTTCTACTTATCTACAGTACAGTTTCTGTTTTATATTAGCTATCTAACAATGTCAAAACTTACACAAGAAAAATACTGCTTTATTTCTGAATAGTTGCTGGGGAGAAAATAATTCTCTTTACAATGTAAACTTTGGAACTGGTATTTTTAAGGCCCCAATAAACACACTGATGTTTATTGATGTTCAGTCAGTTGAAAAGACTATATGTTTCTATTGTTAATCATTCCTATGGAGATAGTTTTAGCCACAGAAATATGCTAATAAAATTGCCCTCACCAATTCAGGACGATTTTTAAAATACCCTTAAATGTTATCTATAATTAGTGAGATTAAGAAAATTAGCCTGTCAACCTTGCAGATTAAACTTGAGCTTCTCTGTATTTTTTCTTCCTGAAATTTGTTAAACCATGAATAAAATCTCTCGTGTTTTCTCTGGGGATACAAAGCTAAGTTTGCAAACTTACATGAGTTTAATTCCTTATGTCTATTTGGAATCTGTAGTTAAATGTTGCAGTGTTATGAGAAAAACGCCCTACTTGTCTATGGGAAAGAAAAGCAAGGTAGCAAGAATGAGGAAACCAAAGACAGCAAAGTGCAAAAGCATAGTGGAAGGTTGTTGAGCAGCTGTGAGGTTCTATGTATTACAGGATGCCCTCTTGTTTTTTGTTAGGAACAGCATATTTAGACAATCAGTAGTTTGCAACCCTTTTCTGTGTCAGCATAAGTGATGGGTGTATTTGCATGTTTGACCCATTCCGAGGGATATACCCAGCATTTTTAGAGGCTTTGGCATAGATAAGAGAGGCTGCAGACTCTGCATAGGACCCACTGTAACACTGCCTTTTTTTTTTTCTCCCACAGACTTAGGGAGCACTATCTCACAGAACATCAAGGTTGATAACCACTATGTTATTAAACTAAGCATGAAATTCATACTAGATCTGGAATTCATCTAGGAGTGATGGCTTTTATCAGTCTTGTTAAATGGAAGTTGGCTTATTATGTGTTTCTTTGTGATTTAAGGAAAAAAAATCATAATTTTATTTTTTTATTTTTAAAGATTTATTTATTTGAGAGAGAGAAAGAGTGAGCACAGGGAGGAGGGGTGGAGGGAGAGAGAAATCCAAGCAGAGTGTGGAGCCCCACTCGGGTCTTGATCTCACGATGCCAAGATCATAACCAGAGCCAAAACCAAGAGTTGGAATCTTAACTGACTGCTCCTGGGAGCAGTGCCTGGGAAAACATAATTTCAGATGTCTTGTTTGGAAGAAAAAATAGTCTCTAAGGTATATGAGCTCTAACTCTCTATGGTTCTAGGTTTTTGTGTGTTTTTTTAAAGATTTTATTTATTTGAGAGAGAGAGAGAGGGAGGGTGGGAGGGAGGGAGAAGGAGGGAAAAGCAGGCTCCCCGCTGAGCAGAGAGCCTACTGTGGGGCTCAATCCTAGGACCCTGAAATCATGACCTGAGCTGAAGGCAAACACCTGCTTAACAGACTGAGCCACTCAGGTGCCCCGGTTTTTATGTATTTTTAAGAGACTCTTAACTCTAGAGAACAAACAGGGTTGATGGAGGGAGGTGGGTGGAGGATGGGCTAAATGGGTTGATGGGTATTATGGAGGGCAGTTGTGATGAGCACTGGGTGTTATATCTAAGTGATCAATCACTAAATTCTGTACCTGAAACCAATTTTACCATATATGTTAACTAACTAGAATTTAAAAACTTGAAATTTAAAAAAGATGTATTTTCAACAGTGCACTTATTAAGCATAGGATTCTGTTTAGTCTTGCTATTTTCTTAACTAACTTGGTACTGTACACTTTCTGGTTATAGATTGTAGCAAGCTGACCTTTTTTTTTTTTTTTTTAGGAAATAATTTTTCTTCTTTTTCTGCTTACCAAAATAATCCATGCTTATGTTAAGAAATTTAGACAGTATGGAGGTATGAAGAACATAAAAATTAAATTGATGAGATGATTTTTACCAGAATTATTTTGGTTTGGTTTTAAAATGGCTTTTGCGGGGCACCTAGGTGGCTCAGTTGGTTAAGGTCTGTCTTTGGCTCAGGTCATGATTCCAGGGTTCTGGGAACCAGCCCTCACTCACTCAGTCCTCACTCAGCTGGAAGTCTGCTTCTCCTTCTCTCTCTGCCCCGCCCCCACTGCTCCCCTGCCCCCGCCCCTGCTCCACTCTTGCTTGCTCTCACTCTCTCAAATAAATAAAAATAATCTTAAAAAAAAATAAAATGGCTTTTGTAAGGTTCTTCATCTTTACTTTGACTATAATGTTATTTACTTAGCAACCCAGTCTTACTTTGTACATAGTGTCAACACTAATGTAGGAAAACTAAATTCTTTTAAGATTGCTCAGTATAGTAAAAATAATTTTGTAAATGAATTTGTTGTCTTCTAAGTTTGAAAATTCCAAAGCTTTCTTTTTTCCTACTATGGCTTCTAGTGTCATAAGCACATT
The DNA here is from genome assembly GCA_028534135.1 of Potos flavus. Taxonomy (NCBI): domain Eukaryota; kingdom Metazoa; phylum Chordata; class Mammalia; order Carnivora; family Procyonidae; genus Potos; species Potos flavus. Next base: position 46,617,991 of record CM052901.1, read on the forward strand.
TTTGCCTTTTTCAATATTTACACAGTTTATTGACAAAGGAAGAAACCAATCCTTCTAAAATAACTTGATAAAAGCTTGAATTTCCCATGAGAGGAAGAATAACAAGAGTTAATAAACTCTTAATATATAACTCATATATCGGGGGCATTAAGTTATGGGAAAGGATAACATTTATTTGTTTTTATTTTTAAAATTTTAAAGTATTATCACAAGGTTCCTGTGAGGACTGTAAAGAGAGTCCTCAAAATTAAAGAATATTTTTCCCAGATGTAGGGTAAGTATAGAGAATAGTTTTGTGTTTATATGTTTGTGCACTACTTTTTACAAGAGTAAAGAACACTATTTACTATGATTTTGAATTGGAAACTAGAAGTTAAACTGAAATCAACCTTTTCTACATTAGAGATTTTATTTTATTTTATTTTTAAAATATTTTATTTATTTATTTGACAGAGAGAGATCACAAGTAGGCAGAAAGGCAGGAAGAGAGAGAGGAGGAAGCAGGCTCCCTGCTGAGCAGAGAGCCCGATGCGGGGCTCAATCCCAGGACCCTGAGATTATGACCTGAGCTGAAGGCAGAGGCTTTAACCCACTGAGCCACCCAGGCGCCCCTACATTAGAGATTTTAAACAAAGGTTTAAGAATACAAAAAGTTTCTGAGATGTGGGGGACTTAACAGTGGTTCTAATCTCACATTTTCCTATGCACTAAATATGTTCTCTTTGAAACAGATACCTACCCTAGCTAACAATTGAGCCCTAAACCTGTCTTGCAAATATGTACTCTTGATCATAATCACAAGAGGAACCTAGTAAGTGTTCATTGTGTTTGTTACCATCAGTACATTTGCTACTTTTATACATTTTTTGATAGCCATATGTATTTTCTCTGAGCACACATGCACTCATATACACGTGCTCACTCAGGGCATGTTAGGTATGGGTAACAATTACTGATTTTTTTACCAAAGACTTAAAACTAATACTATTTTTTTACATAAAATAGTAAGAGAATATTGGCTATAAACTTGGGCTGTTTAATCTTATGCAAACTTAGAATAAAAATTAGAATTCATTAAAAAATACAGACAGAGGGCACCTGGGTGGCTCATTAGGTTAAGCGTCTGCCTTTGTCTCAGGTCATGATCCCAGGGTCCTGGGATCAAGTCCCACATTGGGCTCCCTGCTCAGCGGGGAGTCTGCTTCTCGCTCTGCGCTTCCCCCCTGCTCATGATCTCTCTCTCTCTCATAGTCACACTCTCTCTCAAATAAAAATAAATAAATAAAATCTTAAAAAAAATGTGTATGTGTATATTTATATATATATATATAGAGAGAGAGAGAGATAAAACATTTTATACTAGTTCTTTTGTAGGTGCCAGACATATACTGTTAAAAAAAGAGGAAGTCTCTGGTTGGGAGGAGTTGTTAAAGAGTGTTGGACAGAGAGTAGAAAGATAAAATTTAAGAGAGTAATATGTCTTGTGAAGAAAAGAAGATAGGGTAGTATGGCAGGAAGTGACTATAGGCAGTAGCGAGGTGTCCCATAGATGCTATGGTGGTCAGGGAAGGCCATTTAGAAGGGTGATATTAGAGTGTAGTGACACCAAAATATGGTAAGGCATGAGCTTTTTGAGATTTGAGGGAAGAGCTTTCTAGGCAGCAGGAACTGTGGCAGAGGTCTAAGATGAGGGTCTTTTGAGATAATAGATTAATATGACCAGGACAGAGTGAGCAAGTTAATCAGGAATGGGGTTTGTGACAGTGTATCGGTTGAGGCCATTGGTAAGCATACAGATCATTGCCACCTGCTTCTTTACAGTATTGCTATGTCCCAATAATTTTTACATTCAAGCTTTCTAGCTTTTGAAATATGATTTCCTGTTTGAGGATTAGTATTTTACTTCTGTGGGAAAATACGTATCATCTTTAATTTCCTTATTTGTTTGATATAGTTGTATGATTCAACAGCTTTGATAATAGGACCTCAGCTGAAGGTCTAGAGGACTTCATAAAAAATAAAATGAAATGTTAAATCTAGGACACAGAATGTTCTGTGTATAAAAATAGATTAAATGAGAATAATATATTAAAGTGAGCCTTTTTCATTTTTCCTGTGATCTCCCTCCAGAGCTGTCAGGACCTTCGCCTAGTATTTATCTTAAGAAGCAGAGAAGGTCTATTGCCACCTTTAGGAGAAACTTTGGTTAAGACAGAGACCTCCTGTCAATTTTTCATATATAGAATCCCACATACATGATTTTATAAATGAAAATATTGCCTTATGTTTTACATTCATGAATTTGGAGAATATTTTCAAAGATTCTTTGTTTTCAATTTCTAAAGCATTAATACGGTTCAGTTTTTATTCTTGTAATTTCAAAATTACTCTAAATATATATAATATAGTTCTTCCATTTTGAAAATACAGGGATTATGAAGAGACACTTTGTTTTGTTGGATTTATCTTGAGGACATTACATCCACACGGTATATTTCTCTTAATAGCCACAGACACAGTAACCCCAAAGTCTGTTTCCTTTCTTGTTACATTAGTTTTTAATTAAAGAAAACAACTAGTTGAAGGCAATTACTTTCTGTGAAATGTAATGAAGATTTATTTTGGAAGTGACCTTCACTTTATTAGCCAAAGCAGTAATCAGAATTAATAGAATAATCAAATTATATACTAACTCATAAATCATCATGAATAGTGGTATGAAAAGTTCAGCTATTAATGGGTCCCATTGTTTTGCACCTGTATTAAGAAAATTACAACTACTGATTCTATCTTGATAGGCTGAAATTGCTTTTTTAAAGGCGATGTAGGATAGGGCTACCAGCCAAAAATTTTCAGAACTGTTAATTTATCTGTAATACAGTTTAATGTACCAGGGCAAAGTTTAAATTGAGTACAATGTTGATTTGCTCTCTTTCAGTAAAATCTGACTCATTGGAAGCAGTACTCGATTAATTAAAATTCTGTTCGTTTGAATGTTATTTGGGGTTAATGGCATCAGAGTTAAATTATACTCCAAATATACACAATTATCTGAATAATGTGTTGGATAGACGTTAGGTTGCTTTTGTGAATTTTCCTTGAGCTTATTATAAACAAGTAATTGAGGTGGCAGTTTAATATTTGAAACTTACAATGGCATCAGAGTTAAATTATACTCCAAATATACACAATTATCTGAATAATGTGTTGGATAGACATTAGGTTGCTTTTGTGAATTTTCCTTGAGCTTATTATAAACAAGTAATTGAAGTGGCAGTTTAATATTTGAAACTTACAGAAAAAAATATCTCATTATAGACTCAGTGCTCATATTTCTCAGGAAGAATTTACATGGATTCCCATGTTCTTTTTTTTTTTTTTTTAAGATTTTATTTATTTGACAGGGAGAGACAGCGAGAGAGGGAACACAAGCAGGGGGAGTGGGAGAGGGAGAAGCAGGATTTCCACTGCAGGGAGCCCAATGTGGGACTCGATCCCAGGACCCTGGGACCATGACCTGAGCCGAAGGCAGACGCTTAACAACTGAGCCACCCAGGCACCCTCCCATGTTCTTTTTAACTTTAATTACAGTGGGACAAATGAGAAATTTCCTTCCTGCTGAGCTTTGTATTTTTTACAGTTACATGTATGGGAATAGTAGATCTCCACCATTCATGTCAGATAGTTGGAGATATTTAAAAACAAGCTCTAACCATAGTTCTGTATAGTCAAGCATTACACTCTGTCAGAGCCTATTAAAAGAAAGTGAATTTTGGAAAAAATCTAAGATTTGTGAAGTTAGAAAACAAGTTTTTTTTTAATTAATGTGCAGTATAATTATTTCATATATCTGAAGGTGACATTTTCCCCCTCTAATTTGACAAAAGAAAGACATATTCACAAGTGAGGAAAATTGTCTTTACTCTTATTCAGCAGACCCAGATATTAATTTCACATTAATGATCATTGCTTATTTTTCAAATTTGTACTTTCATTGCGTTAATTTCTTAACTCTATCAAATGTCTGAAAAGTATGAAGAGTGTCTATGTATAAATGTTATTAACTGAAGTATAACTGTGTTAGCATTCTAAGAGGAATTTAATATAAGGTTCAAATTTTGATTTATCACTGGCTCTCATTTCATAGGTATTTTTTTAATCTAAAAAAAAATGCTGGGATAAATCTAGATTCACAGGCTTTCCCACAATACCACTGTTACTTGTAACAACCCTACTTGTTTTCAAAAAATAAATTGTGACCACCTCAGAATATCAAATACCTTTACCTTTTCCCACATGTTCTATAGCTAAGAAAATGAGTGGATACTCTCAAAATTGTACCAATTCTATTAACATTTACATTTTTCTGTCTTTGATTTCTTTTAGAAGATTCATATTTAAAATATTAATGTATAACATCCTGAATACTAGTTGCTTCACATAGATCATTCATGACAAGGCAAATAAAAATATCAAAAGAAAACTTACTGAACAACTGAGAAATAGGGATTGCGATGCCAAATGTCTACAGGAACCAGGCAGGTCATAGAAAGTAAAGTGGGCTGGAAGAAGATGGTTGGAGCAGTAGAAACCATGGTGAGCTGTTGAGCACAGGATACATGCTATGTGACTATAAGTCTTTTTTTTTTTTTTTTTTTTTTTTTACTATAAGTCTTGATTATAGGCCTACTGTTGCCAAATTTTCTCTTTCAAAGAAGACAGAGATCCATATTTTTTATGCCAAAGTAACTTTTTTCTTTTAAACTCTAAGGTCCTACGGAATTTATCTATAAGCAGATTTATCCCATGGATGTCCAGTTGGTAACTCCTTGCTATAGGTAAATGACAGTTTTTATTTGTACATGTCAGAGGATGATTTATTTCACCAAATTGCGTTCTTTAAAAATTTATTATAGCCCTTCGAAAATGCCCTTCATTATATCACTCATAGTTAGCAACTATGGTATGTAGTGAATTTATGCCGTGTCCATATCACCTCAGAAGTCTAGATTTGGGTTTTGAGTTACTCTATAAATTGAGCACCCTTTAAGGAAACCACAAGCATTCCAGTGGTATTTTTCATCTCACAGATCAACAGTAATTCCGAGATTAACCTTTGACTCTGTCCTAACTACGGTGTTATTTCTTCTGTTTCTTAGAGTTATGCTTTCCTCAGTTTCTACTCTTCTGCCATGGTCAAGACTTTAATTGCTAGCTACTCTCCTGCTCCCACTATCTGTCTCCTTCATCAAATCGACCTGGCACTTCCAGTGGCATTCTCTTATCTTTCACATCAAATACAAACACTTTTACTTACCTTTTAGCCCCATTCTGTAATAATTTTATCCTTCAGCTCCTTTCTGTCATTCCCTCGTTTGTACATTCATTCATTCATCCATTCATCCATTATTTATTTATTTAGTTTTAAAGATTTTATTTGAGAGAGAGTGAAAGCAAGAGATCACAGAGGGAGAGGGAGAAGCAGACTTGCCGCTGAGCGGAGAGCCCGATGCAGGGTTCGATCCCAGGACCCTGAGGTCCTGACCTGAGCCAAAGGCAGATGCTTAACTGACTGAGCCACCCAGGCGCCCCAGTTTGTACATCCATTTAATTATTCCGGTGTCTATGCACACTCTCACCTTTCTGCATTTTCTTACTACTTTTCCACCTTTTAGGATCTGTTCCCGCCCCCAACAGTCTGACCTGTTCCTTTTCAAGGGTTGACAGAGGCCTAGCCATCAGATCTTTCACTACACCTGACTGCTAGAAGCTGAATGCTTTTAGGCAAGTAGTTTACTTTCTCTGATATTCTGTAACAGGAAATTGGTCTAGCTGTTTCAAAGGTTTCCTCTACTTTTCACATTCTGTAACTCCTCTTCCAACACATGTTGACCTCTTCTCTCAATTAATTCACTTATAATACTTCTAGTCTCTACCACAAAATATAGTCTAATTTTTTCCAGTTGTTACACTTAATTATATCATTTTTTCTCATTTACCTAACAGAGGGCTAAGTCTGTGCATCTGCTGTGAAACTAGCATAGTGCCAGTGGCTAGTTGGTTGATTTGAGCAATTTCAGTTTTATGTGTAGCCTTAGCTGAATCATGTTCCAGATTAGTACCACTAGCCTTTTTCTTTTCAAAGATTTTATTTATTTATCTGACAGAGAGATAGAGATCACAAGTAGGCAGAGCGGCAGGTAGAGGGAAAGGGAGAATCAGGCTCTCCACTGAGCAGGGAGCCTGATGCAAGGCTGGATCCCAGGACCCTGGGATCATGACCTGAGCTGAAGGCAGCTGTTTAACCAGCTGAGCCACCCAGGTGCCCCAGGATCATTAGCCTTTGAATTGAGAAAACTTGCAGGTCTTTCCTAGGATTTGCCTAACACAAACGACTATCCTTTGTTTTTTATTTTACTATATGAATTAATACATGCCATCCAAGGGGGAAAAAGTGAAAATATTGGTGACTGAAAGGGCCTGGGGCACATTTGTGTGTGTGAACCAATTCAGTTTAAGACAGTCCAGAGCAGGGATTTGGTTTGGGAGGGGCAATTAAAGGAAGTCTGTTGTTTTGTATGGAGAAGATATAGAGGGTATATAGTTTATTATGCCTCCATCAGAAAGGATGAATACCCAACTTTTGTATCAACATGGATGGGACTGGAAGAGATTATGCTGAGTGAAATAAGTTGAGAGAGAGTCATTTATCATATGGTTTCACTTACGTGTGGAGCATAAGGAAAATCATAGAGGACATTGGAGAAGGAAAGGAAGGGTGAATTGGGGGAAATCGGGGCGGGGGGGGAGAC
>CM052901.1:46625302-46692840 GCA_028534135.1 Potos flavus
CTCTCCAACATTTGTTGTTTACTATCTTGTTGATTTTGGCCATTCTAACTGGTGTGAGGTGGTATCTCAGTGTGGTTTTGATTTGAATCTCCCTGATGGCTAATGAGGATGAACATTTTTTCATGTGTCTGTTAGCCATTTGTATGTAAGAAGTCTTCCTTACATACATTTTTGCAGCCAGCAGACACTGGATAAACATGATAAAAAAACTCAGTGTTTCAAATATAGTACTCTGATAAATGTATATGTCTGGATATAGTTAACAAGTAAATACAATGGTTGAACTTTGTATAGATAGACACAATCACTGAAGCTTTATTGTCTCTCATGAAACTTAGATGTGCCTAATTACTATTGAATGAACTTCTGCTTTGCCAGTACAATTTAAGTGGGGGTATCACTAAAGTACAGCGATGATAATCACTTGTCACTCAGAATTCTCTTATAATGGACCTTTCTGGTTTTTAATGGCATTTGATAAAGTGTTTCAAAGGTATTTTCATAGTGACTTTTTTTTGGTAATTACTACCTACTATGTTTAGTACATTTGTAGTTTTCTTGTTTGTTTGTTTTTTTACTGTACCAAAACTGGGCCTGACTGGCATCTCAGTAGTATTCACTGTCTTTGGGAGCTTAATTATCCATCATTAAAGGTGTGTTAACCCTTGGGTTGCTAGGCTGCCATTTAATGTACTGGAAGAAAACATTTGTCATGTAGAACCTTATTACTTCCAAATAATTCATGGTAAAGTGTTTGCCTTTCTATATTTGAAAATCTCTAGCTTACCAATATATTTTATAAATTACTTCTTAAAATGTGGATTGCAAAGTATTCATAATTTGCTAGGTACTCTAAAGATTAGTATTCCCATGGTTATTCTTACTCTGAGCTTATGTTCTATCCAAAATGAAGTGCACATAATCCATTTCATATGTACAGAGAATAAACATGTACTTTTTATGAGACAAAATGTGTAGAAATTGAGAAATTATGTTGTTCTTTGTAATAATCTTTGCAACTTGTCAAGAGTTAGAACAACTCAGAGTCAGAGACCATCTGACTTCATGTTGCTTTCCTTTATAATGCCAAGAAAAGATGATACTGACAGTGAGGCAGTTTGTATGATAGTTAACAGAGAAGCCACTGGAACCATATTGCTTGAGTTTCCATTCAGCCATACCATCTACTAAATGATCTTGAGTAAGTCACTTGACCTCTCTGCCTTAGTTTCCAAATCTGTGAAACTCTGCCTCTAGGATGCAGTGTGTTAATACATATAAAGCTTCTGGCATGTAGTAAGTACTCAGTGCTAGCTGTGATGATTATTTTTATTATTGTTGGCTGTTTGCCCCAAAGACCTGTGTCTAACCAACTGTTATTTCCTCACTTCTCTTGTAATTCCTTGCTTCTCATGTAAATGTCTGGTGTTTGAGTTTTAAATGCAGCTCTCAAGTACTGCTTGCTATTGTGCTTCTTACCTATGTTTCCTTAGTGACTCATTGCCACCAAATAGCCCTCTCTCAACCAAAATTTTTTTTCATCACTCTCATTTTGCCCAGCACTTTTTCTCAAACTAACTGAACATGAGTTCTCTCCTTGGTGAGTCACAGATAGAAACTACACCAGGTGAGTTGTCGCACAAAAGAAACTATTTGCAGCAAATAAGGAGATCATGGGGAATAACTTCCAAAGCCATGACTCCTCCAGCAAGGGTGAATGGGTTCCTTTTATTTTAGGGTTTGGATGAATATTTAGATAGGGAAGCCTTGTCATCCTCTGTAGAGGCAAGCATAGGTCACACATGCTCCTTAAGGAAACAGGCCTATACACACATTGTATGTCATGTAAATGAGGCTTCTGCTCCTCTTTGGGCTGAGATTATAGTATTATAATGACATAAAGGTAGCTGTCAGTCAGTCTAGAAGTTAATCCTTGGTCTATCTGTGCAGGTGTAAGTCAGGGTCATGGTTTGCACTCAAACTGGTCTGGACTGGCTGGAGGTCTTGTCAGGGCAGTGGCTATGGCTTGAGGGATAGTTTTGGTTTCTGTTTGCCTGAGTTACCAGATATGCTGGTACAAGGAGCTTAAGGAAAAATGTGGGACAAAGATTGGTGAGTACAAGTAGGTGGGCAGTAAAGGTCAGCTCTTAGGATCTAGCTGGTGACAAAACCACTGTTTTTTGTCACTTGGGCATAAGCTATGTGAGAAAAACACAAATGTGAGAGAGAACAAATGCCACCATTGTGAGCAACACATATTTTCCCTAACAGGCATGACCGGAATGGGAAAAAAAAAAAAAGCCAATGAGAAAGAGCGTGAAAAACATATATACATATGCAGGTGTACACTTTTGCAGTCATGTAAATATATGGTAGATATCAAGTAATTCTTTCCAAGAGCACAAAATACACCCTGTTTTCATTTAAAACTAAGAGGAAATTTGTTGGATTCTAACAGTGTCTGGTCATTGGACTTCTTCCTTTTTAACATCCACACAATTCGTGCACTTGCTTCCCCACGATGACCGCCACGAAGGACGGTTGTAGCTTAGGAGAAATGGCCACAGGGAATGGGCGGCGGCTCCATCTAGGGGTTCCTGAGGCTGTGTTTGTGGAAGATGTAGATTCCTTCATGAAACAGCATGGGAATGAGACTGCATATACAGTACTAAAGAGGCTAGATGAACAGTACCAGAAGTATGTTTATGGAACTCAACCTTGCTCCAAAGAAAAGGAGGCTAAAGGGTCAGATTCCTGAAATTGAGCACACTTTAGGAATTCTAAAATAGATGCAAAAGAAAAGAGTCCACCAGTTTGCTGGAGACCAGATTCTTACTGGTGGATAACCTGTACTGCAAAGCTTCAGTTCTTCCTACTGATAAAGTTTGTTTGTGGTTGGGGGCTAATGTAATGCTTGAATATGGTATTGATGAGGCCAGGCATTGTTGGACAAGAATTTATCGACTGCCATAAAGAATCTTGATTCTCTTGAGGAAAACCTTGACTTTCTTCGAGATCAATTTACTACTACAGAAGTCAGTATGGCCAGGATTTATAATTGGGATGTAAAAAGAAGAAACAAAGATGATTCTGCCAAGAACAAAGCGTAATGCTGGCATTTAAAAATGTGGTTGTATGGTAACTAACAACACAATAAAAAAAAAAAGTGGTTCAGTTTTCCAAACATGTTATTTTAAATACCCCAAAGTTTATCCCTAAAGGTTGACATGACTTTGAATTTTTTAACAGCAAGAACGGTAATTTAAACTTAAAAAAAAAGACAAACATCATTTTATTATAAAAAAAATTAGCTTCAAATATTTTATGAAATTAACAGTATTTTCATTTTTTTTATTTCCAAAGAAGCAAATACTACTTTCATAATTTTTTTGGTTTGTCATTAAGAAAAAGTCTTGGCTGAAATGGCTGAGATATGCTATGGAAGCTGAATTCTGGACATTTTTCTTTATTGGCTGATGTTACTCTCACTTGATGTGGTTAAACCAGTGTAGAGGTAGGAAAAACAGCTAGTTTAAATATTTCCAAACTTGTTTCTTTAGTACATATGGAGTTTTATGGCTCTCTGTTGCTGTTAAGTAAATGGATTTTCATGAATCACTGCTTAGCCAATAACTATTATAATCTGTACTTTTCAAGAAATAGTAATTTGCCTTCCTAAACAGTAAGAGGGCTATTGAGACTGCTTTTTCTTACCCCATAGAAGTGCACGGTGTCTTTCCAATGCCAACAAAAGGGAGATCTTGGCCAACATGAAATGACATAATTCTTTAGCCACTCAAAACTCTTGGCTAAGGTAATTTTGTATTTCTTAGCAGTTCTCCAAAGCAGCTGAACAAGAAATATTAAGATAAATATAAATCTGCAGTAGTTGAAAAGATTTGTGAGCTTTTTTATTCATGATAAAACCTCATAGGAAGAGTAGAAAAATCCTTGGGGAAAGCCTTTGGTACAGTGGCTAGCACTGGCTGATACAGATTCTGATAAAAACACAAATATATTATTCCATCTCCACGTAGTACAGTATATACTCGTACAATGTTTTGTACTTGTATTTCATGATATTAAAGCATTGAAGTTAAAAAAAGTAACATCCACACCAACAAATCCTAAACATTCTTTACATCCTTGTGTTCCTTCTATGTAGTATATGTCCACTATTAGTTAAATCGTGTTGAAAACCAGGTTATTTGTTGATGGCTTACTAAAATAGACAGTTATAGATGCCTCTATTGCATTTTATGTTTAAATATATTTTTCAGAGGCCTCATTTACCCTAAAACTTAATAGAAATTAATTTTCAAATGAAAGGATACTTAATATTATATACTAAAGTAGCAATGTATTTCATAGATAGTGTAATATATAATGAAAGGAGGTCTTTGAAAAAAATACACTTAATTTTAGTTAAGTGGATTTCTCATGCTTTTGATAATACCATAATAATCTGTGGCATAATGTTTTATGATTTTTTAACTGTATACAACTTCTGATTCTGAACTTTACCCCTTGGTTTTCTTGGAATGTGGGAAGATATTTAAAAATTGTTTTTCCCCAAGGAGGGGATTGATAAGTGTGTGTGTGTGTGTGTGTGTGTGTGTGTGTAAAAGCATGGATCAGTATGACTGAAATGAAAAACTCTGTAGGTCAGTTGGTTACAGCTCATCTATAGCTGCTTACAAGGAAGTTGGAAACACTTATGCTGCTACTCATGTAACAAAGATATCCCCAGGCAAATGAGAATGCTGATTGTGTGAGTCACATTTTTAACTTGATTGTCCATTTTGGGACCTTAACCTATTTAGCCTATTAATTTTTAGTGGACCAGTAATATTTCATGTGAATGTGGCCTTTTTCAGTATCAATAGGAAATTGATGGTGAAAGTTGGGCTGATTATCTAAGTCACATCAGTATCACTATACTGGTATTCCCCTACCAACAACAGGGGTTAGAATACCACCTGAGAAATGTATCTAAACAGTCTAATAGATGATTTTTTTCTAACCCTCTGTAGGATATGTCTAGTGCAGTGACTCAAATAGTACCAAGTATACCAGAACAGTTAATAAATGTCATTCTATAACTTGGTATGTGACTGGTGAACAAGATTAACAAGAAGGAAGAATATCTTGTAGCAGGTGCCCTGGGTAAAATTTGCAGTCTAAGCGTTTTTAAGCGCATGAAATTTTGCTTGCTTGCTCTAATGTGCCATTTCTTATATTCTAAGTTTCTCAATGGAAAAAAAAACCCTGATTTCTGTGTCGTCCTATGCCAGAATAAATTATTACCTGACCTCTATCCTAACTAGCTTGGTCATATTCAGTAAAATGAATTAAATTTAGAAAGATAATAGGAGTATTATGCCATATTTAGTGAATGTTACTTATCTCTACCATTTGTATTTTTCATTATAATCTGGTTATGAAATATTCCAAGAAAACTCCAGAAAGTACACGATAATATAAAGGTCACCATGTAACCATTCAGAGTTTTGTCAAATCTTAACATTTTGCCATATTTGCTCTCAATATATTTTTTTAAGAAACTTCCAGTGTAACTTTTACTCCCTCTCTTCCCAGAGATAACTACTATCCTGAATTTGGCGTTTATAATTCCCTTAAATGTTTTTGCACTTTTCCTACATATATATGTATCCATAAGTTATATATAGTAGTATTTTGCATATGATGTTTTGAAACTTTTTATAGATGATATCACTCTGAATATATTCTTCCCCAATTTGCTATTATCGCTCGATTTTTATGTTTTTGCCATTTATCCATGGTGATAGATGGGGATGTAGTTTATTCATTTAAATTGCTTAGAGTATTCCATTATACAATGTGAGAAGTTAAGCCAACTGTGCAGTTAGAGGGTACAGTCCCCACAAGATTGCCCATACTTCAGCCGCCCCACCCCATTTGTTGTGTCTGTTAATCCTAACTCAGGGTAAGGTATTTTTCTTCATGTGTTGTATAATTTTATATTATAAACATATTATAAGGGGATTCTATCTGTGGCACTTTCATGTGGCCACTTATCACTCCAGAATGTTTTAGCAGTTGCTTCCACCAAGTCTCTAGAGGTACTGCTGACCCAGAGCCACTTTTCTTTCATGGTATTTATTGGTTAAGGGTTTCTTGGATTATGTAGTATGATTTCAAAACCCCGGCCTCTGTGAGGACAGACCACTGGTTATAAATATAGAGGTATAATCTTCCTCCACCCAGGCCTTTGGATAAAACAGTTTTTGTTTTCTCTCTCTTGTGGTTAAGTGGGTTCCCCCTCCATCATCTTTTCACTGAAATGTAGTCCTTTAAGGATCCAGACATTATGAGACAATATCTCATTTTCTACTCCCTGCCTTATTTGGATCCTAAGGCCTCTCCTGTCCCTATATAAGCATTAAAACCCAAGCCCTTAGGTTCATGAGATAGGCAAACTCCTTAGAATTTCTGCAGCATTAACTCATGTGCTTACTGCTCTAGTTTTCAGTTCCCAGTGTAGTTTTTGTTTACTTTTACGGTAAGCAAAATCTCTAGGGGTCTCCCAGAGTCTTCCTTGCTTGTTTCCTCCTGAAGACTTCTCTGTGGTCACTTTTTTTTTTTTAGATTTATTTATTTATTTTACAGAGAGAGAGAGAGAGAGAGTGCCAGCGTGAGCTCACATGAGTGGGGGGGGAGGGGCAGAGGGAGAAGAGAGAGAATCTCAAGCAGATTCCCTGCTGAGCACAGAACCTGACTCAGGGTTCAATCCTAGACGACGAGATCATGACCTGAGCCAAAATCAGGAGTCTGATGCTTAACCAGCTAAGTCATCCAGGCGCCCCTTGTGGTCATTTCTGTTGGGGGTCGCAGACATTACCTCTTGAGGCTATTTGTAGCCTGTGTATCTTAGGTAGTAGGTGGTTTGGGGGAATAGATGAGCTTCGTTTGGGGATACTTTTGGCTTGATCATAATTCTAGGCTTGCACATTGTATTATTAGTACTGGTACCTCTTTCTGCATTAAAATATTACTAATCTTACTTCTGAGGGATTCTTAATACCATGACAGAGAAAATAATAGGTTATCAAAATTCTTTTTGTGTAGGATCTCTTATTAAATAGAAGATATTTCAAAAAAAATAATGCTACCTTAATTTTCAACTCAAGAATCCTAATTCACACTTTCCTATTCTCTACCTAGGATGTGTGCAGTGTTTGGTGGAATCTATTGTCTTCGCCATTCAGTACTGTGCCTTGTTGTGGACAAAGAATCCAGAAAGTAAGGATGATATAAGTTACATTCCTATAGTTGCACCCCAAGTACAGGTGAAAAATGCTAAAGTCAATTTAAAAAAAAAATGATTCTTCGAAGTTCCTCCTTGGTATTAATATCATATCAACCTTGATTAAAAGTAATTTGTATTTAGATCTTCCAGAACAAAGAAAGTGAGTTCAGAATATAGAAACTAAATTAATTTCCCTGCAATATAACTATAGCTCCTGATCGTCCAAGCTTGGAAGACAAATCATTTCAGCTGCCAGGGGTGGGTGGTGAGTGATGTTAGTTTTCCTTGTGGCCTTACCTCCTCTAATTGATTTTTATCAGATGACAACAGGCCCTCTGTTATTGCATTTTTAAAAATGGAGCTCACCTAAAGACTTATCAGATTAATCTCTTCTGATAATGCATGTCACTCCCAAGAGAAAACACTTTAATGATTTTTTAGGTAGATTGTTGTCATAAACTATGCTACCCTGTTATCTGAGGATAAATTCTTATACAATCATATTAGGCCTGCCTGCAGACTGGTTTAGGATTGAAATAAGAATGTACCTGCTTTTAAAAAATGCCAAGCACTATTTATGTTTATGTTTTTATATTTCAATTATATTTTTCTAGGATTTATTATTTAGTTACTAAGATACGCCCTTGTCTGAATTACACTTAGTATTCTTTGATTTCTATGTTTAAATTAAAACCGGATTAAGTTTTAGGAGCTGTTTAAATTCCTATGTATTTTTCTTTCTAGTTACGTGTTGTAAGCATCTACTAACCTATAACTCTGGTATGACTATTTTTAGGGGTGTATAAAGAAATGGTATTGTTCAGGCCATAAAATAATATCGTGAACTGGAAGCTTAAAAATATAAAACTTAAGCTGTTTAATTTTACAGTAATTTTGTATAGCCTAAGTGACATAATTTCTTATAGACTAATTATAACACCAAGAGCTGGTATTTTGAGATACGTTGGAGAGAAATTCAAGTCTAGAACATGTAATATTTAGTCAGCGAATTTGACTTAGAAAGTAATTCTCTAGTATAAGATAACGTAGACACACAGTTTAAAGGCTTGTAAAGTACTTTTAGCACCTTAATGCAAATGTACCACATAAATGAAAAATGATAATGTATAGTGAAAAACCTATCTTTGAGGGCCCAGGATATTCATATACTGGCGTCATGAATAACTCTGTGGAGATTCATGAAGGAATTGTTGTTTTTAAGCCTCTTAGAGTCATTTTTCCTTATACATTCATTTTGAAGCATGAGTGTGTTCCCATGATGGAAAGCGAGATAGTGAATTGCTTATTTGATGTTTATTTACTTACATCTTTTTACCTTTTTTGGGCCCAATTCCAGTTCACCTTGTTACTCTTAGTGACGTGAAGAATTTACATGGCTCATGTTTTTTTTTTGAAAAAATCGATACGTTAGGGACGCCTGGGTGGCTCAGTTGGTTAAGCGGCTGCCTTCGGCTCAGGTCATGATCCCAGGGTCCTGGGATCGAGTTCCGCATCAGGCTTCTTGCTCAGCAGGGAGCTCACTTCTCCCTCTGCCTCTGCCTGCCTCTCTCCCTGCTTGTGCTTTCTCTCTCTCTCTGACAAATAAAAAAAAAAAAAAAAAAAGAAAGAAAAAATGGATACATTAGTATAGTAATAGCATTTGTTCAACTAAAGGTTACATTTACCTTAACTTTGTTGTAGTTTTTATTATAAACTCTGAAGAGAGGAACTCTTCTTTATGATCTGCTACAGATTTCAGTTGCAACAAATAGCTGGGGGCTAAGGGCCTAAAGACCAAACATAAGTTTTCAAATTTTAATGTGCCTAAGAATCACCAGGTAAACTTGTTCTGTTGTTGTTGTTTTTTTTCTTTTCTTTTTTTTTTTTTTTTTAGGGAGATTTCTGTGCCTCACCCTCAGAGAGTGAAATTGGATCATGTGGTTAGAATTGAGTCAGGGAACTTGCAGTTTTGAGGAACATCCAAAGAATCTAATGTAGGTTCTTCATAGATGACACTAAGAAACACTGATCTGTAATGTAAAGTACAGGATTTAGCTAGTATTCTAAGATAGACTGGGAGCTTTAGATCTTAATTCATTCTAGGCCCTAATGAAGGTGATCCTTTAGATCTATTGGAGTCAAATATGAATTTTATTTATTTTTTGTTTTTTGTTATTTTCAGTAAGCTATAAATGTTTTTTCTTTTAATTTTTCCCAAGTTTTTATTTAAATTCCACCTAGTTAACATAAAGTGCAATATTAGTTTCAGGTGTAGAATTTAGTGATTCATCACATAGTACCCAGTGCTCATCACAAGTGCCTTCCTTAATAGCCATCACCTATTTAACCCATCCCACCTCCCCTCTAATAACCATCAGTTTGTTCTCTGTAGTTGCTCTGTTTCTTGGTTTGTCTCTCTTTTATTCCCGCCTATGTTCATTTGTCTTGTTTCTCAAATTCCACATATGAATGAAATCATATGGTGTTTGTCTTTATCTGACTGACTTATTTCCCTTATCATAATAGTCTCTAGCTCCATCCATGTCATTGCCAATGGCAAGATTTCATTCTTTTTGATGGCTAATACTCTATTGTATATATGTGTACTACATCCTCTTTATCTTTTCATCAGTCGATGGACACTTAGGCTCTTTCCATAAATTGGTGGTTGTTGATAATGCCGCTGTAAACATTGAGGTACATGTATCTGTTTGAATCAGTATTTTTCTTTCCTTTGTGTAGATACATAGTAGTGTAATTTCTGGGTCTTAGGGTAGTTCGATTTTTAGCTTTGTGAGGAACCTCCATACTATTTTGCAGAGTGTCTGCACCAGTTTGCATTCCCACCAACAGTGTAAGAGGGTTCTCCTTTCTCTGCATCCTCACCAACAGCTCTTGTTTACTGTATTGTTAATTTTAGTCATTCTGACAGATGTGAGGTAATATCTCATTGTGGTTTTGATTTGTATTTCCCTGATGATGAGTGAGTGATGTTGAGCATCTTTCTATATCTTTTGGCCATCTGTGTGTCTTCTTTGTAAAAATGTCTATTTGTGTCTTCCCATTTAACAGGATGATTTGTTTTTGGGGTGTTGAGTTTGATAAGTTCTTTAAAATTTTGAATACTAATCCTTCCTCAGATACGTCATTTGCAAGTATCTTCTCCTACTCTGAAGGTTGCCTTTTAGTTTTCTTGCTTGTCTCCTTTGCTGTGCAGAAGCTTTTTATTTTGAGGAAGTCTCAGTAGTTTATTTTTGCTTTTGTTTCCCTTGCCTCAGGAGACATCTAGTAAGAAGTTACTACAGCCAATGTCAAGGAGGTTACTGCCTCTGTTCTCCTCTAGGATTTTAATGGTTTCCTGTCTCACAGTTAGGTCTTTAATCCATTTTGAATTTATTTTTCTTTATGTTGTAAGAAAACGGTCCAGTTTCATTCTTTTGTATACTGCTATCCAGTTTCCCCAGTACCATTTGTTACAGATACTGTCTTTTTTTCCATTGGCTATTCTTTCCTGCTTTGTTAAAGATTAGTTGACCATATAGTTGTGGGTTCTTTTCTGGGTTTTCTATTATGTTCTATTGATATATGTGTCTGTTTTTGTGCCAGTACCATACTGTCTTGATCACTGCAGCTTTGTAATATAATTTGAAGACTGCATTTGTGATGCTCCAGCTTTACTTTTCTTTTTCAAGATTGCTTTGGCTATTTGGGGTCTTTTGTGGTTCCCTACAAATTCGAGGATTCTTAGTTGTAACTCTGTTAAAAAATACTGTTGATATTTTTATAGGGACTGCAGTAAATGTGTAGATTGCTTTGGATAATGTAGATATTTTAACATCTATATTTGTTCTTCCAATCCATGAGCATGGAATGTTTTTCCATTTCTTTATGTCATCTTCAGTTGCTCTCATAAATGTTGCATAGTTTTCAGAGTACAGATCTTTTACCTCTTTGGTTATGTTTATTCCTGGATATCTTATGGGTTCTGGTGATACTGTAATGGGATTGATTCCTTGATTTCTCTTTCTGCTGCTTCATTATTGGTGTATAGAAATGCAACAGATTTCTTTTTGTTGATTTTCTATCCTGTGCTGTGACTTTACTGAATTCATGTGTCATTTCTAGCAATTTTTTGGTGGAGTCTTTTGGGTTTTCTATGTATATAGTATCATGTCATCTGCAAATAGTGAAAATTTGACTTCTTTCTTGCTTATTTGGATGGCTTTTATTTCTTTTTGCTGTCT
The DNA here is from genome assembly GCA_028534135.1 of Potos flavus. Taxonomy (NCBI): domain Eukaryota; kingdom Metazoa; phylum Chordata; class Mammalia; order Carnivora; family Procyonidae; genus Potos; species Potos flavus. Next base: position 46,636,838 of record CM052901.1, read on the forward strand.
GCTGAGACTGGGACTCCCAGTATTATGTTGAATAACAGTGGTGAGAGTGGACATCCCTGTCTTGTCCCTGACCATAGAAAAAAAGCTGTTTTTCCCCATTCAGGAAGATATGAGCTGTGGGTTTTTCATATATGGCCTTTATTATGTTTAAGTGTGTTCCCTCTATCCTTACTTTGTTGAGAGTTTTTATCATGTTGTACTTCGTCAAATACTTTTTCCGCATCTATTGAAAGGATTCTTACCTTTTTTTTTTTTTATTAATGTGGTGTATCATGTTGATTGATTAACAAATATTGAACCACCCTTGCAGCACAGGAATAAATCCCACTTGATCGTAGTGAAGGATTCTTTTAATGTACTGTCGGGTTCGATTTGCTAGTATTTTGTTGAGAATTTTTTTAATCTATGTTCATCAGGGATATTGGCCGATAGTTTTCTTTATTAGTGGAGTCTTACTCTGGTATTGGAATCAGTGTAATGCTGGCCTCATAGAATGAATTTGGAAGTTTTCCTTCCATTTCTAGTTCTTGGAATGATTTGAGAAGAATAGATATTAAGTCTCTTTTAAGTGTTTGGTAGAATTCCACTGGAAAGCCATCTGGCCCTGGACTTTTGTTTATTGGGAAATTTTTGATTACTGACTCAATTTCTTTGCTGGTTATTGGACTGTTCAAGTTTTCTTTTTTTCTCTTTTCAGTTTTGGTAGTTTATATGTTTCTAGCAATTTATCTGTTTCTTCCAGGTTGTCCAATGTGTGGGCATATAGTTTTTCATAATATTCTCGTATAATTGTTTATATTTCTGGGGTGCCTGGGTGGCTCAGTGGGTTAAAGCCTCTACCTTCGGCTCAGGTCATGATCTCAGGGTCCTGGGATCATGCCCCGTGTCAGGCTCTCTGCTCAGCGGGGAGCCTGCTTCCCCCTCTCTCTCTGCCTGCCTCTCTGCCTACTTGTGATCTCTTTCTCTCTGTCAAATAAATAAATAAAATCTTTTAAAAAAATAAAAAATAACTGTTTATATTTCTGTGGTGTCAGTTGCTATTTTTCCTCTCTCATTTGTGGTTTTATTTATTAGGGTGCTTTCTCTTTTCTCTTTGATAAGTCTGACTGAGGTTTATTAATTTTTAATTTTTTTTTTCAAAGAACCAGCTCCTAGTTTCATTTATCTATTTTTTTTTTTTTTTTTTTTAGTTCCTGTATCATTTATTTCTGCTCTAATCTTTAGTATTTCTCTTCTTCGAATGACTTTATTTAGGCTTCATTTGTTGTTCTTTTTCTAGCTCCAGTAAGTGTAAGGTTAGGTTATTTGAGATTTTTCTTGCTTCTTGAAGTAGGTTTGTATTGCTGTATATTTCCCTCTTGTGACTGCTTTTGCTGCATCCCCAGGGTTTGGACCATTATTTTTTCATTTTCTTTTGTTTCCATGTATTTTTTTAAATTTCTTCTTTGATTTCCTGTTTGACCCATTCATACTTTAGTACCCTCTTGTTTAACCTCCATGTATATGTGGTCTTTCCAAATGTTTTCTTATGGTTGACTTCAGTTTTCATAGTGTTATTATCAGAATTATGCATGGTATGTTACCTAGTGTGTGATCTATTCTGGAGAATGTCCCATGTGCACTCAAAAAGAACGTGTATTCTCCTGCATTAGGATGAAGTGTTCTGAATATATCTATTAAGTCCATCTGGTCCAATGTGTCATTCAAAGCCACTTTTCCCTTCTTGATTTTCTGGTTAGATAATCTGTCCATTGCTGTAAGTGGGCTGATAAAGTCCCCTATTATTATTGTATTATTATCAGTGAGTTCCTTTATGTTTGTCATTAATTGTTTTATATAGTTGGGTGCTCCCAAGTTGGGGGTGTAAATATTTACTGCTGTTAGATCTTCTTGTTGGATAGTGCCCTTTATTATGATATACTGCCCTATTTCATCTCTTATTAAAATCTTTGGATTAAAGTTTCATTTGTCTGATATAAGTATTGCTGCTCTGGCTTTCTTTTTCCATTTGTGTGAGAAATGTTTCTGCATCCCCTCACTTTCAATCTGCCTGTGTCTTTAGGTATAAAATGAGTCTCTTGTAGGCAGCATATAGATGTGTCTTAATTGTTAATCCAATCTGGCACCCTGTATCTTCTGATTGGAGCATTTGGTCCATTTACATTCAGAGTAATTGTTGGTAGATATGCATTTAGTGCCATTTTTTTTTAGATTTTATTTATTTATTTGACAGAGAGCGAGACAGCGAGAGAGGAAACACAAGCAGGGGAGAGGGAGAGGAAGAAGCAGGCCTCCCACTGAGCAGGGAGCCCCGTGCGGGGCTTGATCCCAGGACCCTGGGATTATGACCTGAGCCGAAAGCAGACGTAGCTTACCGACTGAGCCACCCACGTGCCTTATTTTCAAGAATCTTGGTCTGGGGAGGAAAATGGTGCCAGCCAGCTCCTTTATCCCCAGAGTGGGATCTCAGTGCTTATTGCTCTCAGGAACCACTTTCGGAAGAGTGAATGATCTCCCCTCATATGTCCCGAGCATTTTTCAGATCACTGTTTTCACGCTGTCCCTGGGTTGCTCGCTTGCCTGAACAATGCAGTGCACTTTGGGCTGGCTCTATCCCATCCAAGCATGCAGACTTTTATTTTATTTTATTTTATTTATTTTTAAAATTAACTAATTCACATATGGTATATTATTAGTTTCAGAGGTAGAGTTTAGTGATTCATCAGTTGCATATAACACCCAGTTTTCATTACCTCAAGTGCCCTCCTTAATGCTCATCACCCAGTTATCCCATCTTTCCACCCACCAACCCCCAGTTTATTTCCTATAGTTAAGAGTCTCTTTATGGTTTGTCTCCCTCTCTGATTTCATCTTATTTTATTTTTCCTTCCCTTCCCCTCTGTTCATCTGCTTTGTTTCTTAAATTCCACATATGAGTGAAATCATATGGTATTTGTCTTTGACTGACTTATTTCACTTAGCATAATACTCTCTAGTTCCGTCCACGTTGTTACAAATGGCAAGATTTCATTCTTCTTGATGGCTGAGTAATAATCCACTGTATATACCACCTGTTCTTTTTCCATTCATCTGTCAATGGACATCTGGGTTCTTTCCATATTTCGGCTATTGTGGACATTATGTATGCAGACTTTTAAAACAAAGTTTAGGGAAGTGCTGTGGCAGGAGCCTGTTCTGGTCTTCTGGAGGAAGGTCTCGCAGTATTGAGAGGCCTGCAGGTTTGACTGAGAAGGGCAGTTGCACAGATGCTGGGGGGTAGTGGAGGGAAATGGTGACTGCAGTCTCTACCCGCCCCCCTACCCTGGGAGAGGAGGAGAGAAGGAGAGGTGTCCCCGTGAATGCCACCTCTCACACAGATGCTCTCAGAAGAGAGAACAATCTCTCCCCTTGGGCCTTAGGCGATCCTCAGATAAGCTCTCTGCCCTCAGGTTGTTTACCTGTCATCTCTCCAGGAGTAGGGCAGTACCCTCAGGGCTCTTATCACAGCCTATCCCAAGTCCTCTAAAACTGCAGTCTTTGAGCCCAGCTGATTGCAAAAACTCAGCAAAAATCAGCCCCTCTCATTTTCCCAGCCAGTGGCTTTGGGAAAGTGTTCTTGTGAGTTTCTCTGTGTGTTCATTTCTTTCTCTCACCTTTCTGTGCAACCACATCCCTCTACAGCACCTGTGATCCGTGTCTCCTCCAAACAACGTCTCTGCACTTACTACCTTCCTGGATGTGGCCTCTTCTCTCCCTGTAGTTGTGGAGTTTGTTCTTTCAGTCCTCAAGTCAACTTCTTGCGCACTTAGAATGGTTTGATAGTTATATAGTTATGTTGGAGGGAAGAGTGAAGCCTGGGTTCCTTTTGCTAAGTCGCAATCAGGCTCCTCTCCTGAATTTTAAATAGCAGACATACTGCTACTTATTTAACATTTTCTTTTATGTCTTCATAGAAAGACCTCAAACATAACAATTATTGCCCAATACCTCCTAAAGCATGCATGGTCAGGTAGCCCTTGAATGAGAGAAGACCTGGAACTCCCTGCGGTGAATGACAATGAGCAAGTCACTTTTCTCTGGGCCAGTTCCCTTATCTGTAAAATGAGTTAGATGGACTCTCCAGTAATCATTGAGTTTCCTTCCATATATAACATGCTTTGACGGTGTTAATAAAAGTACTTAGAAAGTACTTAGATTTTCCTTAACATTTATAAATAAATTATCCTGACATGATTTGTAAGCTTGAATGTAGGCCATTCTTACATACTAGGTAATCTTCAGCCCCAGTGAGAAATAAAAAAAAAAAAAAACTTCTATGGATATAAATGAAATAGCAAAATGTCTACTTAGACTATCATATTATTATTTTATTAAGCCTCCAGTTTTCCAATGAAAATTTTTTTACTGTCCATCTTGGCTAAGATACAGCCATTTTGGATTCTGCTTGTGATTCTCTTACTTGAACATTTATTCTAAGCCATTATTATTTACTTCCTTAAGAGTAGAACAATTTTTTTTTAAGAGTAGAACAATTTTTATTTGACCTGCATTCATAGTATTCATGCTCTCTCCAGTATTCTTACGATAGTGTATTGCTTAATTGATCTTTAAAAGTTTTATTTAAGAGACCACCAGTACTTCAAAATTGTAAATTCATACCTTCACTAATAATTACCAAATTTATAATAATTTTTTGCCTTTTTAATAAAAATCCCATTCTGTCAAGTCAAACAGTCTCTATAAATATCTAAAGCTAGCATTGATTAAAGTTGACTCGGGTTAATTTATCTTTCCCAAACACTACTTTCACGTTCAAAATCAAATACTTAAGAGCTACCAGTAATAGTGTTGCAGGATTACGAGGTTCTTGTCTCACGGAGTTGAAGAATGAATCTCATGGAGGCAAACGGGTGAAGTGAAATGAAAGTTTATTAAGTGAAAGTGAGAGCAGAAAGGAACAAAAACTCTTTAGAGTGGAGGGGACCCCACTGACTGAGAAGCTTGTTTCCTTGAGATTCTTGTGCCATCTTGGTTTGTTCCCTTATCTCTTGTTCAGCTCCATCTCAGAGTCTCCACCTGCCAGGAATAGTTGCAGAGCCTAGTCAGGGGAGTCAGGGGCTTCCTATCTCTACTGCCTATACCTTAACCCCTACCCTATTTATGAGACAGGACCTGTGGGCAGAAAGAGCTATACGGAGATTGTGAGGAGTGACTGTATATTTTTTAATTAGTGGGAGTTAGGGGTAGCACAAGTCTCCAAGGAATCTGGAAGCAAGGCTATCAGGACCTTGAGGGGCCAGCTGCTGCCAAAATAAGGTTACTTTTAAACATTAAGGCACTAAGGCAGCCACAAGTTCGTTGAGGAAGGTCACATTCTGCATGTTTCAGGTACGTATCAGTGGGCTGCAACCTGTAAGGAGATTCTCATTTAAGCTACCTTTCTTTTGCCTTTGTTTCTCACATCAATAGGAGTTATTTTGTCATGACTTGAATGCAAAGTGAGAGATAATTTTTTGAGGGAAAAATCTTGGACTTATATTTAGACATATCCAGCGTACATTTCTTTTTAAACTTCCCAGGTTAACTTAAACAATTGTTTATTCTAAGTGTAATTAGAACATTAATAAAGAAATGGGCAAAGATTTGCATTTGTCTCCTTATGGTCTTAGATTGCCTTTCTGTTCTGTTTTTCTGTGTAAAACACTTGGCATCCCCTTTGGTGTAGCTAAGAACTACTCATGCTTGAGTTCTAAGGTCTGAGTTTATTTCCTGATTCCGCAGACTAGATCAGAAATCTCTGCTGGCCCCCTGAGCCAGGTCCCCTTGTATGATTGTAAGTTCCATGTAAGAAAAGGCAGGATCTCATGACTATATGTCCAGAAGCAAAGCAGGTTTGTATCACCCATTATATTCAGTAGCTATGTGTTAAATGAATGAATGAATCTTAAAAAACTGATGATAATCTTTTGGTGCTTTCTTTTTGCTATCTGTTGAGTAAAGCTGTAGAAGCATAAATGAGCATAGCACTTTCTTTTCACCACCCATTGAGTAAAGCTGTAGAAGCATAAATGAGCATAGCACTGAATTCAGTGTGGTGATTACACATCAAAGTATTGTACAATCTTTGAAAGAAGAAACATAGATTATTAACCATACTTATTTTCAAATAGGTCTTATTTTTCATTTTTGTTTAGTTTGCTTTTGACTGTGCTCTCTTTGCTATATTATCCATTGGCTCTGCTTTTCAATTTTCAGAGGACATAGATATCCGCAATTCTTTTCTGCATATACCCTGTCACTAAATTCTAATACTGACCACCTCCGTTGACTGTTTCTAGAAACACTGAATGTTCTTGTTGAGCAGCTTTCTTTTTCTTTGCAGCTATGCTGACTGTGTAAAACTCCTATAAAGTAGATTTGGCCATTTAGCAGTATAGTATTTGATACTGGGGTAGGGTATGGATGACCTTGGACTAGATATGTCTATAACCAGTAGTCTGAATCTAATTACTTCAGCTACTGTTCTTTTGTACTTTAGCTGTCTCACTTACTAGAATTCCTGCTGTGACTATTTCTTGGTGATATCTTTTTTCTGCTGTCAGGAATAATTATACCTTTTCCAGATACTTGGAAGTTAATAATGAATATAGTATGTTAGAGCATGTGGGGTGACTATCTTACTACCATTAGTCATTGTAGGAAAATTGCTGAATTTCTGATTTTAGTATGTCTCATTTGCAAACTGGTAGTAATAATATTCTATACATTTAACCTCCACCAACCTCCAACTTCATGCTAGTTGCCATGGGAATAATGAGATGAATAAAACATGGAACTTGCCTTTTACAAAGAGAGCAGTAAACAGTGTAGTCTCTGAAGTCAGATAGACCTGGATCTATATCCTGGCTTCCCCACTTACTAACTGAATGAACTTTGAAAGTTGTTTAACCTCCCTGTGCTCCAGTTTCTATATAAAGTGGGACATGACAGTAACTACCTTATTTGGTTATTATGATTATTAACAGATAAAGCAGGTAGAACCATTTGTTACACACAATAAGAGCTCAATACATGTTAGCTAGTTGCAGTTGTTAATGTAATTGGATACTTTGGAATCCCATGGAGGAGATATATCCTGAAGATCCTTCTGTGCCCAAGCTAAGGGCTTTGGACTGTAATCAGCGGTGGTTTTAAGTGGGTATATAACAAGATTAGATTTGCTACTTTAAGTTATTAATTCTGGCAGTGATTTGGAAGAAACAGTTTGATGGTAAGAGATTCTTTTACCTCCTAAATCAGAGATTCTGAATCTTTGGTTTTTGTCTCTACACTGTGTACATGCACAAAACACTTCCAGTGTCTATCCATCCATTCAGCCATCCATTCAACAAGTATTAGTTGTTTTCTGTGTCCCATGCACTAGAAATATAGCCAAGAACAAGACAATAGTGGTCTTTGTTTGAGTGGAGCTTAGAGTCTACTGGGGGATATTAAAGAAAAAATAAATTAATGAGATAATTACACATGGAGATCTTTTCACTACACAGATCTAGCCCTGTCCCTCCCTGTGTAAAAAGCTTCAGTGGCTTTATATCACTTTATATCACTTCCAAATAAAGTGTAAGACCCTGCAAATGCTGCCCTTCTACCTGAAATGTTTTTATTTGCTTAACTAGTTTTCATCTTTTAGAAGCAGCTAATGTTATTACTTTCTCTGAGGAGCATTCCCTGATACTAAGCTTCCCTGATTCCCCCCTAAGCTTAGTGAGATGTACTCTCATGATGTCCTATCCTCATTTCTTATCCCTGAACTTGGGTATTATCTTACAGTTGCCCGTGTCTGAATCTTCATTATATTGGGAGCTCCCTAAGGATATTTTTAGTCTTATATCTTAGAACAGTGCTTAGCACGTGATTGTTATGCCATCATTTACATCAAACAGATGAGCTACTGACTTGCTAGCAGTCCATTATCTTATTAGACTAAACACAAGTCTAAGGCAGTATGGTAGAGATGAAGAGAAGAAGCTAGTTTCAAGAAATCTTTATAAGGTAGAATCAAAATTGAGTAGTAGATTAAGATATGGGAATAAAGTTTCTAAACTAGGGAAGCTAACTGCTGGTCATGTCATTACATGAGATAGGTATTCCAAGGGGGGGAACAGGTGAGGAGTCATGATGAACTCAGTTTGGGGTATGCTAGGTTTATTTTTTTTTTTAAAGATTTTACTTATTCATTTGAGACAGAGAGATACAGAGAAAGAGAGAGAGAGAGCATGAGCAGGGGGAGAGGCAGAGGGAGAAGGAGAAGTGGGACTACCCGCCGAGCCAGGAGCCCGATGTGGGGCTCGATCCCAAGAGATTATGACCTGAGCCAAAGGCAGAAGCTTTAACCATCTGAGCCACCAAGGCGCCCCAGTGGTATGCTAGGTTTAAAAAGGATTTAGAGTCTATCCTGAAAGAAATAGATAAGACACAGTTAAAGATAAGGATACAGAGCTTGGGATTGGTCAGAACACAGAGCCATAGATTTGGAGTATTTGAAATCATTGGAGTGGATTTTTACCCAAGAAAAATGAATGATAAGCCTTTTGGAATGGTTTTATTGAAGAGATGACATTTGAACTAACGTGTTTTAGAAAGCATGGAAGGGCATAGGGAATAGAAAGAATTATTTTGTTTCCTTCAATGATGGGGATCTTCTAATTTTCTTAATTAATGTATTTTTTTCTTTTATTATTTCATGTGATTTCTGCATTTCTTATCATATAATTAGTTGGGATATTCTGAAAATCGTAGAGATTGGATACCTGTCATAATATTATATTTCTCTTCTGGGCCAAATTTCAGATAACGAGTTTTCATCTTGCTGAGCATTTTCTTCCTTATCATTTTGCTGTATATGTCCTCGTGTCATTGAACCAAGAATTGAATAAGTGTTGTGATTTTTGATTTAGAAAACTCAGCTCTAGAAGTGTTCTGTCTGGCCTCAGTGATTCTTATGATCAGCCTGGTCCTTGTGTCTCTGTAATTGAGAACTCCTATCATGTTCCTCCTCAGTTTACTATTTATGAGGCTCAGCAAGGCCCTCCACTAAATCCAGAATGCTGTTAATCTTTAATGGCTTCCTCAGGTTTATGTGGAAGGTGTTTTAATGTCTCTGGCAGTACTGTTTCATTTTGCTGTTTTCCATTACTTAAGTGTCATCTAATTTTTTATATTAATCTCTATAATACAAAGTCTAAGTCTGGCTCCCAAATTAATATTCCTTTCTTCCTTGTTCTCCTAATTATGCCTAATATATGACAGTCAAGTATGAGGGTGTTGGGAAACAAACCAAATCTTATTCCTTACTTAAACATGCTTTGGTTTGAACAGTCTTGCTCAGGCCTAGAGCCTTAGTACTTCAGAGTTGAGACTCTCAGGTGAGTTGTGTTACCATCATCTACCAGATTGGGCATCTGTGACCATCACATTAATTTCTGCAGAAGTCACAATTTTTTTTGTAACAATAGCTCTTGACTTTTCTCTACCTAGCACAGCCTAAAACTACAACAGTAGCAGTGGCATGCTAGACAGTGATTCTTCCCCGGGATTTGGGAGTTTATCAGAATCTCCAGGGGTACTTATAATTTGAAAAAGTCCCCCAGGTGTGATTCTGATTTGCTCCCTCTTCCTCCTCCTCCTCTTCTGAGAATCACTGTTTCATCTAGAAGCTCCAGCATAAGTAGACACATTTATTGGTATATTGACCTTGCATAGTTGAACTCTCTAATCCTCATGCACCTTTACCTCCCTTGTGAGTGCTACCAGTAGTTCTTTCTAATACCATAGCTTCTGGAACCAATTTCTACCAGTCACCAAGGGTGTAGCTACCACGGAAGCAGCCCTCTTGGTGTTTGGAAGCCTACAAAACAAGAAGGTCTCCACTAGCTTGAGGGCCAGGTTTAATGGTGTGGTTTATTTAACTGGGAGTCCTTTGCAAAGACTTAGACTGGAGAACAGGATTTATACTAATACCACTCCCCCATCCCCACCAATGTTGAGAGACTTTCAGTATGAATATTTGTATATCCACAACCTAGATTCTACAACTAACATCTTCATATATTACTTGCTTAATCATGTATCTACCCAAATATTTATTTCTCTGTCCATCTGTTCACTTTTTTTAAGAATTTCATGGTAAATCCCAGATATCAGTACAATTTCCCCTAAATGCCTTGACGTGCCTGTCATTAAGAGTTTAATATTTATTTATAGCCTTTTTTTTGTTGTAAAATTTACATACAGTGAAGTGCCCAAATCTTAAGTGCTCAGTAGCTGAGTTTTGATAAATGATAAATCTGAATAACCCAAATCCCTATCGAGATATAGAGTATATTATAACACCCTCTTTTTTTCTGCCAGATTATTCCCTCTTGACTTCTATAGTTTCTGACTTAAAGATAAGAAAAAGGCTTTGTCAGTGCTTCCAGGACAAATAGGGATCAGTGTTTAATGATGGATCAACAGATTTCTCTTCTCCATTGCCAAAAGTACCTTGTGTTTTAAATTGTATGTGAATGTATTAAAACAGGATACTGAGTAAGTAACTTATCTTTTCAGTTTTTAAATAATAATTTTGGAAAATACTGTATCTAGGTATAAATACCTTATATCTATTTAGTTAAGCATTTTATAAGCCAAACCTCTAGTTTAATGAAATGTGAGGACATATGCATAGAAATATAACTGGGGAAGAGAAAGGAATTGGAGGTGAGATGGGGAAAAAAATCACATAAATAATAATGTAATACAACATGTATTAATATGTGGCTAATTGGTTAAAATATGTATTTTGTGTATCTAACATCATGAGATATCACAGTCTGTCCTGACAACAGTGGCCGGTTATATTCAAGAATAAACATATCAAAAAAATAAATAAATAAATAAATAAACATATCATAGTCTGCCTTTAGGAAATACACATTAAATTCCTCTTATTGTTGGTCTTGGGTGTTCATTATTTTATTTTTAATGCCTTTATGCCTGATAAATATCTCTTATTTGGCTTATTTTTAGAGTGATGTAGCATATTTTAATTTATATCAGTATATTTAAAATATGGCATAAGTTTGAAATTATTTGCTTGCATTTTATGAGGAGTAATGTACAAATGTATTTCTAATAAAATAATTCTGATCCCAAGAAGCTGTGACAAAAGTAAGTTGTGATATTATCATAATAAAAAGATATGGCAAACATGCAGTCATTTGCATATCACTCCTGAAATATTGCATACTGGCTTTGTCAGTACTGGTAAGTCCATTTCAAGGATGTTGCCCTTAGTCCATTAGTTTGGATAATGAGCCCTATAAAGTACATTTATAACTTGTGGCACTGCAAGGAGATGGATTCTAATTTTCATCCTTTTATCTAGACACATTGAAAGAAGGTCAATGGAGGGTTCTATATGATTCATTGTCCCAACATATATCAGAGACCTGATAATGTCCGTGCATAAGTGTTTTCCTTATTTAGAAATAGCACTTGAAAGAAATCTTTTTGTGATCATCCTTTGAAGTAAAGTAGAAACATATTAAAAGAAGCTTTATCCCTCTTTTTTTATTTGTTTAAAACATTATCACATGTGTGACCAGATGGCTGGCTGTTCTTGAACAAAAGAGAAAGCAACACTTAAAAAAATAAAAAGGCTTTAGTTACTTTTACAGACTGTGAATGATATAACAAGATATTTAATCAACTTTTCTCTATTTTTCTTAGATCTGTTAAGGGGAAAAAAGCCTGTTTTCCAAACAAAAGAAATGCTCCTATATTCCTAAACATTAGAAAGCTTATGCTTATACTGTAATACTTATACTAACATAATTCTTACTAATGGTATTCAAAATAAATATTTAAATTCTATGCTTATAGTTTAAAGATTTCAAGGTAGCATTATATATTCTGTAATTTAGTGTCAGTTTTATGTCAAAATGTGAAAATGTATACTGTTTTAAAGTTTGTCTTCCAAGAAATTGGTTTCAGATTCAAAATTGTAGCTGATTATGTTTATTTTTCAATTGTGTAATCATTAATGAGAACTTTTTTGCTATGTTTATCTTCTTTGTAGATGTAAAGCAATCGTAGATCAGTTTGGTCAGAGAATTATCTCTAAGCATTTCCTTGTGGAGGACAGTTACTTTTCTGAGAACACATGCTCACATGTACAATACCGGTAAGGCACCCCTCCACCCACTGTCCAAGGGAAGGTGAAACATTGGAAAGTTTATCTGTGTGATTATATTGACACTTCTGTATAACTATATGCTTCAAGATAAATACAAACGTGTACCAAACCAAACATATATCCAATATATATATATATCCACTGAGTCTGGTTGTAGGGGAGTCCGGTCTAATTTTGACTCCTTTGCATCAGCTGGGATTGGTCTGCAGGTCACAGATCCTCCTTTCCTTTTTTTTTTTTAAGATTTTATTTATTTGAGAGAGCAAAAGAGAGTGCATGTGCGTGTGCACACGAGCAGGAGGAAGGGCAGAGGGAGAGGGAGAAGCAGACTCCCCGCTGAGCAGGGGGCCCCATGCAAGATCATGACCTGAGGAGAAGGCAGACTCTTTTTTTTTTTTTTTTTTTTTTTTTGCATTTTCATTTTTTTAATTAACATATAATGTATTATTTGTTTCAGGGGTACATGTCTGTGATTCATCAGTCTTACACAATTCACAGTGTTCACCATAGCATATACCCTCCCCAATGTCCCATCACCCCATCCTCCCCACCCCCCCTTCCACTCCAGCAATCCTCAGTTTGCTTCCTGAGATTGAGTCTCTCATGGTTTGCCTCCCTCTCTGGTTTCATCTTGTTTCATTTTTTCCTCTCTTCCCCTATGATCCTCTGCCTTGTTTCTCAAATTCTACATATCAGTGAGATCATATGATAATTGTCTTTCTCTGATTGACTTATTTTGCTTAGCATAATACCCTCTAGTTCCATCCACATCATTGCAAATGGCAAGATTTCATTTTTGATGGCTGCATAATATTCCATTGTATATATGTACCACATCTTCTTTATCCATTCATCTGTTGATGGACATCTAGGCTCTTTCCATAGTTTGGCTATTGTGGACATTGCTGCTATAAACATTGGGGTATTGGGGTGCATGTGCCCCTTCAGATCACTACATTTGTATCTTTGAGGTAAATACCCAGTAGTGCAATTGTTGGGTTGTAGGGTAGCTCTGTTTTCAACTTTTTGAGGAACCTCTATACTGTTTTCCAGAGTGGCTGCACTAGCTTGCATTCCTACCAACGGTGTAGGAGGTTTCCCTTTCTCCACATCCTCACCAACATCTGTCATTTTGTGACTTGTTGATTTTAGCCATTCTGACTGGTGTGAGGTCTGTGGTTTTGATTTGTATTTCCCTGATGCCGAGTGATGTTGTTGAGCACTTTCTCATGTGTCTGTTGGCCACTTGGGTGTCTTCTTTGGAGAAATGTCTGTTCATGTCTTCTACCCATTTTTTGATTGGATTGTTTGTTCTTTGGGTGTTGAGTTTGAGAAGTTCTTTATAGATCTTGGATATAAGCCCTTTATCTGATATGATATTTGCACATATCTTCTCCCATTCTGTCAGTTGTCTTTTGGTTTTGTTGACTGTAGACTCTTAGCCACCCAGATGCCACATATTATCCTCCCTTCAATGAGCCAAGAAAAGATTAAAGCAGAGCTTGGCTTGGCTTGAGGAGGCAACACTTATATCATGACTAAATCTTTGAAATATACCTTCTTATAGTTATATAACTATAAATGAAACTTATCTGTAGAATCTGAATCACTGATTAACTGTTTTGTGCATTACAGGCAGATCTCCAGGTCAGTCCTGATTACAGATAGATCTGTACTAAAAACGGATTCAGATCAGCAGGTAATTTTAGTCCTGTACTTTTTAATAAATGTTGCAAACCTAATCTACATGGTATTATGTATAAATGAATATTGGTGTGGTGAAATAAAATGTATTAAGCTGTATGTGCTAATGTATTTAATGCATTTTTTAAAAAATACGTGATGTCAATTCTGTAATAATCTTGGTTTCTTAAAGATTTCCTTCCAGCAGGACAAATAATTACATCTCGTGTAATATTTTTATTCTGTGAAAATTGGACTAAAGCCTAGTTTTTGACAGCTCTTCTGTGAAATTGAAAATATACTGTTTTGGGAAGAAAAAGAGAATCCCCAGAGAATACATTTAAAACTCTTGGAGGAAAAGGCTTTATGGTAACCAACCCTAGAACAGTGGTGGTAAGCTCACCATTAGGCCTGGTGTGAATGAGTACCAGCATACATTTCTGGTTCTACTGTTTCCTCATCACCATTGTTCCTTTCAGTACCCTCTTCCTTCTCCTTACTGCCAATTCTATAGGAATGTCTTTATGCCTATGGCTTTTCCTCAGTCTGATCTCTTTTTTTCCCCCCAATTACTTTTATGTTATTTTTTCAGTATTCCAAGATTCATTGTTCATGTACCACACCCAGTACTCCATGCAATACGTGCCCTCCTCAATACCCACCACCAGACTTGCCCAACCCTCCACCCCCACCCCTCCAAAACCCTCAGTCTGTTGCTCAGAGTTCACAGTCTCTCATGGTTCATCGCCCCTCCGATTTCCTCCAGTTCACCCCTCCCTTCCCTCTCACAATGTCCTCCATGTTTTTCCTTATGCTCCACACGTAAGTGAGACCATATATGATAATTGAATCTCTCCGCTTGACTTATTTCACTCAGCATAATCTCTTCCAGTCCAGTCCATGTTGAAACAAAAGTTGGGTATTCATCCTTTCAGTCTGAACTCTTAAAAGAAGTATGCGCCCTTCTAATCATATTACACAGTTACTGATAAAATCAGCTTACTTAGTATGACTCTCAGACCTTTTCTATATGCTACTGCTAAAAACAGGTTCCGAAAATTCCTTGTTAGAAGCTTTCTGGTATATAAAACAAATGTTTGCTATGCATATGAGCATAAATACTTTAATCATTCAGTAAACAATGAATGTCTTTTACATGCCATCCAGTGTGCTTAGATCTGAAGACAGTGCTAACCATGTCATCTCTGCCCTCATAGCTTGCAGTCTGGAAGATACAGATATAGACAGATAAATAGAAGCTATAGTTAAGCATGGCAAGTGCGAGCAAGGACTGGTACAGCAGCTATTGTAGTGCTCATCACACTGTCCTATAGTTGCCAGTTAACTTATCTGTATCTTCCAGTAAACTCTAAACTTTGTGATTGTGTTGAACAATGACAGGGAGGCATTAAAGTGAAGAGAAAAAATTAAGACAGTTCT
The DNA here is from genome assembly GCA_028534135.1 of Potos flavus. NCBI lineage: Eukaryota > Metazoa > Chordata > Mammalia > Carnivora > Procyonidae > Potos > Potos flavus. Next base: position 46,652,196 of record CM052901.1, read on the forward strand.
GTAGAAGCTGAGCTGCAAAGAGTAGGACAGAGGAAGTGATTGCTAAAGAGAGATGTGGAAGTGAAGAGGGCTTTTCTTTAAAAGATTTGTGTATATTTCAGCTAATGCAGTGGAGCTAGTAGAGAGGTAAGGAAAGGTTGAAGATACCCAGGAAAAAAGGAAAACAATTAATGCAGCAAGGTCCAGGTAAAGGCTGGGGAGGATGGAATTCAGAGAACAGGTAAAAAGCATTGCCCTTAGATGGGATGTGAGATACCTTGAAATAAGAGGGTGAATGCAGGACTGTTTGTAGGTCTGGGAGTTCCCATCTGATAAGATCTATTTACTCTTTTTTTTAAAAAGTTTTAATTTATTTGAGAGTGAGCGAGAGAGGGAGAGAGCACGAGCAGGGGAGGGGCAGAGAGAGAGAGGGAGAAGCAGACTCTCCGCTGAGCAGGAAGCCTGGCTCAGGACTTGATCCCAGGACGCAGGATTAGGACCCAAGCCAAGGGCAGGCACTTAACCGACTGAGCCACCCTGGCACCCCTCCATTTACTCTTTAAATTACAAAGTGAGATTATCTCCTGAGAATGAGAGTATGAGAGTGCTTAACAAGTCAAAGCTCAAGGAAGAGTATATAGTAATAACTGAGGAGTTGGAGAATGACCTATCTCATGGTCAGATAGATGGCTGCACAGCATTGATGGCCCAGTTGAGTCTGGAGGTTATAGGAATACAGTGGCATTAATCTGCCCCTGTCCTTTCAGCTCTTCCATTCTCACCCTCACCGAGTCTGCTCATTGACCTGTTAAGAGACCTACAATTCCTTGTCCTCTCTTTTTCCTCCGTTTCCTAGCTTCCTTCTTTCCTCTTCCTTTTCCATGTCTTAGACCCCATGGTTAATCTTCTGAACTACCCTTTTCCCAATACCTTCAATTCCCATGTAGCCATGCTCTTCCACTGCTCCCACAAAGGAAAATCCTGTCCCTGGATGAGACTATAATCTACATCTGGATTACAGAGGGATAATTAAGAAAACCACACAACCAGACAGACTGGCACTGCCACAGAGTCAGGGTTGCCAACCTCATTCATCTGGACCCTCAGTGCTTACTACCAGTTAGTTTTTCCACTGACCTCAGATAATTTGCTCTCCCTTTCCCCTCACAGTCTAATCCAAATCTTTACTATTTTACCCACCCTTCTCTCAGCTCTTCCACCTCACTCCCTGCTTCACTGAGAAAAGCAAGGCTACCTACTAAGCACAGTGGCCCTTGACCCTCTGCCCCAGCACCCAAAACTAATGCACAAGTACAGAAACTAATGAGGAGGCTCCCCTCCTTGTCCAAGACCAGCAACCCCTTTCACAAAAAATGCTCTTGGCTTGCACGAGCGCACACACACACGCACACACACGCATCCACACGCAGTAACACACACAACACCCTGTATGTTTGTTCTCTCTCCTGTATCTTTTTTTTTAATTTAATTTTATTTTTTCAGTGTTCTAAGATTCATAGTTCATGTACCACACACAGTGATCCCTGCAATACGTGCCCTACTCAATACCCACCACCAGGCTCACCCAACCCCCCACCCCCCTCCCCTCCAAAACCCTCAGTTTGTTTCTCAGAGTCCACAGTCTCTCATGTTTTGTCTCCCCCTCCAATTTCTCCCAATTCACCCTTCCTTTCCTTCTCCCAATGTCTTCCATATTTTTCCTAATGCTCCAGATGTAAGTGAGACCATATGATAATTGACTCTCTCTGCTTGACTTATTTCACTCAATCTCTTCCAGTCCTGTCCATGTTGATAACAAAAGTTGGGTATTCATCCTTTCTGATGGAGGCATAATATTCCATTCTATATATGGACAATATCTTCTTTATCCATTCGTCTGTTGAAGGGCGTCTTGGCTCTTTCCACAGTTGGGAGATTGAGGCTATTGCTGCTATAAACATTGGGGTGCATGTGGCCGTTCTTTTCACTACATCTGTACCTTTGGGATAAATACCCAGTAGTGCAATTGCAGGGTCATAGGGTAGCTCTATTTTTAATTTCTTAAGGAATCTCCACACTGTTTTCCAAAGTGGCTACACCAACTTGCATTCCCACCAACAGTGGAAGAGGGTTCCCCTTTCTCCACATCCTCTCCAACATTTGTTGTTTACTGTCTTGTTGATTTTGGCCATTCTAACTGGTGTAAGGTGGTATCTCAGTGTGGTTTTGATTTGAATCTCCCTGATGGCTAATGAAGATGAACATTTTTCCATGTGTCTGTTAGCCATTTGTATGTCTTCTTTGGAGAAGTGTCTGTTCATGTCTTCTGCCCATTTTTTGACGTGATTATCTGTTTTTAGAGTGTTGGGTTTGAGGAGTTCTTTATAGATCTTAGATATCAGCCCTTTGTCTGTAGTGTCATTTGCGAATATATTCTCCCATTTCGTGGGTTGCCTGTTTGTTTTGTTGACTGTTTCCTTTGCTGTGCAAAACCTTTTTGTCTTGAGGAAGTCCCAAAAGTTCATTTTTGCTTTTGTTTCCTTTGACTTGGGAGACATGTCTTGAAAGAAGTTGCTCTGGGCGATGTCAAAGAAGTTACTGTCTATGTTCTCCTCTAGGATTTTGATAGATTCCTGCCTCATGTTGAGGTCTTTTATCCATTTTGAGCTTATCTTTGTGTATGGTGTAAGAGAGTGGTCAAGTTTCATTCTACATATAACTGTCTCATTTTCCCAGCACCATTTACTGAAGAGACTGTCTTTTTTCCACTGGATATTTTTTCCTGCTTTGTCAGAGATTATTTGACCATAGAGTTGTGGGTCCATATCTGGGCTCTCTACTCTGTTCCACTTGTTTATGTGTCTGTTTTTGTGCCAGTACCATGCTGTCTTGGTGATCACGGCTTTGTAGTAAAGCTTGAAATCAGGCAACGTGATGCCCCCAGCTTTGTTTTTGTTTTTCAACATTTCCTTAGCAATTCGGGGCCTTTTCTGGTTCCATACAAATTTTCGGGTTGTTTGTTCCAGCCCTTTGAAAAATGCCGATGGAATTTTGATCTGGATGGCATTGAAAGTATAGATTGCTCTAGGCAGTGCAGACATTTTAACAATGTTTATTCTTCCAATCCATGAGCATGGAATGCTTTTCCACCTTTTTGTGTCTTCTTCAATGTCTTTCATGAGTGTTCTGTAGTTCCTCGAGTACAGATCCTTTACCTCTTTGGTTAGGTTTATTCCTAGATATCTTCTGGTTCTTGGTGCTATAGTAAATGGAATCGATTCTCTAATTTCCCTTTCCGTATTTTCATTGTTAGTGTATAAGAAAGCAACTGATTTTTGTGCATTGATTTTGTATCCTGCCACATGACTGAATTGCTGTATGAGTTCTAGTAGTTTGGGGGTGGAGTCTTTTGGATTTTTCATATAAAGTACCAGGTCATCTGGGAAGAGAGAAAGTTTGACTTCTTCTTTGCCAATTTGAATGCCTTTTATTTCTTTTTGTTGTCTGATTGCTGTTGCTAGGACTTCTATTACTATGTCGAACAAGTGTGGTGGGAGTGGGGATCTTTGTCGTGTTCCTGATCTCAAAGGGAAGGCTGTCAGCTTTTCCCCATTGAGAATGATATTCGCTGTGGGCTTTTCATAGATAGATTTTATGAAGTTGAAAAATGTTCCCTCTATCCCTATACTTTGAAGAGTTTTATCAGGAAAGGATGCTGTATTTTGTCAGATGCTTTTTCTGCATCCATTGAGAGGACCATTTGGTTCTTCTCTCTTCTCTTATTGATTTGTTCTATCACATGGATTGATTTGTGAATGTTGAAGCACCCTTGCATCCCAGGGATAAATCCCACCTGGTCATGGTGGATAATCTTCTTAATGCGCTGTTGGATCCTATTAGCTAGGATCTTGTTGAGAATCTTGGCATCCAATTCGTCTGGGATATTGGTCTGAAATTCTCCTTTTTGATGGGGTCTTTGCCTGGTTTGGGGATCGGGGTAATGCTGGCTTCATAGAAAGAGTCTGGAAGTTTTTCTTCTGTTTCTATTTTTTGAAACAGCTTCAGGAGAATAGGTATTATTTCTTCCTTGAATGTTTGGTAGAATTCCCCAGGGAATCCGTCAGGTCCTGGGCTCTTGTTTTTTGGGAGGTTTTTGATCACTGCTTCAATCTCCTTACTAGATATTGGTCTATTCAGGTTGTCAATTTCTTCCTGATTCAGTCTTGGAAGTTTGTAGGTTTCCAGGAATGCATCCATTTCTTCTAGGTTGTTTAACTTATTGGCGTATAACTGTTGATAATAATTTCTGATGATTTTTTCTGTTTCCTTTGGACTACTCGTGATCTCTCCCCATTAATTCATAATTTTGTTAATTTGGGCCCTTTCTCTCTTCTTTTGGATGAGTTTGGCCAGTGGCTTATCGATCTTATTGATTCTTTCAAAAACCAGCGGTTTCGTTGATGCGTTTGACTGTTTCTCTAGTTTCTAACTCATTGATCTCTGCTCTAATCTTGATTATTTCCCTTCTTGTGCGTGGGATTGGCTTAATTTGTTGTTGATTTTCCAGTTCTTTAAAGTGTAAAGAGAGCTGGTGTATTTGGGATTTTTCAGTTTTTTTGAGTGAGGCTTGGATGGCTATGTATTTCCCCCTTAGGACCGCCTGTGCCGTATCCCATAGGTTTTGGACCGATGTGTCTTCATTCTCATTGGTTTCCATGAATTGTTTAAGTTCTTCTTTGATTTCCTGGTTGATCTAAACTTTCTTGAGCTCATCGGTCTTTAGCTTCCAGTGTTTGAATTCCTTCCAAACTTTTTCTTGTGGTTGAGTTCCAGTTTCAAAGCATTGTGGTCTGAGAATATGCAGGGAATCATCTCAATCTTTTCGTACCAGTTGAGTGCTGATTTGTGACCCAGTATGTGGTCCTTTCTGGAAAAAGTTCCATGTGCGCTCGAGAAGAATGAGTATTCTGTTGTTTTAGGGTGAAATGTTCTGTATATATCTATGAGGTCCATCTGGTCCAATGTGTCATTCGAAACTCTTGTTTCTTTATTGATTTTCTGTTTGGATGATGTGTCTGTTACTGAGAATGGTATGTTAAGATCTATAATTAATGTATTCTTATCAATATGATTCTTTATTTTAACAGTTGGCTTATGTAGTTGGCTGCTCCTATATTGGGGGCATCAGTATTTACAGTTGTTAGATCTTCTTGGAGGATAAATCCTTTAAGAATCTTATAGTGTCCTTCTGTATCTTTGACTATAGTCTTTAGCTTAAAATCTAATTTATCTGATATGAGAATCACTACCGCAGCTTTGTTTTGAGGCCCATTGGCATGAAAGATGGTTCTCCATCCCTTCACTTTCAGTCTGGATGTATCTTTAGGTTCCAAATGTTTCTCTTGTAGACAGCATATGGATGGGTCCTGTCGTTTTATCCAGTCTGCAACCCTGTGCCATTTTATGGGAGCATTTAGGCCGTTCACGTTGAGAGTGATTAGTGAAAGATAAGTTTTTATTGACATCATGTTGCCTCTGAAGTCCTTGTGTCTACAGATTGTAAGTTTCTGTTCTGTTCTGTGATATTGGTCCTGGGAGCCGGCTTCTGGTGGCTGCTGTTGCCGGGACTTCTTTCTGAGGTCCAGGCCCACGCTGGGTGTGCTCAGACCCCGCGGTGGGACGCGGAAGGCCCACGGAGGACCGTCCTGGCGCCCACACTAAGTTCTCTCAGGCGCGGGCGGGAGTGCACTCAGACTCCTTGGAGGGCCGCAGAGCACCGCCACTGGCACCCACACCAAGCTCTCCCAGGCATGGGCAGGATTGCGCCTAGCCCAGCGGCGGTGCAGGGAGTAGAAAGCCAGGGACTCAGGGACCACAGGCTGGAGGCTCCTCCGGATTCCCTCTGACATGGGTGGTTGCCGGCGGTGACTGTCCTGGGTCCGTGGCCTTAGGCCCGTGCCCATGCTCGCCCGAATCCACCAGTTGCCCTCAAGATCTTTTGCTCTTTTTGAGTGATTTTAGCTAGACTCCAAGTTAATGCTGTTTCCCAATCACAGAGCACTTACATATTGGGGTATTACTTTCCTTGGGTCCCTTCTGGTGGCTCCCTCCCCCTTCTGTTTATCCTCCGCTATCAGTCCGAGCGCTATCAGTCCGAGCGTTCCCCTCCACTTTACCTCTCCACTGCTGTCTTCTACCCTCGTAGAGATCCAGAGGAGTATAATCTTATATCTCAGGCTGATTTCATGGGTGTTTAGTGTTCTGGTAGATATTTAGCTCACTTTAGGGGACTGGTTGAAACAGGGTCTCCTACTTCTCCGCCATCTTGCCTCCGATTTGTCTCTTCTGTGTTTTCAGGCTTTCCCTGCTGCTGGCACCTTCCCCTCAACTTATACACATGTACTAGCATTTTCTGTTCCAAAACAAAAATTAAAAAGACAAAAACAAGAAACAAAAAAATTCTCCTTTGGCTTTGCCCCCATCTCTAATTGTGTCCAATCTCTCACCTGTTTTTGTCAGCATTTTCAAGATAATATCTATACTTGCTGCCTCCAGCTCCTTACCCGTCATTCGTTTCTAGACCTTGCTTCTTTCTTCACATTTCTACTGCAATTTTTCTTGCTAAGTTCATTAATAACTTTATAATGGTCAGGACCACAGGACATTTTTTTGGTTTTTGTCTATTATGTCTTTTTTGGTACATTTAGCAATGTTAATTATTCCTTTTTTTGGCTTCCATGACACTACCCTCCTGGTTCTCCTCATGACTCTGGATATTCCCTCTCTGCTTCTTTTGTGGGTTCTGTCCTCCTCTTAAATGTTGGGGCTCTTTAGGGTTCTTGTTTCAGCCCACATTATCTCTTGCTCTGTGCACACTTGCTTCTTGACTCCATATACTTTCATGGTTCTAACTCTGTGTAAATGTTGGTGACAGCCATTTCTATATCTTCCAGGAATGTTGGCCAAACTTCCTGCTGGACATCTGTCTCAAAGGTCCCTCAAACTGAATATACTCTGAGCTGAACTCAACCATCTTCCATCTCAAAACTACTCATCTAGTGCTCCCTGCCTTGATGAAAAGCACTGACATCCTTCCAACTAACAACAACTTCTTCCTCCCATCTCTGGTATCACCTGAACCTCTGGGTGCTCTCACTGTACTTTCTAGAAGTTGCTACAACCTGTTTTTCTTTTCAGTGCTTATTGTCACTGCTCTGGTTTTGGATCTCATTATTTCTGCCTTTTAACTTGTTGTTCCGCCTTTCATCTTGTCTCCTTCAGATCTGTCCTTCACAGAAGTATCAGAGTGATCAGTCTAATACATCAGTCATATACATTTGGTATGCTTTTCTTTGTTTCCTACATTTTTTCCCTTTTTTTTTTAAATTTTGAAGCATATATAATGAGGCTTAAAGAGAGAAAAGAATAGATATAAGTTTAGATAAATTTTATGAAAGTGGTATTAGAGGATTAAGGGAATTCCCTTTTGATGGCTTTATTAATCTCTATAAGATTTAAGATAGTACCTTCTCAGTTCAGGACACAGAAGGTACTGGGGTAGGGAATTACTGATTTTATTTAAATTTTTAAAAATTAGACATGATGGTTGTAGGAAAACAAAAGAAATATAGGCATACCTCAAAGATATTGTGAGTGTAATTCCAGACCATCGCACTAAAGCGAATGTCACAGTAAAGCAAGTCACGTGATTTTTTTGGTTTCCCAGTGCATATAAAAGTTATGTTTACACTACGCTGTAGTTTATTAAGTGTGCAGTATAGCATTATGTCTAAAAAATGTACTTACCTTAATTACTTTATTTCTAAACAATGCTAACCATCATCTGTACTTTTGGTGAATTCTAATCTTTTTTACTGGTGGAGGGTCTTGCCTTGATGTTGATGGCTGCTGACTAATCAGGGTGGTGGTTGTTAAAGGTTTGGGTGACTGACAGTTTCTTAAGATAAGACAACAATAATCTTTTCTGCATCAATTGACTCTTCTTTCATGAATGGTTTCTCTAGCATATAGTGCTTTTTGATGGCATTTTACCCACAGTAGAAATTCTTTGAAAATTGGAGTCAGTCCCATCAAAATCTGTTTTATCAACTAAGTTTATGTCATATCTAAATCCTTTGTTGTCATTTCAACAATCTTCACATCATCATTGTCAGAAGTAGATTCCATCTCAAGAAACACTTTCTTTACTCATCCTTGAGAAACAACTCCTCATTTATTAAAGTTTTATCATGAGGTTGTAGCCATTTAGTCCCTTTTTTAAGCTTCACTTCTAATTCTAGTTTTCTTGCTATTTCCACCACATCTGAAGTTACTTTCTCCACTGAAATCTTGAACCCCTCAAAGTCATTCATGAGAGCTGGAATCAACTTCCTCCAAACTCCTATTAATGTTGATATTTTGACCTTTTCTTATGAATCATGAATGTTCTCAATGGCATCTAGAATGGTGAATCCTTTCCAGAAGGTTTTCAAATTACTTTGCTCAGATCCATCAGAGGAATCACTATCTGTGGCTAAGTCAAAATTACTCCTGGGTCCATAAACTGCAGAAAATATGTTGTGTTAGCAGGCATGAGAACAACATTAATCTTGTACATCTTCATCAGAACTCTTGGGTGACCAGGTTCATTTTCAGTGAGCATTCATATTTTAAAAGCAATCTTTTCTGAGCAGTAGGTTTCAACAGTGGGCTTAAAATACTCAGTAAACCATGTTGTGTCATCCAGGCTTTGTTGTTCCATTTACAGAGCAAAGGGAGAGTAGTAAATCTTAAAGGCCCTAGGATTACTGTAATGGTAAATGAGCATTGGCTTCAGCTTAAAGTCACCAGCTACATTAGCCTTTAACAAGAGAATCAGCCTGTCCTTTGAAACTTTGAAGCCGGGTCTTGACTTCTCTCTAGCTGTGAAAGTCCTAGATGACATCTTTTTCCAATAGACTATTTGATCTACCTGGAAAATTTGTACTTTAGTGTAGCCACCTTTATGAATTATCTTAGGTACATTTTCTGGATAACTTGTTGCAGCTTCTGTGTCGGTATTTGCTATTTCACCTAGCACTTCTTTATGGAGATGGCTTCTTCCCTTAAACCTCCTGAGCCAACCTCGGCTAAGCTTCAAACTTTTCTGTAACTTTCTCACCTGTCTCAGCCTTCATAGAATTAAAAAGAGTTAGGGCCTTGCTCTGGACTAGGCTTTGGCTTAGGGAATGTTTTAGCTGGTTTGATCCAGACCCCTGAAACTTTCTCCATATCAGCAATATGGCTGTTTCCCTTTCTTATCATTCTTATGTTCACTGGAGTAGCACTTTTATTTTCCTTCAAAAACTTCCTCTGCATTTACAACTTGGCTGTTTGGCACAAGAGGCCTAGTTTTTGGCCTATCTCGGCTTTCGGTGTGCCTTTCTCACTAAGCTTAATTATTTCTAGCTTTTGATTTAGAATAAGAGATGTGTGACTCTTCCTTTCATTTGAACACTTAGAGGCCATTATAGGATTATTAATTTGCCTAATTTCAGTAGCACTGTGTCTCAGGGAACAGGGAGGACCAAGGAGAGGGTAGAGACTGGGAATGGTTGGTTGGTGGAACAGTCAGAACACACAAAACATTTATCAGTTAAATTTGCTATTCTATTTGGGCACAGTTCGTGGAGCCCCTAAACAATTACAATAGTAACATCAAAGATCAATGATCCCAGATCACCATAACAAATATAATAATGAAAAAGTTTGTAATATTGTGAGAATTAACCAAAATGTGATATAGAGACATGAAGTGAGCAAAATGCTGTTGGAAAAAACCAATAGAGTTGCTCAGTGCAAGGTTGCCACAAACTTTCAATTTGTAAAAGAAAAAAAAATGTGATATTTGCAGAGTGTAGTAAAATGAAGTGCAATAAAATGTGGTATGCCTGAACTTCCATGTTGGTGCAGTCCCTGAGATACCTTTCCAGTTATGCACGTTTTTAGTCATAATCATTTGATAATTATTATACAACATTAGATATTTGTTTTAGTGGTTCCTCTCTCTTTAAAGTACAATATTCTGTATCATGAACAGCCAGTAGCAAAAGAGAGTTAAGAGGAATATGGAGAACACAGTTTTTGAGACATATTAAGCCCAAAAATGTACTTATGAGGAATATGATAGTAGAATAATCAGGGTTATCAAAAGAATTTCTGTTTTGAGAACTCGTAGGCATTTCCTGTGTTGGGCTATCAATGTGACATCACCAGTCATAATCTGGGCATTTAGTGCCCACAAATAAAAGTACAAATAGGGCTTTACCTTTTGGCAAGTATTTTATATATGAGGGGATATAGTTTCCTCAGATTGAACATTATTGAGAATTCATATTGAAACTTAGTTTTATAGAGAAACATTGACCTGATGGTGATTTAAAGTTGTAAGTATAAAGCCATGTAATATATTAGTAGTACCTATACATTATCAGCATACTGCATATCAATAAACATTACTTAAAAATAATTTTCCACTTCACTCCAAATGCTGGGTTTCTAATTTTATTAATGGGGTCTTTAAGTTAATTTGAAGACCTTCATTTTGAAACATTTTGGTATATGTTCAGCTGTACTTTGGTATATGTTGACCTAGTACTTACTTCAATATCTTTGGAATTTGTAACATTTTAAAATTTCAGTACTCTATATCTGCTTTTAGCCATTATGAATAATCAAAATTGATTTAATATGGTCTGTTTTCAAGTACTGAAGTGTATATAATTCAGAAATAGTAAGTCATAATTGAATCATTTGAAAATAGGTGAAGAATTAAATATTAAAGATACTTGAAATATTTATTGTCTATGAATTACATGAATGCAATATATGTGAAATATAAGTATATAAATAATGCAGAAATTCAATGTTTGGACACATGTTCATGTTACATGTTTCAAATTCTGTTCTAAATTAAACTTTAAAAGTTAAATTTTTTCATACATCAGTGGAGTTTGAAAAAGACAATTTGAAAGTTAACTGCACTCTAATGATAGAAGAATGAAAATGAGATCTACCAGCTATATCTAATATTTTGTTTCCACTTTTTAGATTTCCATTTTGACAGTACCAGGAGAGGAACCAGGAACTTTTCCTGTTCGGATCATTGAGTTGTGTCCTTCAACAATGACATGCATGAAAGGCACATGTAAGCACAGTAGAATCTGGTTGTTTTGTGTGTTTGTTTAGGAAGTAAAAGGGGGCAGCCATTGATAAAGTTGTCTGGGCTCTGGTTGTAGTTTTGCCATTTATTTTTTTATTCATACTTTATGTTCATACAGTAAGTCTTTTTATTGCCTTGCCTCTAATCATTTTTGTGGCTGAATCTTCATAGGCATAATTTATAAACCTTCCAGTGAAAGAATTTCTGTGACTTTCTAGTTCTTTCTGTAATTTTACTTAAGCTTATTAGAAACATACTTTCACAAAATTTTTTTTCTTTACTTCTATTATTCTTCTTTGCTTTTCCTTAGAATTCTTAATCCAGTTTATAAACTTCTACCATATGTAAATCCTCTATTTTTTATGAGTCTAAAGTTAGGTACCACTTTATGTTCTTTTACCAATAAGTATCAAAATTTCTGTCTGTAACACTGTCAGATACCATGCCTTGTAGAACATATTTCTTAAAGGTGTTTCACTGAGTAGTAGTCAGCAAGGATATGTTGGATATCATTATGCCTAGACCTAAACTATGTACTGTAGGGATTACAAAAAAACAGAGGGTCAATGAAAATATGACTATGTTTTCAAGTGTAGAACTACTACTTACTAAAAGATGTCAGAAACGTGGTTAAACAGAATTGGGAGCTTATTGCCAGTAGGGAGAGTGAAGAAAACTTGTCCCTTATTGCTGTAATCCTAACTTTCATTTTGAAAAGTAGCTCACTGATGGTTTTCCACCTTTTACAGTGATTTGTGAATTAAGTAAATTTTTAAAATGACGGTTATCATTATTTTTCCCTATTACCTTACCAGTTTTTTTTCATGTCTTTTTATCTGTGTTAGTATCTTAGATATAAAATAAAACTGCACTCATCTTTGGTTTTCTAAATTACATTTATTTTATGTTTGTGGATATTTTTGTAAATTTCTTTTTATAAATTTATTTTTTCTGTGTGAAATATTTTTGTATGCCCAGTTTAATAATATATACTCACTACTGACAGTTTGAAAGATGTAAAAAAGAAAAGTAAAATTACTATAATCCTTCTACCCATGGATGATAAACACTTGGTGTGTGTTTTTTCATCTTGCTTTTTATATGTATGTACATATATATTTCCATAAATATGCAATACTATTTTATATATTGTTTTATAATCTGCTTTTTAAAAAGACTTAATATAACAAAAATCTTTTTGCATGTCTATGATATTTTCAGTGATTGTGAGTATACTATTTTTATTTAATCCCATGCTGTTGAGATTAAGAGTTTTGAAAATTTTTACTTCATAGTCCTATAAAAAACAGCCAGTCTAATAAACATATACTTGTGAAGTTCCACTATTTTTTAAAATTTCTTTGAGTGGAATTATTGGGTCAAAGTGTATAGTTTTTTTTTTTAATTTTACAGTTATAGATTCATAGGTATTTGCAAAGATAGTACAGAGAAGTCCCATGTACCCTTCACCCAGTTTCTTCCAGTAGTTCTATTTTACCAAATTATAGCACAATATCAAAACCAAGAGTTTGACATTGTTATAATGTGCATATGTGATTTTATCTCATGCGTAGATTCCTGTGACCATTACCACAAGGATCCCTTGTATTGCCCTTTTATAGCCGTAGCTATATCCCTCCCTCCCCACACTAGGTACGTAATCCTGGGCAACCACTAATCTGTTCTATCTCAGTAATTTTGTCATTTTGACAATGTCATACAGAATGAATCATATAATAGGTAATCTTTTTCTTTTCTTTTTAAATTTTTTTTCTTATTTTTATTTAAAACAACAGGAAATCTTTTGAGGGTTTTTTTTTTTTCCTCAGTAGAATTTTCTTAAGGTTCACCCAAATTGCTGCATGCATCAATAGTACATTCCTGTTTATTGCTGAGTAGTAGTCCATGATAAGCTGTACTTCTTTCTGGCCTCCATGGTTTCTAATGAGAAATCTGCTGTTATTTGAATTGTTTTTCCCCTGTATGTAATGTGTTCCCCACACCCCAGGCTGCTTTCAAGATTTTTCTTAGTCTTTAATTTTTAAAAGCTTTAATATGATATGTCTTGGCATAGATTTCTTTGGAATTATTCTGTTTAACATTATGCAGCCTCTTGAATTTGCAGGTTTATGTCTTTTGCCAAATTCAGGAAATGTTCATCCTTTTTTTCTCTGAATACTTTTCAGCCTTATCCTCTTTCTCCTCTTCTTCTGGGACTCATGTGACATGACTGTTAGAACTTTCACTATGGTTCCACATATCTCTGAGGCTTTGTTCATTTTTTTTATTCAAAAATATTTATTATACCTCTTAAGAGGAATACATCATGCTGGGGACAATGGATTATACAAAGGAATATAGCCAAAGTAGTAGTAATAATAAGCTAGTACAAAGAGCAAGAAGAGCCTAAACTACGTGTGCTTCTGTTCATTTTTATGAAGAGCCCAAATGATGTGAGTTTCTGTTCACTTTTATGTAGGCTATTTTCTTTCATTTCATATTGTGCCATTTCCGTGGTTCTACTTTCAAGTTCACTGATTCTTCCCTTTGTCCATTCCATTCTGTTGAACCCATCCACTGAGAGCTTTTTAAAATTTAATTATAGTATTTTCCAATTTAAAAATTTCCATTTGGTTGTCCTTTAAATCTCCTATGTGCTGAGGTTTTCTCTTTCTTTCCAGAGACTGGGTATTGTTTCATTTGTTTCCAGCAGGTTTATAATTGCTTACTAATGCATTTTTATGATGGCTGCATTAAATCTTACTTAACTCCAACAGCTGTGTCATGTTGGCTTTTGTTGATTGTCTTTTTTCATTCAAATTGAGGTTTTCCTATTTCTTGGTATAATGAGTAGTTTTGGATTGCTACCTGGGCATTTTAATTATTCTGTAGTGGGACTTGGATCCTATTCTGTTTTATCAGGCCTCCTCTGACACTGCTCTGGTGGGGAAAGAGGGTGCCACCTTGTTAGCCTGGGTGATGGCAGTTCCCCACTTTCTCTCTGCTGGAACCTGGAGGTTGGAGAACTTCCTCATTACTGCAGAGTTGATTATAGTGTAGGCTGTCTAGTAGGCCTCCACTGATTTCCATCCTGGCCAGGAAGAGCACAGGAGTGCCTTGTTACTGCTCCTCACATGGTCTTCATTGACACACTGGGAGAGGGGTATGGGCACTCAGGCAGTGGTGGGAGGGAGACCTGACTCTCCATTAGGCCTCTGCTGACACCACCCCAGTGTCTCATTACTGATGGAGAGGGGTCAAAATCCAGGATCCTGCCATGGTCTTTGCTGAAACTGCAGATTAAAAGTGAGGGGATAGAGGAACATGTATCCAGCAAAGGGATGTCAAAAGAAAGCCAGAGTAGCAGTACTTAGACAAACTAGACTGTAACAAGAGAAAGGGACATTATATAATAATAAAAGGACAATCCAACAAGAAGTTATAACAGTTCTAAGTATTTATGCACCCAAATACATTAAACAGTTAATAACAAACATAAAGGAACTAATCAATAGTAATACGATAATAGTAGGGGACTTAAACACCCTACTTACATCAATGGACAGATCATCCAAACAGAAAACCAACATGGAAACAATGGCTTTGAATGACACACTGGACCAGGTGAATTTAACAGATGTACTCAGAACATTCCATCTTAAAACAGCAGAATATATATTATTTTCAAATGTACATGGAACATTATCTACTACAGATCAAATATCAGGTCACAAAAGAAGTCTCAACAAATTAAACAAGATCTGGGGTGCCTGGGTGGCTCAGTGGGTTAAAGCCTCTGCCTTCGGCTCAGGTCATGATCTCAGGGTCCTGGGATAGAGCCCTGCATCGGGCTCTCTGCTCAGCAGAGAGCCTGCTTCCCCCTCTCTCTCTGCCTACTTGTGATCTCTCTCTCTCTGTCAAATGAATAAATAAAATCTTAAAAATAAACAACAACAAATTAAACAAGATCTAAGTCACACCATTCATCTTTTCTTCTTCTTTTTTAATTATAATTCCAGATAGTGAACATACAGTGTTATATTTGTTTCAGGTGTACAGTATTGTGATTTGCCAATTCCATACATCATCTAGTGCTCATCAAAGCAACTGTACTTCTTAATTCCTGTCACATCTTTCACCCATCCCCTCCCACCTCCCTTCTGGTAACCATCAGTTTGTTCTCTTTAGTTAACAGTCTGTTTCTTACCTGTCTCTCTTTCCCTTTGCTCGTCTGTTCTGTTTCATAAATTCCATATATGCATGAAATCATATGCTATTTGTCTTTCTCAGACTTATTTCACTTAGCATTACAGTCTCTTAACTATATCCATGTTGTTGCAATTGTCATAATTTCATTTCTTTTACTGACTGAATGATATTCCATTGTGTATATACATATATACCACATCTTCTTTATTCATCAATTGATGGACACTTATGCTGCTTCCGTATCTTAGCTATTAGCTATTGCATTAAATATGTATATTACTTTGCACAGAATAGACATTTTAACAATATTTGTTCTTCCAACCCATGAACATGGAATGTCTTTCCATTTGTTTGTGTTGTCTTCAGTTTCTTTCATCAATATTTTTTAGTTTTCAGAGTATAAATCTTTCACATCTTTGGTTAAGTTTATTCCTAGATTATTTCATTGTTTTTGGTGCAGTTGCAAATGGGACCGTTTTTTTACTTCTCTTTTGGCTTCTTCATTATTGGTGTATAGAAATGCAACAGATTTCTGTACACTGATTTTGTATCCTGCAACTTTCTTGAATTCATTTATCAGTTCTAGTAATTTTGGGTACAGGTTTTTCAGGTTTTCCATATATAGTCTTTTAGGTTTTCCATATATAGTATCATATCATCTACAAATAGTGAAAGTTTTACTTCTTCCTTACTGATTTGGGTGCCCTTTATTTCTTTTTGTTGTCTGATTTCTGTGGCTAGGGTAGTACTATGTTGAATATAAGTGGTGAGAGTGGACATCCTTGTGTTATTCCTGATCTTTGGGGAAAAGCTGTTTTTCACCATTGAGTATGATGTTTGCTGTGGGTTTTTCATACAAGTTTTTTATTAAGTTGAGGTATGTCTCCTTTAGACCTACTTTGTTGAGGGTTTTTATCATGAATAGATGTACTTCATCAAATGCTTTTTCTCTGTTGAAATGATTATATGGTTTGTATTCTTTCTCCTATCGATGTAATGTATCAGTTTGAATGATTTGCAGATATTGAACCACTCTTGCATCCCACAAATAAATCCCATTTGATCATGGCAAATGATTTTTTTAGTGTGTTAGATTTGATTTGCTAGTATTGTTGGGGCTTTTTCCATCTATGTTCATCATAGATTTTGGCCTGTAGTTTCTTTTTTTGTGGTATCTTTATCTGATTTCAGTCTCAGGGTGATATTGGCCTCATAGAATGAACTGGAAGTTTTCCTTTTCTATTTTTTGAAATAGTGTGAGAAGAATAGACATTAACTTTTCAGTAAGTGTTTGCTAGAAATTGCCTGTGAAGCCATCTGGTCCTGCATTTTTCTTTGTCAGGAATTTTTTGATTACTGATTAAATTTCAGTTGCTGGTAATCACTCTGTTCCAATTTTCTGTTTATTCCTGTTTCAGTTTTGGTATGTTATGTTTCCAAGAATTTATCCATTTCTTCTAGGTTATCTAATTTGTTGCCTTATCGTTTTTCCTAATATTCTCTTGTAATTGTGTTTCTGTGGTATTGGTTGGTATTTCTCTTCTCTCATTTGTGATTTTATTTATTCCAGTCCTTTTTCTTTTTTTCTTGGTATGTCTGGCTAGTGGCTAATCAATTTTATTAATTTTTCGAAGAAACAGCTCATTTTGTTAATCTGTTCTACTGGGTTTTTGTTTTTGTTTTTTAGTTTCTACATCATTTATTTCCTCTCTAATCTTTATTATTTCTTTCTATCTGCTGGTTTTGTATTTTGTTTTTCTAGCTTGTTTAGTTATAAGGTTAGATTTTCATTTGAGATTTTTCTTGCTTCTTGAAGTAGGCCTGCATTGCTTTAAACTGCCCTCTTAGAATTGCTTTTATTGCATCCCAGAGGTTTTGAACTGCTGTCTTTTCATTTACATTTGTTTTCATGTACTCTTTAGTTTTTTCTTGTATTTCCTGGTTGATCCATTCATTTTTTAGTAGCATGTTATTTAACCTCCCTGTATTTGTGGTCTTTCAAGGTTTTTTCCCCCTGTGGTTGATGTGTAATTTTATGATGTTGTGTTTAGAAGAGATGCTTGGTATAACTTCATCTTTTCAAATTTGTTGAGGCTTGGTTTGTGGTCTGATATGTGATCTATTCTGGATAATGTTCTGTGCGCACTTGAGAAGAATGTATATTCTGCTTTAGGATGGAATGTTCTGCATATATCATATATATTTATATGTATTCATATATGTTAAGTCCATCTAGTCCAGTGTGTCATTCAAAGCGATTGTTTCCTTGTTGATTTTCTGTTTAGATGATCTCTCCATTTATGTAAGTGTGGTGTTAAATTCCTCTGCTATTATTGTATTATTATTGATTAATTCCTTTGTCTATTATTAACTGTTTTATGTATTTGGGTGCATGAATATTTACAATTATTTTATCTTCCTGTTGGATTATACCCTTTATTATTATATAGTGTCCTTCTTCATCTCTTATTACAGTCTTTGTATTACAGCCTAGTTTGTCTCTTATCAGTATTACTGATCTGGCTGTCTTGACATCCATTTGCAGGATGACTTTTTCTCCATCCCCTTACTTACGATCTGCAGGTATCGTTAGGTGTAAAATGGGTCTTGTCTTTTTATTCATTCTGTCACCCTATGTCCTTTAACTGTAGTGTTTAGTCCATTTGTATTCAAGGTAATTATTGATAGATATGTATTTATTATCATTTTATTACTACTTTGTGATTGTTTCTGGATATTTTCTCTGATCCTTTCTTGTCTTTCTCTCCTTCATGGTTTGATGGTTTTCTTTAGTGATATATTTGGATTTCGTTCTCCTTATTCTTTGATTTTTGATTGGTGGTTACTATTAGGTTTGTATGTAGTATCTTCTTCATGTAGCAGTCTATTTTAAGCTGATGGTCATTTTAGTTTGAACCCAGTCTTTACTCTTCTCTTCCCTACGTTTTAGGTATATGGTGTCATTTTTTTACATCCTTTTTTTGGGTTTTCCTTAACTGACTTTTTACAGAAATAGTCATTTTTACTGCTTTTGTGTTTTCTACCTTCATACTGTCACTATTGGTCTTTCCTTTCCACTCAGAGTCCCCTTTAAATTTTCTTGCAGGGCTGGTTTAGTGGTCATGAACTCCCTTAGTTTTTTGTTTGTCTTGGCAACTCTTTGTCCTTCTATTCTGAATGATAACCTTCCAGAGTATTCTTGGCTCTAAATTTTTCCCATTTAGCACTTCAGATATATCATGCAATGTTCTAATGGCCTGCAAAAATTTCTGCTGAACAATCCCCAGATAGCTTATGGGATTTCCCTTGTATTTAACTGTTTTCTTTTTCTTGCTGCTTTAAATATATTTTTTTGATCTCTGTATTTTGCCAATTTAGTTACATTATGTCTGGTATAGATCTGCTTTTGTTGATTTTGTTGGGGGTATCTGTGCCTCCTTGATCTGGATATTTGTTTCCTACCCCAGATTAGAGAAGTTTTTAGCTATTATTTTTCAAATAAATTTTCTGCCCCCTTTTTTCTCTCTTCTGTGGTTCTTGTAAAGTGAATGGTAGCAATGTTTGATAGAGTCCCTGAGTTCCTTAAGTCTATTCTCGTTTTGCATAATTTTTTGTCTCTTTTTCAGCTTGATTATTTACCATTACTCTCTTTTCTAGTTCATTAATTTGTTGCTCTGCTTCTTCCAGCCTGCTGTTCATTCCATCAAGCCTGTTATCATTTTATTGAGTTCTTCATCTCCACTATGTTATTTCTTATTTGTTTTAGATTCATGTCTTCTATTCTTTTCTGAAGTCCAGTATCTTATGATCATTGCTGTACATTCTTTTTTTTTAAAGATTTTATTTATTTGCAAGAGAGAGAGAACACAGGAGCAGTGGGGTGAAGGGGGTGGACAGAGGGAGAGGGAGAAGCAGACTCCACACTCAGCAGGAAGCCTGATGTAGGGCTCGATCCCAGGACCCTGAGATCATGACCCGAGCCGAAGGCAGACGCCCAACCAACTGAGCCACCCAGGTGCCACAACTTTAAATTCTTTATCAGGCATGTTACTTATATCTTTTTGCTTATATCTTGGCCTGTGGCCTTGTCCTGTTCTTTCATTTGGCATAAATTTCTTTGTTTCTTCACTTTGTCTGCCTCTCTGTGTCTGTTTCTTTGTGTTAAGAAAGTGAGGTATATCTTCTGCTCTTGAAAGTAGTGACTTTGTGAGGAAGAGGTCCTGGAGTGCCTTGCAGTGTTCCCTGGCCATAGTCTTGTCTTTTTCTTTCATTTGGCACAAATTCCTCTCTTTCTCATTTTGTGTAAGTGTCTGTGCCTGCTTGTATGTGTTAGGATAGTCAGCTGTGTCTCCTGTTCTTCAGGGTAATAGCCTTATGAAGAAGAGGTCCTGTGGTGCCCTCAGTGCAGTTTCTGCTGTTACCCAGGGCCTGGCACTTCCGGGAATGTCTCCAATGTCTGCTTTGTGTGCTCTGCTCTTGTGTGTGCTTTATCCTTCATGCCTTCATCAGCAGAGGCTTGCTTTGCCTGTTGTGGATAATTTTTGGTCCTTGTTCTGAATGTGGTGAGTTTCAATTAGATGTGCCCTGGTCTGCTTGAGAAATGAGACATTTCAGCAGTTATGCTGGAACTAAGCCACTTCAGAACTCCTGGGTGAGGACCTGTGGTGTACACAGGGATTTGGGCTGGTTTTCTGGGGTAGAGGCCCTCCCTCTCTGGGACTGACGCTAGTGACTTGGAAGGTTGGTTCCACTGGAGCATTGGGGGATCGGGGGCAGGGCTGTGTGTAAACAAGTTAGGTCTCTAGTGTCAGCACTGTGCCACTTCCAGCAGGTGGCTCTGTGCTTATGCTGAGGGGTTGGGAAGGGAAATGGCACCTGCTAGTTCCTTTGTTCTCAGAGAAGAATCTGTGAACACTGCCTCGCTAGGATATGCTCCAGATGAGCAGATAACCTTCCCATTCTGTTGCCCAGGGGCTCTTCAGATCACTGTTCCCATGCTGTATGTCTGTGGACTGTTTGCCCTGCCTTCTCTCCAAAAGCAGTGCAATGCCCTCCGGTTCTGCCCCAGCCAAGCCCGCTTACCTTTAAAACTGCAGAATTATTCCCCACTGATTGCAAGAACTGATGAAATTTGACTCCTGTCCAAGCAAATTGCTGTGGGGTTTGTTTTCCCCATGGGTTCCCATGTGTGTTAGTCCATCTCTCAACCTTCTGCTCCTATTGCTCCCTCTCCACCATAGCAGCCACAATCCATTTCTCTCTCAAAACATGCACTTCCAACCTTCTTTTGTGTGGCCTCTCTCTCTCACAACTTTTAGTTGTGGAGTTTGTTCTGTAAGTCTGCAGGTCGATTTCTGGAGTATTTAGGGTGATTTGGTAGTTAACTACTTATATTTGTGGGACAAAGTGATCCTAGAGTCCTTATATTCCACTGCCATCTTCCCCCACCATGCATCTTTTCTGACCACAATTTGGTGAAACTGGAAATCAACCACAAGAAAAAATCTGGAAAGAGCACAAATATGTAGAAGTTAAATAATGTGCTACTAAACAATAACTGGGTTAATGAAGAAGTCAAGGAAGAAATTAAAGAACACATGGTAACAAATGAAAATGAAAACACAGTGGATCCAAAACATTTAGGATGCAGCAAAAGTGGTGCTAAGAGGAAACTTTATTGCAATACATGCCTACCTCAGGCAGCAAGAAAAACCTCATATGAAGAACCTAACCTACATCTAAAGGAGCCTCCAAAAGAACAAACAAAACCCAAAACTGGCAAAAGGAAGGAAATAAAGATTAGAGCACAAACATATGATATAGAAACATGAACAGATCATTGAAAAAAATAAATAAAATTGATAAACCTCTAGCCAGACTTATCAAAAAAACAGGACTCAAATAAACAAAACCACAACTAAAACAATACCACAGAAATACAAACAATTATAAGAGAATATTCCCAAAAAATTATATGCCAACAAATTGGACAACCTAGGAGAAATGGATAGATTCCTAGAAACATATAACCTACCAAAACTGAAGCAGGAAGAAATTGAAAATTTGAATAGAGTGATTACCAGCAATGAAATTGAGTCAATAATCGTAAAACTCCAGGACCAGAGGGCTTCACAGGTGAATTCTAACAAACATTTAAAGAAAAGCTTATTCCTTTTCTTCTGAAAGTATTATAAAAATAGAACAGGAAGTGAAACTTCCAGATTCATTCTATGAGGCCTTCATCACCCTGATAACAAACAAAACTAGATAAAGTCACTACAATAAAACAAAACCAGAGGCCAGTATCTCTAATGAACATAGATAAAAAAATCCCCAACAAAATACTAGCAAACCAACTCCTACAATACCTTAAAAAAATCATTCATCACAATCAAATGGAATTTATTTTCAGGACCCAAGGGTGGTTCACTATATGCAAATCAATCCATGTGATACATCACATCAATGAAAAAAAGGATACAAATAATATGATCATTTCAGTAGACACAGAAAAAGCATTTGACGAAGTAACATCTATTCATGATAAAACCCTCAACAAAGTAGGTCTAGAGGAGACATACCTCAACATAATAAAGGCCTTATATGAAAGCCCACAGTGAACATCATACTCAATGGTAAAAAACAGAGCTTTTCCCCAAAGATCAGGAATAACACAAGGATGTCCACTCTCACCACTTATATTCATCATAGTACTAGAAGTCCTAGCCACAGAAATCAGACAACAAAAAGAAATAAAGGGCACCCAAATCAGTAAGAAAGAAGTAAAACTTTCACTATTTGTAGATGACATGATACTATGTATGGAAAACCTGAAAGACTCTACCCAAAATTACTAGAACTGATAAATGAATTCAAGAAAGTTGCAGGATACAAAATCAGTGTACAGAAATCTGTTGCACTTCTATACACCAATAATGATGCAGCCAAAAGAGAAATTAAGAAAACGGTCCCATTTACAGTTGTACCAAAAACAATGAAATATCTAGGAATAAACTTAACTAAAGATGTGAAAGATTTATACTCTGAAAACTATAAAACAATGATAAAAGAAATTCAAGATCGTGTAAAGAAATGGAAAGACATTCCATGTTCATGGGTTGGAAGAACAAATATTGTTAACATGTCTATTCTGTGCGAAGTAACATACATATTTAATGCAATCTCCATCAAAATTCCAATAGTGTTTTCACAGACCTATAAGAAACAATCCTAAAATTTGTATGTTACCACAAAAGACCCTGAACAGTGAAAACAATCTTTTTATTCTACTCTATTCTTATTTTTATTTTATTTCAGTGTAGGTAACATACAGTGTTATATTAATTTCAGGTGTACAATATAGTGATTCAACAATTTCAAACATCATCCAGTGCTCATCATGACAAGTATACTCATTAATCCCTCTCACCTATTCAGCCATTGCCCCACACTCTTACCCTCTGGTAAACCATCAGTTCTCAGTAGTTAAGAGTAGGTTTCTTGGTTTGTCTCCATCTCTCTCTCTCTCTCCCTCTCTCTCTTTTATATTTGGCTCATTTGTGTTATTTCTTAAATTCCACATATGAGTGAAATCATATGGTATTTGTCTTTCCCTGACTGACTTATTTCTCTTAGCATTGTACTTTTTTTTTTAAGATTTATTTATTTATTTATTTATTTATTTGAGTGAGAGAAAGAATGCATGAGAGAGAGCACAAGCAGTGGGGAGGGGTAGAGGGAGAAGCAGACTCCCTGCTGAGCAGGGAGCCTGATGGGGGACTCAATCTCAGGACCCTGGGATCATGACCTGAGCCAAAGGCAGACGCTTAACCAACTGGGCCACCCAGGTGCCCCAGCATTGTACTTTCTAGCTCAATCCATATTGTTGCAAATGGCAATATTTCATTCTTTACTGCTGAATAAAATTACACACACACACACACACACCCTTATCTTTATCCATTCATCTATCACTGGACACTTGGGCTGCTTCCATAATTTGGCTAGTGTAAGTAATGCTGCAATAAACATAGGGGTGCATGTATCCCTTTGAATTAGTGCTTTTGTATTTTTGGGGTAAGTAGCCAGTAGTGCCATCATATGGTAGTTCTATTTTTAGCTTTTTGAGCAACCTCTGTACTGTTTTCCACAGTGGCTGCACCAGTTTGCATTCCTACCAACAGTGCACAAGGGTTCTTTTTTCTCTACATCCTTGCCAACATCTGTTGTTTCTTCTCTTTTATTTTAGACATTCTGACAGGTGTGAGGTGATATGTCATTGTAGTTTTGATTTACATTCCCCTAATCCAAAGCAATCTTGAAAAAGAAAAAACTGGTTGTTATCATAATTCCAGGCTTCAATTTATATTATAAGCCATACTAATCAAAACAGGATGGTACTGACCCCAAAAAAGACACAGATCAATGGAACAGAACAGAAAACCAAGAAATAAACCCACAATTATATGATGAAGTAATTTTTAACAAAGGAGGAATGAGTATACAGTGTGAAAAAGATAGTCTCTTCAGCAAATGGAGTTGGGAAAACTGGACAGCAGCATCCAAAATAATAAAACTGGACCTCTTTGTTTCACTATAGACTAACATAAATCCAGAATGGATTAAAGACCTAAATGTGAGACCCAAATCCATAAAAATCCTAGAGGGCACAGGTGGTAATTTTTCTGACATGCTGAATTATATGTCTCCTGAGACAAGGGAAACAAAAGCAAAAAATAAAATACTGGGACTACATCAAAATAAAAAGCTTTTGCACAGTGAAGGAAACAGTGAATGAAGCTAAAAGGCAACCTATGGAATCTGTGAAGATACTTGTATATGACATTCTATAAAGGGTTCCTATCTAAATTATATAAAGAACTTCTACAACTCAACACCTGAAAAACAAATAATCCAATTTAAAAATGGGCAGATGACTTGAACAGATATTTCTCCAGAGAAGATATACAGATGGCCAATGGACTCATGAAGAGATTCTCAGTATCACTTAAAATCAGGGAAATGCAAATCAAAACTACAAGGAGTTATCACCTCACACCTGTCAGAATGGCTAAAATCAACTCCAGAAACAATGGGTATTGGTAAGGATGTAGAAGAAAAGCAACATGTGTGCATTGTTGGTGCCAATGCAAACTGGTGTGGCTACTGTGGAAAACAATATAGAAGTTCATCAGAAAGTTAAAAATAGAACTACTCGGGGCGCCTGGGTGGGTTAGTCAGTTAAGTGTCTGCCTTTAGCTCAGGCCATGATCCCAGGGTCCTGGGATTGAGTCCCGCATTGGGCTCCCTGCTTGGCGGAAAGTCTGTTTCTCCCTCTACCCTTCCCCTCTGCTTGTGCTCTCTCTCGCTCTCTCTCATACTCTCTCTGTCTCTCAAATCAATAAATAAAATCTTTAAAAAAAATTGAATTACTCTACAATCCAGTAATGGCATTTTACCAAGAAATACAAAAACACTAATTTGAAGGAATACATGCACCCCTATATTTATTGCAGCATTATTTACACTAGCCAATTTAAGGAAGCAGCCCATTTGTCCATCAATAGATGAATAGATAAAGAAGATGTGGTTTATATATGCAGTGGACTATTATTCAGCCATAAAAAGAATGAAATCTTGCCATTTGCGACACTATGGATGCAGCTAGAAATTATAATGCTAAGTGAAATAAGTCAGAAAATGGCAAATACCTTCTGATTTCACTCATATGTGGAATTTAAGAAACAAAACAAATGATCAAAGGAAAAATGAAAGAGAGACAAGCCAAGAAACAGACTCTTCACTATACAGAACAAATGATGGTTATCACAGGGGAGGTAGGTAGAGAGATGGCTGAAATATGTGATGGGGATTAAGGAATACACTTACCATGATGAGCACTGAGTGTTGTACAGAATTGTTGAGTCACTATCTTGTTCACTTGGAACAAAAATAACATTGTATGTTAACTATACTGGAATTAACATTAAAAATGTTTAAAAGGAGAGAGCGAGAGGATTGTGAGGAAGAAATGACCTCATTACAGCAAATGTGCTCGAACCACCAGGGGCCTCAGAAGGTTAGAACAGTTTGTGGAAAAATTAGGCCAAAATATAGTCTCAGACCAGCCATGTCTTATCTGGAGACTAGTTGGAAATATGTGAAAACCCAGCCCTGGCCTACTACTTCAGAAACTGTTCTGAGAATAGCCCTGTAGGTGATTCAGAAACACATGAAAGTTTGAAAGCCACTGCTACAAAGGAATGAGATGCCTTTTTAGGGTGAAAAGGTGGTGTCAAAGCAAAGATTGCATCAAGTTTAAAAGACAAGGAAAACTTTATTGAAGAGTATTGCAAAAAGAGAGGGCAGAACAACTCAGTCTGAATTCAACTCCCCTGAGGTAGAGGGTGGGAAGGTTTTTAAGGGTTTGGGAGAGCTAGTGGCAAAGTTAGTAGAGGATACTGGCAGTGAAGGGAGTTGTCATGAGCCATTTGTGTTTGCTAATAAACTCCTATTTTATGGCAAAGTAATGGTATATAAGAGACTTCGCTGTTTCATATTATAATGATAATGTAAGGTTTGCTTAGACAAGTTATCTGTTACGAGTAAAATTTTTGAACTACTTTTTATTGTGAGAGATGAATATATTCATGTGTATTTATACAAACAAACACATACATTTGTGCATGTGTTGGTACATCAACATATTATGCAGATAAATTCCAAGTATATGCCAAGATAGTCACAGCAGTGGTTATCCCTAAATGATGGGAATACAGGTAACGGACACGTTTTTCTATCTGTTTACCTTGATTTGCTGACTTCTCTACAATATGAATTAAAAATAGACTTAAGTAGACATTCCACAGACATAAAGGATCATATTGCATAAATGTATAATAGTGTGATCAAAATTAGATATACTGTACCACATATTTAACAGTTATAGTTTTGATTATGTCCAGTTGAATCCAGTTTCAGGTGTATATTTCCAGGCCACTAAGATATAAAAGTGTTCCTTGTGGTCATTAAATTTGACTATTTTTCCTTAATCTTCATTATTCTCAAATCTTCCTACTTTGGTAAATATTTCCTGAAATTTTAAACTTTTTTTCCAAATTGCCCTGCAACATAACAATCAGTGACCCATCTTAGGTAAGTCCTTTCTCACATGGCTCCTTCCTTCTTTGTCATCTGGATTCTGTTCCTACTTAATTCATTTACTTATCTGTGGGAAACTCTCCTGTCCCCACACCTCTTCTTCACATCAGGTTATTTGCAAAAGTCTTCCTACTGATTGAAGACAGTGAATCCCTCTTGTGTTCTGCAGTGTATTTTGGGGGAGAACACTAAAATATGTTTTACGTGTATGTATTTGTCTTAATAGCTTTCTCATATAATAGAGTTACGTTTATTTATGGAGTCATTACAGAGGTCAAGGAATTTCCCTCATATTATTGAATTCCTCATACAGTGTTCTGTGGTAAGACATGGTGGTAGAGCATCTCTGCACTTCCCAATTATAGAAGATCCTTACTTTTGGTTGAAGTATACTCTTTGACAGTATCTGTTAAAGCGGTTTGTGGTGATGCAGACTTACAGTCTGCTCACTCCTGCCTTTCACACAGGGACTGACAGTCAGCTGGGTAAGAATAACCTAGACTACTGTATAGGTCTTATTTAGGCCTGCCTAAAAGAACCACAGAGATGGCAAGATCATTTGTCCAAGGTCATATGGTGATATTTATCTTTGAAATACAATAATAACAATAATAATAACAACAATAGCAGCAGCTATCATGACTTATTTGCTGGGAGTAATGGGGTAAGTACTCCCATTAGTTATTTGATGCATTTCTTAAGAAAACCCTTATGAAGGGCACCTGGGTGGCTCAGTCCTTAGGTGTCTGCCTTTTGCTCAAGTCGGATCAAGCACCGCATCGGGCTCCCTGCTCAGTGTGGGAAGCCTGCTTCTCCCTCTCCCACTCCCCCTACTTGTGTTCCTTCTCTCGCTATCTTTCTGTCAAATGAATAAATAAAATCTTAAAAAAAAAAAGATAACCCTATGAAGTAGGTACCATTAGTTCCGTTTTATAGATTAGGAAACTAAGGCTAATGGAATTTAATTGGATTACCTAAGATCACATACTTCAGTAAGTGGCAGAGCAGGAATTCAAACATAATTTTTTTCTGATTTGGGGCCCATCTAGCCTACCACAGTGCTTATGCTAAAAATTAAAAAAAAAAAATCCTGCCCTCATATACTTTTCTTTCTCTAGTCATAAATCATCGTCATATTGTGCCAACCTTAAAACTATGGGCTTTTTCCTGTCTTACAATAAAGATAATAGTGTCCTAACATTCCATGATGATAGTATTGAGCTCCTAGGAAATGTTGCATATGCCAATGGATATAAATGAATTAGAGCTGTTGTAAAGATTCAATATTTATAAAACATTTAACACACAGTGCCTGGTGAAGAGTTTAGATATAAGAAATGGCAGCTCCTATTGACAATAAGAACACCATTGCTAATGTACTGGGTATTGATACTACATATAACAAAATATTATTTTGAATATTATCATGTTTTCTCTTATCTTCGTGCCTTTGCACAAACTCTTCCTTTAACCTAAAGTGGCCTTGCCAACTAGTTAAATGCTTCTTCATCCTTTGAGTCCTGGTTCATATATTAACCACCTTTTTCAAGCTTTCCCCTGCCTTATTCATGTACTTACTTTACTTTTGCTCCTCTATTTAGGTAGAACCTTGAACTTCCCTCTAGGGTTAATATTCTATTTTTATAATAATGATAACATTTATTAAACACTATATGCAGGCACTGTTCTAAGTACTTTAACTGGATTAACTAAATTTTACCCTAACAATTCCGTGAGTTGGGCCAGTTGTCTTCTCTATTATTCAGGTGAAGAAATGGAAGCACAAAAAAGGTAAATGATTTACCAAAGGTCACAGAACTTGTAGTAGGAAGAAGCAGAATTTGAATCCAGTCAGTCTGACTCTAGAGTCTACACTTTTATTCATCATACTATACTGCTTCTTAATTTTTTTATTTAAACTCAATTAATGTATAGTATGTTATTAGTTTCAGAAGTGGAGTTTAGTGATTCATCAGTTGCATACAACACCCAGTGCTCGTTACTTCAAGTGCCCTCCTTAATCTCCATCACCCAATTACCCCATCCCCCACCCAACTCCCTTCCAGCAACCCTCAGTCTGTTTCCTATACTTAAGAGTCTCTTATGGTTTGTCTCCCTCTCTGATTTCATCTTATTTTATTTTTCCCTCCCTTCCCCTATGGTAATCTTTTTGTTTCTTAAATTCCACATATGAGTGAAATCATATGATAATTGTCTTTCTCTGATTGAATTATTTCACTTAGCGTAATACCTTCTAGCTCCATCCACCTCAGTATAAATGTTAAGATTTCATCCTTTCTGATGGCTGAGTAATATTCCATTGTATATGTATACCAAATCTTCTTTATCCATTCATCTGTGGGTAGACATTTGGGCTCTTTCCATATTTTGGCTATTATGGACATTTTTGCTATAGACATTGGTGGGCAGGTACACCTTCAAATTGCTGTGTTTCTATAGTTTGGATAAATACCTAGTAGTGTAATTTCTGGGTCATGGGGTAGCTCTATTTTTAACTTTTTGAGGAACCTCCATACTGTTTTCAAGAATGGCTGTACCAGCTTGCATTCCCACGAACATTGTAGAGGACTCCCCTTTCTCCTCATTCTTGCCAACATCTGTTGTTTCCTGACTTGTTAATTTTACCCTTTCTGACTGGTGTGAGGTGGTATCTCATTGTGGTTTTGATTTGTATTTCCCCGATGCCAGGTGACATTGAGCATTTTTTTCACGTGTCTCTTGGCTATTTGTATGTCTTCTTTGGAGAAATGTCTTTTCATGTCTTCTGCCCATTTCTTGACTGGACTTCTTGTTTTTTGGGTGTTGAGTTTGATAAATTCCTTATAGATCTTGGATACTAGCCCTTTATCTGATATGCCATTTGCTAATATCTTCTCCCATTCTGTAGGTTGCCTTTTAGTTTTGTTGACTGTTTACTTTGCTGTGCAAAAGCTTCTTATCTTGATGAAGTCCCAATAGCTCATTTTTGCTTTTGTTTCCCTTGCCTTTGAAGACATGTCTAGCAAGAAGTTGCTGCCAGCCAAGGTTAAACAGGTGGCTGTCTGTTTTCTCCTCTAGGATTTTGATGGATTTCTCTCTCACATTTAGGTCTTTCTTCCATTTTGAGTCTATTTTTGTGTGTGGTGTAAGAAAATGGTCATTTCATTCTTCTGCATGTGGCTGCCCAATTTTCCCAGCACTATTTGTTGAAGAGACGGTCTTTTTTCCATTGAATATTCTTTCCTGCTTTGTCAAAGATTAATTGACCATAGAGTTGACGGTCCATTTTTAGATTCTCTATTCTGTTCCATTGATCTGTCTGTTTTTGTGCCAGTACCATACTGTCTTTGTGATCACAACTTTGTAATGTAGCTTGAAGTCCAGAATTGTGATGCCTCCAGATCTGGTTTTCTTTTTCAACTTTCCTTTGGCTATTTGGAGTCCTTTCTGGTTCCATACGAATTTTAGGATTGTTTTAGCTCTGTGAAAAATGTTGACGGTATCTTTTTGTTGTTGTTGTTGTTGTTGACGACGGTGTCTTGATGGGGATTGCCTTGAATGTGTATATTGCTTTGGGTCACATAGACATTTTAGCAATATTTGTTCTTCCAATTCATGAGCATGGAATGTTTTTCCATTTTGTTTTGTTACCTTCGATTTCTTTCATAAGCGTTCTATAATTTTCAGAGTACAGAGCCTTTACCTCTTTGATTAGGTTTATTCCTAGGTATCTTATGGTTTTTATTGCAATTATAAATGGAACTGATTCCTCAATTTCTCCTTATTCTGTCTCATTGTTAGTGTATAGAAATGCAACTGACTTCTGTGTGTTTATTTTATGTTTATTTTTATGGCCTGTATTGCTATATACTTCCCCTTAGGACCACCTTTGCTGCATCGTGTTTTCATTTTTATTTGTTTCCATGAACTTTTTAAATTTTTCTTTAATTTCCTAGTTGACCCATTCATTCTTCAGTAGCATGTTCTTTAACCTCCATGTATTTGTGTTCCTTCCAAATTTTCACTTGTGATTGAATTCAAGTTTTAAAGCATTGTGTTCTGAAAATATGCAGGGACTAACCCCAATCTCTTGGTATTGGTTGAGACCTGATTTGTGACCCCACTATGTGATCTATTCTGGAGAATGTTCCATGTGCGCTAGAGAAGAATGTGCATTCTTTTGCTTTAGGATGGAATGCTCTGAATATATCTGTGATGTCCATCTGGTCCACTGTGTCATTCAGAGCCTTTATTTCCTTGTTGATCTGCTTAGATAATCTTTTGATTGCTGTGAGCGGGGTGCTAAAGTCCCCTACTATTATTATATTATTATCAATGTGTTTCTTTAATTCTATTTTTAGTTGGCTTTACAAAAATAAAATTGAATAAGTGAAAGTAAACCAAAAATGAAATATATACATATATATATATATATATATATATATATGTATATAACACAAATGTGAAAATAAAAATTAAGAAACTCAGTTTTTTAAAAGATTTTATTTATTTATTTGAGAGCGAGGGAGAGCACAAGCAGGGGGAGCAGCAGGCAGAGGGAGAAGTAGAGAAGTAGGCTCCTCGCTGAGCAGGAAGCCCAATACAGGACTCGATCCCAGGACCCTGGGATTATGACCTGAGCCGAAGGCAGACCCTTAACCGACTGAGCCACCCAGGTGTCCCATAAATTAAAAAACTTTAAATAAGAATTGATAAAGTATTTGAAAAGGAAAAAAAATGTAAAACTCAAAGCCTAAAGAGTAATAAGAAAAAATAAGAAAAAACCAGGAATGGTATAAACTGTTTCCCTAGGAGCTGAAGTTTTGCACTTCTCTATGATCAATAAACTTGGTATGAGCTGAATGTTCCTGCTGGTCTTCTGGGGGAGGGTCCGGTTACACCGATTCTAAGGTGTCTTTTTTCTGGTGGAATTGCACTTCCCTTGCCAGGGGCCCGTGCTCAGTGTAAGCAGCTCCAGATTGCACTGTGTGTTGCTGTTTTGCTCCCTGAAGGCTTTCAGCACCAATGAGGGTGGATGAAAATGGTGGTGCCCCAATCTTTAGCCCCGGAGCTAAAAGTTTGTGTCCCCCCTAATCTTCAGTGAGCCCTTACAGAAAAGCAGTCAATCACTCTTGTCTCCCTGATTTCCATCTGAACTCTGTGTACAGCCAGCCTGTGAACTAGTGTTTTTATCTCAGGCCTGTGAGCCCATTTCCAGTGTCCAAACTTTACAGACTCCTACAGCAGACCCATGCTGTTCTACCCAGGATAGGGAGGAGTGGTCTTTTATTGCTTCTGCCTTTTGTTGGACTCCTGCTCAGAGAGCAGTCACCTGACCTGCAGCCATTCCTGATTTATGGCAACTCAGAACAGAAGGCTGGCACCTAGACTCACTGTTTGCAGCCCGCTTCCCTGCTCCAATGCATGGGAACTCTCCCACCCTCAGGCACCCCTGTTCTTTTTGTGACACCGGGGATCCTAAGACTGTCCCACCTGGGACTCTACCCCGCTTCGCCAACTGATCACCTTTCGGGCAGTCTCTCTAAGTTCCAGTTTTGCACTCCACTGCTTATAACACTTTCCAGTAGCCGGCTTATAGAGGCACCCTCCCCCCTGCAGTTATCTTCTGATGTCTCGGATTCCTGTCTCCACACCTCCTACCTTGCAAAAAGTGGTCACTTTTCTATTCATAGAATTGCAGCAATTCTTTTCTCAGATTTCTGGTTAATTTTGCAGGTGTTCAATGATTTGATAACTTTCTGAATCCCAGGGATCAGATGAAATTAGGGTCCCCTACTCCTCCACCATCTTAACTCCATACTCTACTGCTTCTTAGGGTTAATTATAGCATGAATAACTTTAACGTTTCTTGTCCGGTAGGAGGAACTGAATCATGGCTTACCATTTCTATTCCTAGAACTTACATATGTACATTATGCTTAGCACTACTGAGTAAATAATAAAACCCTACATCCAGTTTTGTTTCTACAGTCATATTTTCTATCTTAAAAAAACAAAGTTTCTCGGAAACATTTTATCCACTAGTAAATGAAATATAAAAGGTTTAAAACACTGTATCTTAAGGTGTCATGATATTGAAAAAAAATTTTTAACAAGTTTTTTATTTAGTTTTCAGTTCTTGTATTTAATGTTATGAGAATCAATTTCCAGCGTGAGTTTTTAGGAAATTTAGGAAGAATACTGTTATAGTGGAAAAGTATTGGCCCAAGAATCTACAGAAATCTTTGCAATTAATTCTTTGACCTTGAACAAGTTTCATAATTTCTTAGGTCTTGGTTTCTTTATTAGAATGGGGGGGTTAGTCTAAAGAGTTTAGAAAAGATCCCATACAAATTGAACCCCCTCAATGGTCCAGATTTTGCATAATGTATAAAAACATCTGTCCTGTATACATGTTTGATAAAATATATGACATTTTAAGCAAACTGGATTTTTCTTTAAAGAAAAAATAAAAGCTCTCTCTCCAACTTCAGCTTTCTCACTTTTTCCTGTGATAAAATTATTTTGCTAGTCTTTAATATGTCTTACTCAATTTATAAATGCAAAGCCAGTGATGTAGACAAATACACTGGCTTCGGTTTTTTAGTCTCAGTACTGAGGCTTACACCTGGAAGGTTAACTGAAAGAGAAAAGCTTGAATTTATTATTTATACTTAGTCCTGTTCCAGAAAAAAAAAAAAAAAGGAAGTTCACGGTTTTTTTTTTCACTTTCTTACTTAAAGTTTGGCTTCTTTTTTTGTCCTTTTTGACTTACGTTTTGGGCCTGTTCATAGACTTTCAGGAGTAATTCGTAACTTGGACATTAAAAGTCTTTAATAGTGTATTTTCCTGCTTCTGCCCTAATTGAGAGTCATGGTGTCAGAACCGGTGGCAAGTTTTTCTGCTCTTGGTAATTAGCTTGTCTGTCTTCTGCAACAAAACTAGTCTAATATCACAGAAGGCTTTAAACCACCCTTTCCCTCAATTTTTTTATATTTTCAAGTCAGAGAAAAAAGAAAAATGCCATGTATTTATTTTAAGTATCCAAACCTTTTCTCAGCTCATTTATTTTCCTCTTTCAAAGCTCCCTGGTTATAAGCTAGTTTTTTAGCTTAGAATGTTACATACTAATTCTCTTCCCTTACAAAACTTTTACTTCTAAATCGCTTTTAAGAGTTTTGTCTTGTTTCCTGAAACTTTTGAATAAAATTTATCTTGAACACAGTAGAATAGGTTTTAAAATTTTACAGAATTGTTTCTTCACAGAAAAATTTCATTATTTCCCAGGTCAAACACTAAAAACTGAAAATGGTGAATACTTTCAAATGGTTTAAGAATCCCACCTTTTTAAGGGAGGATTGTGTGGAATTTGACATCATTCATACTTTAAAGAAAGTATCTTCAGAAGAATTAAGTCTCAATTAGGATTCCTGAGAGAACACTTTTTACTATTCTGTCTGAATGCTCTTGTTTTTATATATCTGGGTTAGCTTAGCTGTGGTGTAGATTTCTCATATTTATACTAATAGTGTTGAGCTGTTAATGATCATCTATGTGTTTTGTTTAGATTGTTTGTTTAGAAATCAAAAAAGTAAAAAGAGTGAATTCTAAATAATGTATAAATTTGTTATTTAATTATTAAGCAGGTTTCATTGTTATCCATTTTACCTTAAAACAGTTAAGTAGACAAATACATCTAGACTTTGGTCTCATTATATAAATGACAGACATATAATTAGTATGTCCAGCTGAGTAGAACCAAGTGCCTTTACTTTCCTTAAAATTTGAGACTATAATGACGGAATTATGAACTGAACTCATTGCTCTTCCTATTGGAAGAATCACTTGAAGACAAATGTTGGTAAGCGCTGTAACTAATGCAGTTACACCTGAGTAAATCAAACATAATCAAAATACATACCAGTGAGACTTTGTGGGTCATACTCATTCCTCAAATGTAATAAAATGAAATTTATAGAAAGTAAATGATATGAAGTCTCATGATTTATTGTTTAGTTTTTTTAACAAAGAAATACATTTTAAAGATACTCATGAGCAAATTAGCTTGTTTATAAGACATACTACAAAATTATGGCTTTAGAGAAAAGATGGTAATTCTCTAATAAAATTTAAGTCTTTTTTACTTTTAAATACTGGGTTTAATTAATGTCTAAATCTAGTATATTCCATTCTTCATTAACCATAGTAATCTATATGTAAAGATTTATTTTCCTTTTAAGGATGTTATTGATTTCAAAGTTATTTGTCCCAGTTAAATAAATATGGGAAGATAAAGGAATTTAAACTTGCTCAGGTACTCTTTTAGCTAATGAAGGTTTTATGTCACTCTTTCTGAGAATATTCTCACTTCTTTACTAATCCTCCTACTCAGTTTATCTCTTTTCAGTATCAGCTGATCAAATTCACCCATTTTGAATCAGCACCAACTTCTACTTTCTTTCCATTATGAACAAGGTAGAATTTTGTAACTTTTTATAGTGTAATTCAGGGTTGACAGGTACTATGGTACTTTACATTAAATACTATTCCGTTACTGTGTTGCCTTCAGTAAAGTATAATACATAAAATTCATTTTGTAGTCTTGGTTAAAGAGAATATCCTGTTGGGAGATTGTACGTATTGTGTAATCAGATACAATATATAATTCTCACAGTATTTTCAATTTTTCAACAATTTTTTGTATGATTAATCAGAATTTTAATGCATAAAAACAAATTTATTTGACAAAAATATACCAAATAAATACAAATTTCTTATTCAAAGTAGAAAATATCATAAAAATCATGTATTCAAGTGTAATACTAAAATTGGTTTAATCTTTAGTCATTAACAAAGCAAGTGATCAATTGTTAAGCAATTTTAATTTTTCTTTTTACAGATCACATATTTTAGACTTATTATTCTTTATCCTCTGCTATGCAAATATATTGTAGTTTTAAGTATATGGTCAAAAATGTGCTTAAGACATTAAAATACATTAAGCTTACTTTCACCTTTTAGTCTCTTTAATGACTTTTCATGGATGTCATATTGCCTTATCTTTGACTTGATTTTGAATTTGTAAAACTATAAGTGTACAAGTGAACTGTACTTTCATATGGTATAGAAATAGTATATATGAAAGGTACTTCCAAGTCAGCTAAACAGTTAACCAGGAAGATGCATTGTAACAATGCACTATTATATGGTAGTTGAGAACATAGGCTAGGTTCAAATCCTAACCCTTTTACATAATAGCTGAATTTTACATAATAGCTGAATTAAGAAAGTTGCTTAATCTTTCTGTGCCTCAGCTTCCCCATAATGATAGTATCTATACCTCAGGATTGTTGTAAGGATCGGATTCGTGTGAACAGTGTATGGCACTTATAAAACTCAAGAAATATGTTTTCACTTAAAAAATTTTTTGAATGTAAGTGACTCAATGTTACATTAGTTTCAGGTGTACAACAAATCAGTTCAACTTCCCTATACATTATGCTATGCTCCCCACAAATGTAGCTACCATCTCTTCCCATACAATGCTACTACAGCATCATTGACCATATTCACTCGGCTATGCCTTTTATCCAATGACTTGTTTATTCCATAACTGGAAGCCTGTATCTCTCACTCCCCTTCATCCATTTTGTCCATCATATCACCCCCCCTTCCCACTGGCAACCACCAGTTTTATCTCTGTATTTAGAAGTCTGATTCTGTTTTTGCTTGTTTATTCATTTGTTTTTTCATTAGACTCCAGATAAGAGTGAAATCATATGGTATTTGTCTTTCTCAGTCTGATTTATGTCAATAAGAATAACATTGTATAGGTCCGTCCATGTTGTTGCAAATAGTAAAATCTCATCCATTTTATGGCTGCATAATAGTTCATTATAAAAACAGATAAAACATGTATTATATAGTTATAATATGTATATGTTATAACATATTGATATATACTACGTGTTATTACTAAAGACATTAGTAGTATATTACCAATTACTAATATATAACTAAATACATAATACATAGTATATATTAATAAAACGCATGATATAAGTATTTTTTTTCCTTTTTTGTGTTTGTTTCAAGTTTTTATATAAATTCTACTTAGTTAAGATATAGTGTAACGTTAGTGTCAGGAGTAGAATTTAGTGATTCATCACTTAAAAATAATACCCTGTGCTCATCACAACAGGTGCACTCCTTAATACCCATCACTCATTTAGCCCATCACTTGCCCACCTCCCCTCCATCAACCTTCAGCTTGTTCTCTAGAGTTAAGAGACTCTTAAAGTTTGCCTCCCCCTCCTTTATTTTTTGTCCCCTTCTTTTATGTTTGTATGTTTTGTTTCTTTAATTCTGTGAGTGAAATAATATGCTATTTGTTTCTCTGACTTTTCTCCATCATAATACACTCTAGCTCCATTAACGCCATTGCAAATGGTAAAATTTTATTCATTCTATTCTTTTTGATTGGGTGAGTAATATTAAACACACACAATCATTTTTATCCATTCATCAGTTGATGGACATTTGATCTCTTCCCATAGTTTGGCTATTGTTGATGATGCTGCTATAAACATTGGGTGCATGTCCTCCTTTAAATCAGTATTTTTTTATCCTTTGGGCAAATACCTAGTAGTGCAGTTGCTGGGTCATTAGAGTGGTTCTATTTTTGACTTTTGAGGAACCTTCATGCTGTTTTCCACAGTGGCTGCACCAGTTTGCATTCCCACCAACAATGGAAGAGTTCCCCTTTCTCTTCATCCTTGCCAACATCTGTTAATTCCTCTGTTGTTAATTTTAGCCATTTTGATAGGTATCAGATGGTATCTCATCCTGGTTTTGATTTGTATTTCCATGATGATGAGTGATGTTGAGCATCTTTTCATGTGTTTGTTAGCCATTTTATGTCTTGTTTGGAAAATATCTATTCATGTCTTCTGCCCATTTCTTAACTAGATTATTTGTATTTTTGAGCGTTGAGTTTGAAAGTTCTTCACAGATTTTAGATACTAGCCCTTCATCAGATATGTCATTAGCAAATATCTTCTCCCATTTCATAGGTTACCTTTTAGTTTTGTTGATTATTTCCTTTGCTATGCAGAAGCTTTTTATCTTGATGAAGTCCCAGTAGTTCATTTTTGCTTTTGTTTCCCGTGCCTCTGGAGATGTATCTAGTAAGAAGTTGCTACAGCCGAGGAGAAAGAGGAGTCTGCCTGTGTTCTCCTCTAGGATTTTAATGGTTTCATGTCTCATATTTAGGTCTTTCATCTGTTTTTTAATTTATTCTCATGTATGGTATAAGAAAGTGGTCCAGTTTCATTCTTCGGCATGTGGCTGTCCAATTTTCCCAACATCATTTGCTGAAAAGACTCTCTTTTTCCCATTGCATGGTCTTTCCTGCTTTGTTGAAGACTAGTTGAGTCTATTTCTAGGTTCTCTATTCTGTTCCATTGATCTGTGTCTCTCTTTTTGTGCCAGTACCATACTGTCTTGATGATTACAGGTTTGTAACATAGCTTGAAGTCCAGAATTGTGATGCCTCCAGCTTTACTTTTCTTTTCCAGGATTGCTTTGGCTATTAGGAGTCTTTTGTGGTTCCATACAAATTTGAGGATTGTTTGTTCTAGCTCTTTGAAAAATGTTGGTGGCATTTTGATATGAATTGCATTAAATGTGTAGATTGCTTTGAGCAGTATGGACATTTTAACAACATATGTGTTCTTCCCATGAGTATGGAATGTTTTTCCATTTCTTTGTGTCATCTTCAGTTTCTTTCATCAGTATTTTATAGTTTTCAGAGTACAGATCTTAAATGTTCATTCCTAGGTATTTTATGGGTTTTGGTACAATTATAAATGGGACTGATTCCTTGATTTCTCTTTCTGCTTCATTATTGGTGTCTAGAAATGCAACAGGTTTCTGTACATTGGTTTTGTATTCTGTGAGTTGCCTGAATTTGTATATCAGTTCTAGCAATTTTTTGTTGTAGTCTTTTGGGTTTTCTAAATAGACTATCCTGTCATCTGCAAATAGTGAAAGTTTGACTTCTTCCTTATCAATTTGGATGCCTTTTATTTCTTTTTGTTGTCGGGTTGCTGTGGCTAGGACTTCCATTACTGTGTTAAATAACAGTGGTTAGAGTGGACATCCCCATCTTGTTCCTGACCTTAGAGTAAAATCTTAGTTTTTCCCCACTGAGGATGATGTTAGCTGTGTTTTTTTCATATATGGCCTTTATTATGTTGAGGTATGTTCCCTCTATCCCTATTTTATTGACGGTTTTTATAAAGAATGGGTGTTGTACTTTGTCAAATGCTTTTTCTGCATCATTTGAAAGGATCATATGGTTCTTACCTTTTATTAATGTGGTGTGCCATGTTGATTGATTTACAAATATTGAACCACCCTTGCAGCCTAGGAAATCCCACTTGATTGTGGTGAATGTTTCTTTTAATGTACTGTTGGATTCGATTTGCTAGTATCTTGTTGAGAATTTTTCCATCTGTGTTCATGAAGGATATTGGCATGTAGTTCTGTTTTTTAGTGGAGTCTTTGTCTTGTTTTGGAATTAGACAAACTAGATTTTGTTTGGAAAATGCTGTCCTCATGGAATGAGTTTGGATGTTTTCCTTCCGTTTCTGTTTTTTGGTATATTTTGAGAAGAATAGGTATTAACCCTTCTTTAAATGTTTGGTGGAATTCCCCTGGGAAGCCATCTGGACCTGCAGTTTTGTTTGTTGGCAGATTTTTGATTATTTATTGAATTTTTTTGCTGGTTGTGGTCAGTTCAAATTTTATATTTCTTCCTGTTTCAGTTTTTGTAGTTCGTTTCTGGGAGTTTACCCATTTCTTCCAGATTGTCCAATTTGTTGGCATATAGTTTTTCATAGTATTCCCTTATAATTGTATTTCTATGGTATCAGTTGTGATTTCTCCTCTCTCACTTGTCATTTTATTTATTTGGTTCCTTTCTCTTTTCTTTTTGATAAGTCTGGGGTTTATCCATTTATTAATTTTTTCAAAGAACCAGCTCCCAGTTCCATTAATTTGTTCTACTGGTTATTTTAATTTCTGTATCATTTATTTCTACTCTAATCTTTATTATTTTCTTTCTTCTGCTAGCTTTTGGCTTCATTCATTGTTCTTATTCTAGCTGCTTTAGGTGTAAGGTTAGGTTGTGTATTGGAGATTTTTCTTGTTTCTTGAGGTAGGCCTGTATTGCTGTATACTTCCCTCTCATGATCACGGTTGCCGCATCCCAAAGGTTTTGAACCATTGTGTTTTCATTTTCATTTGTTTCCATATTTTTTTTCTTCTTGTTTGATTTCCTGGTTGGCCCATTTTTTTAGTGGTATGTTGTTTAAAATCCATGTATTTGTGGTCTTTCCAAATTTTTCATGTGGTTGACTTCAATTTTCATAGCATTTTTGGTCAGAAAATATTCATGGTATGACTTCAGTCTTTTTGTACTTTTTGAGGCTTGATTTTTTTATATATTATATATTCTGGAGAATGTCCCCTGTGCACTTGAAAAGAATTTGTATTCTGCTGCTTTAGGTTGGAAGTTGTGAATATATCTGTTAAGTCCATCTGGTCCAATGTGTCATTCAAAGCCATTGTTTCCTTGTTGATTTTTGTACTTTGATGATCTGTCCATTGCTGTAAGTGGGGTGTGTAAGTCCCCTACTATTATTGTATTACTATCAATTACTGCCTTTTAGTTTGTTATTAATGGTTCTATATATTTGTGTGCTCCCATGTTGGGGGCATAAATATAATTGTTTGATCTTCTTGGATAGTCCCCTTAGTGCCCTTCTTCATCTCTTGTTAAGGCCTTTGGTTTAAAATCTAGTTTGTCTGATGTAAGTATTCTTACTCCGTCTTTTCTTTTTTTTTTTCTTTTTTCTTTTATTTTTATTTATTTTTATTTTTTAATTAACACATAATGTATTATTTGCCCCAGGGTACATGTCTGTGGATCCTCAGGCTTACACATTTCACAGCACTTACCATAGCACATACCCTTCTCAATGTCCATAATCCAGCCACCCTATCCCTACCCGCCCCTACCCCCCAGCCACCCTC